>MU226986.1:554776-584110 GCA_018584345.1 Thuja plicata | reverse complement strand
CCTTCAATGTTTCTGAAATGGCCAAGTTGGCTATTCCTTCTATGGTGTTTTGGATCAAGCTTTCCTCAAGTTGTCTTTCGCTTAGAGATTGGTTCCCCAACTCTCGCAAGCGGCGACGTCTTGCTTCTTGTTGTTGTTGGCCAAGAATCCGCACTCCGGCTTCTTCTTCAGTTTCTTCTACGGGTCTGCGTTTAGGATATTTGTTTGGAAGCAGGGGCATGAATTTATCAAGTGGACCAAATGTCTAGCCAGAAGTCGAGGAACTCCGCCAGGTAGATCCTACACACTGTTGGTACCGAAATCAGTCTGTACCATGGTAATATGGAACCGCTCTCTCGGCTTCCCTTTCCACGTACCAAACTATCCAGGCTACCCCCCACGTGTCTTGATCTTACCTTGGTATTCCCTCCTCTGTACTATGACCTCCAGGTCCGAACTTCGGCAGCGGCGCCAAAATGTAGAATGGTTATTATTCCACAATGTACAGAACAATACAACATATATTTAGTGATACCAACAAGACATTTACCAATAATACAATTACCAATATCAATGAAAGATACAAAGTACCATACCAGAATACCAAGATGGCGAGGAAATGTTTATTCTCTATTTATTACCAGCAAAACCATCCCCCTTACAACAATAAATCAAAGTCTTATATAATAGTCGGTTGGTTGGGGAAACCAACCGACGCATCTCCTCGCTCCTAACTACCCTCCCAACCAAACATAACTAAATCTAATACAATATTACTTTATTCCGTACTACAAAAGTGTCTTTCAGTACTTTCCTTTCAAAAAGAAAAAAGAAAAATGTCCATTGATTAGTTCAAATTTCAGAAAGCAAGTGTTTAAATCATGTTTACTTTTCTTGCAACTAATGTCAGCATGTTACATTTTGTTTCCTGCTCTTTCATGTACCATGCCGTTGCATAGGTAGTTGATACAGGGCCTTGCTTGTCTCTTGTTTGAGCATTGTTTAGTTTGTTGTTGTTTCACACTGGGGTCCATATATCAACCACATAAAACTATCAAAAAATTATTTACTGTTAATATATTAAAAATTTCTTCTACCATTTTGTATAATTTCTTTTTTCAAAATATGAAATATTACTATATTATTTATTCTCTTGCCCCAGTTTTTAAGAAAAAAATTATCCATGAAATTGATTCTTGTATTACCCGATTCCAAAACTCTGTAGTACAATACATATGATGAATCTCAAATACTATAAAATTTCCAAATTGAACAATGACTAAACTAGACATGATGGGTACAATGTCTCAGTTTAGAAGTATCCACCCTAGATATCACCCCAACACCCACAAGCCAGCTTATCTCATTATATGTAGTTACATATGACTTATTACAAACACTAAAATCAGGTTTTAATTAGCAATATTTCTCAATGAAATATGTAGCTCCCCATGGATAAGAACACAATATCTTAGCAGAATAACAATCAAGGTTTGTTCTGAATATCAGCAGCACTAGATGTCTATCACAACCTTTTATTATTAAAGTTTTACAAGACTTGCCGATTCTAGTTGAGCCCAACAGGTTAGATTTGGCCATTTTAGTTACTTCTTAAAAAAAACTTACAACCTTTTCAATGCTCGTTTGGTTTATGACATGCCCATCTAGGATTTACAAAAAATATATGAAAATGGTGTACGGCATGAAAGTCTGCATAGTTTTGAAGGTCTTCATTGGTGGGTGCTCCACCCCTCAAACTCGCCCTATATCGTGACAAAGAAAATGCCAAGGGGTGTTGCCCTCAAAAACCGTGAGGGGTGTTGCGAGTCCAATTCTTGTGTGTGTCTATCTTATGTCAAAAGGAATTGATAGGTTAAAACCATCTTGCTGAGATAGCTGGACATCATGTGAAGGCATATCCTAACGTGCCCAATGAAGAGAAATGGAACCCGTACTTACCAATTATGACATGAAGAAGTAAGACAAAAGAGTGCAATAGAAGAAATGGCAGAGATGATGACTTCCAACCTTGACTCATCTACAGATTCTTTTATTGGCCCACACATCTAGAATCCACTCTCCACCACTATTGAGACTCTTTATAGCCATTTTCCTCCTTCGCCAAATTTCTTTATTCCTTGCAATGAGGCTAGGACAGCAATGGGGCAAACTTATGGTGCTACAATAATATACCCTTCAATGCTGCAAAAAGTCCATATTGGGAAGGATTGCTAGACACATTAATAGTTGTCAGCAAAGAGCTTAAGACTCCAATGATTAAAGATTGAGTGGTTCACTGCTAGAGGAAATCGTAAACAAATACACAGCTTGTAGTTGATGATCAGCAAACAAGTATGGCGAAGAAAGGGCTGCAACATTTTATCAAATGGATGCATAGATGGCACGAACAAGACTTCTTACCTTTTAAGCGGCTTCATAGGATACATTAATGTTCTTTAAGTCTTTGGATGTCTCATATGAAGTCAAAAATATTGAGACTGTGCACAATCTGTTGGACAGGGTGATTCAATAGGTCAGGGTTGAGAATTTTGTCCAGATCTCACAAACAACACAGCAGCATATGTAGTCATGGCAAGAGTTATTCAATATAGGCATCATCCTATTTTCTTAAGTCATAGTGCTACGCATTTTCTGGATTTGATGCTTGAGGACATCGAGAAAATTAAAGAGTATAAAGTGTGCTTAAAGACACTAGACAAATCACCAAACTTATCTACACCCATACTTGGGTCCTTAGTTTGATGAGAGAACACATAAATTACAGGAGCTTGTATGATCAGGGGTGGCATAATTTATCACCATATTATTCACTTTGCAAAGCATTGTAACCTCAATTCCTTTCGTCAAGCAGATGTTTGTAAACAATGTCTTGATACACTCTCCATGTTCCAACACAACCTACGGAGAGAAGGCTGCAAAAACTATTTTTAATGAGGTGTTCATGAAATACGCAAAGGAGATTCCTAGGATAAATAACAAATTCAAACATAAATTTAATAGAAAATTATCTCAAATGTTCCACTAATATTATACAATCCTTATCCCCAATAAATAAGAGAAAAATAAAGAATGCTTCACAGATCTGGAAACTCAGAAATAAAATGATTTGCAGATTTGAGCCTTTATGTAGATGTCTGATTATTAACACTTGACCCTACTGCCTACTACTACCATGTTATTTGGAGGATACTAGGTTAACACAATGCAGATAAAATATTTGCTTTCACAGAAAGGAAAATCAATGAGAATATAGTCTTGCTACATTACACCTTTGGGCTTATCATTACAGAGGTCTGATACATAGAACTCTTACAGTATTCTGCCCAAAAGTCCATCCAAATATCGCTGCTTGCAGATATGACTCCTCAATTCAGTTTGATGGCTGAATAATATAGGCGATAGGTGCCTTGGAAGTGGCAGAGTGGTATCTGAATCTCCTTCCCATGCTGCTCAATCCACAATTCACTATAGGACTTCTAATTCGCCCTAGATCTGCTGCAGATGCATGAGTTCGATCCTTATTCATTTTTCTATTAAGACCTGCAAATGATGAACCAGAGTAATCCAGATAGGGGTTTCCTCCTACCCGCTTTGTGGTTTTAGAAGATTTTGTCCCATCAGACACTAATGCTGCTCAAAGCAATTCGTTTCCAACTTTGTGATGCTTCTCCTTGACCAAACAGTCCTTATGTATACATTACTCCCAACTTAGGTCTGCCCAAACATAAAATACCCATCACAAACAACAAAAGTCACTCTACCAGCACCAATTATCAAAGTTGGCCTCAATCAAAGTATTGTAAAAATATTTCAAATAGCCCAGCACATTACACAGGTCGGCCAAGGGCAAAATTACTTAATACTTTCATTTATTAATAATTGTATTTATTTATTCAACAATTTATTTATTTATTTAATTAAAATTGCTCACAAATAGACTGGCTAACCTAGCCTTAATTGGGGACATCACATTATCTATTTGCTACTTGTTTTAATTATCCAATAAAGCTTTTAATTTTCTATCAATTTAAATTTTATTTACAGATCTTTTTTCTGAGAAAACCTTTAGGCATGGTTTTATGTTTGGTGGATGGTGACAGAATGCTAATGGATTACCTCTATGAATCCATGCATAGGGCCAAAGAGGCCATTTTGCATTACTATGGTAGTAACAAAAGAAAAGTTAGATCATTCAGTGCATGTTTAATCATACATGGAGTGATTAACTCCACCAACCAATGCATGTTTTGGCAACAAATGAAGATATTATAGACAAAATTTCTGATGAGTTGGAGGTCAGACACATCTAAAGCCATTCAGGGAAAAGAAAAACAGAAACCATGTGAAAAAATCCTTTAACTTTTAGCTTCTTGATAAAATTCGAATCTTGAAGCTTTAATCTTTAGTTCTGAATTTATTCTCTTTTTTTTCATTCGATCTGTAGATTTTTGGTGGGAGGATTACAATGCCAGCACACCAAATCTTCAAAGATTAGCTATCCTTATTTTGTCCCGAACCTATAGCTTTCTAGGTGTGAGCACATTTAAAGCCTATTTGAGGGCATTCACACCAAGAACACCTTTATAGCCTTGTCTTCATCCAATACAACCTCCGCCTCCATTCAAAATGGCAAAGGGTCCTTCTCATGATGCCATCGACTTGGATGACATGCACCCATCTGCCTATTCAACTATTGCAGGAGCACATAATGATATCATCTTCACTCATGGAGATATAGAAACATCTAGTGTCCAGAGAAAAATATTATTTGATCAGTATGATTATAAGTTTCTCTAGCTTCTTTGATGCTGTTTACAGTTCCATGAGACAATTTCCTCCACTCAAAAAATCCACCTCCTTAATTTTATTTTCTCATGCAACGGCCTTGACATGATATCAAACAGAGCTGATGTCATGAAGATTGGTTAATCTCAACCATATACAAAAAAGATGAATGAGAGCTATGCTAGAAGAGAGAGTGTTCAATTTGACTATTATTAGTTTATTTTTAAAGTAGAAGGGAAGTCTTGTTCCAGGCCTCGACAGTTCTTTAAAAGCAATAGTTAATTCAAATTGTGATGTGTTTACTTGTAAAAAAATTATAACTTGAAGCCACAATAAATAATCAATCAAAACTAAATCTATTGAGGTAAAATATTTTACCTTTCTGGGCTTCAAAAGTAAACTAAATCTTGACACTAACACGACTATACAGAAAAGTTTGTAAGAATTTACAATCCTTACAATCTCATCTATAAAGAAAAGTTTGGAAGAACTTACAATCCTTACAATCTCATCAATCTCATCATTAACACCTAGAACAATTGCATGCATCTTGATACTGAAGTCTATACTATTAAAGAATGCAACAAGAATAATAAAAGCACAGTGTATCTTAACACTGATTCACTGTTATAAGCATCCAGACTGGAACTTACGGGTTATCATCACTCGAACTTAAAGCAATACTAACTCCACCAGAGCTTGTTAACACAAATTGTGCCTGATGTCCATAGGGGATAACAATCTGCAGCCTCAACATGACAGCATACAAAATTTAGAAAATTATTAGTCTCTGCCCAAAAATATCTCTTCCAATATATAGATAGCTAAGAAATGTTTTATGCAAATGTCTCCCCCTTGTCCACATTCTCTATAAATCAGAATCTCTAAATATATGTTTTGAAAATTTCAACACATACAAAGGAACTCTGAAAGTAAAATGCCTTTCCACGAAAAATGAAAATACATAAATTGTACAAATCAAATAGTACTATTAGATGCCTTCACATAAATTCCATATTGTGCATATGACATAAATATCAGAGTTAGAAAAGGCATACATTGAGTTCAGAGGTATACTTCTCACTAACAGCCACCCTACGCTGCCTGTTACCCTTTATCTCATAATTAGACCTTTTTAAGGTCAATACAGCAGGTTCCCAAATATCAAGTGTACCAACCTGCAAAAAATGAGACAGTTAATAACAGATAAACTAAATCATTATTATACATCATTAATACTAGATCTTTTTTTTATATATATACATCATTATTCCTAGATCTTGGCAGCCAAGCAAACAAATCAACTGAAATTTCTTCTAAATTCATGATTTTCCTTTAAGGGCCAAAAAAAAAGTCTCTCATATGGAAATCCCCTCCCGGAAGAGAGAATTTATAGAGAAACAAATATGGCCAGACACAAATTTCCAAAGTTGGACTATTAACGATTCAACAGTTTTCTAAGATACTTACTGATAGCTGAACATCAAATATGGCCTGTCCCGCAAAAAAATAACTCTCTATTTGTTCTTGCATACTGGGCTCTGAAACAAGAGAGAGAATAGTGAGACAAATTTTTCACCAATAAAGAATGGAATATGTGCATTTACTCCAAAAAGAACAAATGAAGAAAAGAAATTTTGATATCGCAGTAAAAACAAGGAGAACCATCATTTTCCTTGCAAAATTATTTATTCAAAACATTGATTATTCCTAATAAAAGAGGTGAAAGAACATGCCTAATGTGAAACAAAGGTTCACTATCAAGAATTATGATCCCAGAAACATTTCAACCTTGAAATGTTTTCATTGGCTACACTCGCAGAATACAAACAGAACCTTTCTCAAATTTAAAAGCTTAACTATACAAATACAAGATAGCACCTAGATAAATGCAATGATGTAACCACCTTACAAACCCCCAGCCAGGGACATCAGACCACAATCACCCACTATAATAGACTCACCTTCAAAGCTTCAGTTGCTAATAAATATATTCCAAATACCTGAACTTATTTTTGTTTCATAAGCAAGCAGCAAAACAACTGAGAGAGAAACGAACATGCTCTGATATACATTACACATTATGATATAGCCTAGTAATAGGTCAATTACAAATCTGGGTTCAACATTTAAAATGATCCAAGAAGTTTAGCATTATATAATAATAAATTTAAGAAAAGATACATACTGGTAAATGGTGACAACATTTCAAATCGTTGATATGAACGTTGTGTTTTAGCATTCCTCATTTTAAAATTTCAATATATTGATTCGATTGAATATGCAAAACCTCAAAATTCAAAAAAAATCTTAAATCAGTTTCTTTACAATTATTACTGTAAAAAAAAATACGGATGGAAATATGCATAAGAGAAGACAACATTCAGATAAATTTCTTTCCCATTTACCGGATACAGTTTCAGAAATTCACAATAGCCAAATTTTAAGATGGAATGATATATAATAAGTTTCTATATATTAACTTTCTCCTTGGTTACACGGCTGAAATTCTTGAAAGAAAACAGTTCAAAAAATTAATCTCTAAAAACTCACAGCTCTTTCATGTATATAAATGATTAATACATATAGCCCTCAATATTATCTTCAACATTATAATCTTATTTCATTAAACCTTATCCAAGAATTCAAAGAACCACATCTGTCTCAACCTGGGGTCCATTGATAGTGTGTGATCGGAAAACAGAGCATTTTATTCTTTTCCATGAATCAAAGTATAGCTGAGCTTACCGCAAACTATTTTGTTCTGATCATTTGCGAAAACCTTGACTAGTTCACCCTGCAAAGAACTAAGCTTTGTTAATACAAATGGGAAGGAAAAAAGAGATTAAATCAATGTCCACAAAAGACCAACGTTAGATTGCTACAAAGAAAAATTCATTTTATTTTTATTTTTTTTGCATGTGCCAGGTACACCGACTATTAATACGAACGAGAAACAAAAGCTTCCATTTAAATCTAATAGATAACCATTTTAATCCAAAACATCATTTATCACAACTGTTCTAAGTTTTGATTTATACCATTTGCACTTACATTTTAATTTATCAATAATAGTTCAAATCCTACTGTTATGTGTGTTCAATGATAAAGATGTAAATCTTATGCACATGCCAAATGCATCTATGCATAGTTGAATAAACATATAATGCAGTTAACTAATCTTAGTCTACCAAAAGTTGTGATTGTACAATGTATACATATAAAAGGGTGCACTGCATCTTCCATTAATTTGTAAATTACTGGACTAAAATGCACTCAACTAGATCAACCACGTTGCAGAACTCACAAGCAGGTAACATAGTTTAACTTAGATCTCTCTTCTGTCAAACACTTGGTTATCTCATCTTGAACCACCAATATTTCCTTCTATTGGCCTCCCTTGATTACCCTTAGCAGTTCTGAAAGCACGCGACCATTTAAACCATCCCCTTGTGTGTTAAGACATTGTTCCAATGACAACTTTCTACCAATAGGAAACGAATATTCACAAAATCTCTACAAAAGAGAATCAGCATATTTTCTTTCACTCAACAACTTTTTTGTGTTAGTCTACCCTCTACTGACCTCCATGCGTAATATAAATGTGTTAATCTACTCTATACTAACCTCCATGCCTAAAATAAATATTGCAGCCACTAATTGATTCATACCAAATTGTGATAGAAGTTGGATATCTTGTTCTTCTGTCATATCCTTCATGTTTCCAATGTGTAGCATATGGTCAATTTATGCACAACAATAATGCACGCAATGATCAGCTTTACCTCAAACCCTCCCAAGTTTTAAATCATATACGTCAAACTTTTGATACCACATCATAGGTGACTCTTTCAGGCCTCAAATAAGTTTTGCAGCACCTATATCTTTCATTGAAATTTCAATGAAAGTTGGATATTTAGTACTTTTATTGTGTTATTTGTGTTTCCAATGAGTGACACATCACCAACATACACAGCAACAGTAACAAATTATTCGCCACCCTACATATAATACACACAATTATCATCTTTACGACAAATCCACCCAAGTTTTAAAGCATATGAATCAAACTTTTTATACCACACCATATGTGACATGATATCGAAATATAATTTCATGTTTCTATTTTTCTATGTTTGAGCATGTGGAATTAATTTATGTGTTATTGTGTATTTTGTGTAATATGTAAATTTAATATTATGGAGGTCCTTACAGTGTTTGGCAATGCAAATATAAGGCAAAGGTTTTGGGCTAGAGCCCCCAACAAGGTTGAGGGGTAGCACCCCCAACAATTTTAACGTGTAATGCTCCTTGTGGTGTCCATAGGTGGTAAACTGAATGGGATTGAAGTGAAATGCCCCTCGTGGGATCCGAAAGCAATGCCTCCTTTGATTTCCTCATCACAACCTAGGGTAGGGTTGAGGGGTAGGGCACTTACCACCAAATCCAAATTAAGGCCTTCAAGATCACACTAAGCTTCATGGTAAATGCAATTTTTATAATTTTATCATTGTTTCCTTCAACACCATGTCCTAATTATTTCTAACCAAAATTTGAAATCTCCATTTTTCAAATAACTAATGCTGATAT
Organism: Thuja plicata; assembly: GCA_018584345.1. NCBI lineage: Eukaryota > Viridiplantae > Streptophyta > Pinopsida > Cupressales > Cupressaceae > Thuja > Thuja plicata. The sequence goes on along the minus strand of MU226986.1, from coordinate 574,735 downwards.
AAATGAATATAAACAGTCTTAGATGAGTTTGGCATAGTTGATGATAAGAATATCATTATTCTTGAATTGTGTTTATGCATCATCACATTTATTATGAGCTCCTTATAGCAATCTACAAAAACAAAAATAGTAACAGCTAAGAGAGCATGCATTCAAGTATTAGTGAACAAAAACAATAGAAGTTGTTGAAAAGTTTATAGTCTACTTTGCCTCCAATCTTGTGCAAATATAAATTCTTCCCTCCAAGATCAACCATTCACACATGCCATCATATTCTCTATTTATTCAAAACTTTCACACCTATCAAAACTATTACCATGTGTAGTGTCCCTTGTCCAATTTCCCCTTCCTACTAAGTTTCACATTCAGGCATTTTGGCAAAAGTTATTTCCAAGCAAAACACAAATTGCTATATGGAGAGGCGATTCAGGATATTCGTATATATTGTTCTTGCATTAACACTTGTGCTCAATGCCTAAAGCAATATTAGAATCATGCAATCTTTGGAATGGATAGAACAGAATATATGAGTCTCTAACTTCTTAATGCATGAATGCCAAACAATACCTATTCCACTTTATTATTTGTGCCATAGACTTCTTATATAGGCGGCATGGTTACATGGATTTGTTTTCCAACACGTTTTCCATACTATGCCAGTAGAGTCATCAATATCTTGTCTTGACTAAAATCTCGAACGAACGAAACGGGAAATAAAAGATAACTTATACAGGACTTTTTAACAATTCCTTGTCCTCTGTGACTCTATCCAACTAATATTTCCTTAATCTTTATTTTATGACCTTGATGTTCTGTAGAAACCTCACAGTCTTAATGGCTCTAACTGTAATTGAATGAGGGCGATAAGCTTCAGAAAGACTATTGTCAAGACTCTCTCAGGATGAGGAAGCTGATATCCACTAGGATACTTGATATTTTGTTTGGCACTGAAAGGTGCCAAGTAAAGTGATAAATACACCATAGTCTCTAGTCTCTACTCATTGTTCTCCTTAAGTCGACTCATTTCTAACAATTTTGTTTCTATAGGATAAAGGGCAGTACTAATATTAATACTATGAAGACTAATATATTTGTCTTCTTTTCTCCCCTTATTGGGTGTTACCAACTCCATTGACCTCTACACAGCAATATATATGGATGTCCCCCTAATAAATTTTGCCCCGATGTATGTTCTCCCTCCTCCTTTGAGAATGAATTTGATGGCTTTCATATCAGCCGAAGTGATACGTTACACCATTCCGACGTATCCTCTACCTTGGGTTACATCCTCCCAAGCTAAATTAGTCTAGCAATTGTCATGCAGACTCCTTCATCATTGTCTTAGTTGATATTATAATCTATTTGATTACTCCTTTTCTCATTAAATATTATTGTCGATATTAGTCATTAGCAATGTAAGAGTTAAGTATTAAAATATTATTCTAATATTAAGAATTAAATATTAGTTTTAGTTATTAAATAATAAGAATTAGTTATTAAAGTAGTTCTTCCAACATTAAATATTAAAATATCATTTTAAGTCAAGTTATATAAAGGATTATACACATATTCAATATATATTATTTATTTATCTATTTCATAATTTATTATTATTTATTTAAATTGTAAATTAATCAATTATTTAATTTTATATTCTGTTATTATTTTTTATTTAATAAAATCTTATTATTTATTATTAAATCCTATTCAAAAACAAGGACATCACACCATGATAGAAAAAAAATGCATTTTTTTATGTTAGAAAAAAATAAACTTTACTAATACCTAGGTTGTGGGAACTTCCCATTATTCACAAGAACAATCGAGGGACTTCTCAAACTTCATTGGCCAACCTAGAAGCATTAAGACGTTCCCCAATGTCCTCAATAATGAAAACATCCTAAATATGGCTCTTATTTACCAAAGCTACCTAGAATATCCACGCCCTACTAGTGGTAAAGGGGCAATCAGGGCAAATTTCATCCCTATCTTTACAACCCCAAGACATCCCAACTTTCAATATACAAGCTTTTTAGGGGGGATGTGTCCATGTGCAACTATGAGAATAACCTTTTGCCACCAACCTTAAGATCATTTCCTTCTAAACAATACTTTCTTTTAAAACTCATTTGCTACCTAGAATGTCCACACCCTATTAGTGGTAAAGGGGCAATCAAGGCAAATTTCATCCCTTTCTTTACATCCCCAAGACATCCCAACTTTCAACATACAAGATTTTTAAGGGGTATGTGTCCATGTGCAACTATGAGAATAACCTTTTGCCACCAACCTTATGATCATTTCCTTCTAAACAATACTTTCTATTGAAATTCATTTACAACCAAGAGCTTTTGTCCTTGAGGTCAGTCACTTTCCCAAATCTTAAATCTTCTATTCCCAAGTTGCCCTCCCTTAATCCTAGCCTTTTTCCAAGGCTAGCTTTCCTATGATTCAAGAACCTCCTTCATAGTTCTAGAATCGTCATCAATAGAAGATGAGCAAAACATACCAAAAAATCAAAACAACTATACCTTTCAAGTCGCTTTCTTTCTCTTGAATTTTTCTCGAGTGGAATATGTGACCGAGAGTGGAATATGCGACTTCACCTTTTTAATCTTTTTCTACGCCTGCGACCATCTCCGCCCGTGTAGCTACCCTACCTGCACGTAGCTACGCAGCCCGCATTGCACTGCCCGCGCATGTTTTGCTTTCGTTCGTTCTTTCAGGCATGTGTGTCTATGTTTGCATAGCAATGTTTTGTGTTTCTCTGACAGTTTTTCAGGCATTGCATTTTCTCTCCACAATCCTTCTCTTCAACGTGGTTTGTTTATTGTTTGCGTTCTTCCTCGTCAAGTTGTTTGTCTTCGATCTTCATTCCTTCAAAAACCTTCCGCTCGTTTTTGTTAGCGTTGTTGTCAGACTTCACGCGTCTCGCAGTTGTCAGTCTTCGGTCTTCACATTTTTAATCTTCTACGCCTACGACCATCTCCCCCCCGCGTAGCTACCCTACCTGTATGTAGCTACGCAGCCCGCGTTGCACTGCCCGCGCGTGTCTTGCCTTTGTTCGTTCTTCCAGACATGTGTGTCTATGATTGCGTTGCAATGTTTTGTGTTTCTCTGACGCTTTTTCAGGCATTGCATTTTCTCTCCATAGCCCTTCTCTTCAACGTGGTTTGTTTATTGTTTGTGTTTGTCCTTGTCAAGTTGTTTGTCTTTGGTCTTCATTCCTTCATAAACCTTCCGCTCATTTCTGTTGGCGTTGTTGTTATCAGACTTCACGCATCTTGCAGTTGTCAGTCTTTGCTCGTGGTGTTCTAAACTCAGTTACCGCATTTTCTTGTGGTGTTTTGAACTCGCCTCCTGCATTTGCTTGTGGTTGGTTGGTTTTTGCCTGCGGCCTTGCTTCTGTCTCTCACTATCCTTGTTCGTGGTTGGTCTCTACTTTCAATCGTGTCATTATTGACACCCGTGGTTGCAATGGACATTGATGGAGATCCTCACCCTCTTCTCCCACGTAGACTCTTACTCCCCTGCAAAAATGTCAAAGGAAACCTTCAAACATTGCTTTCTCGAAGCTACTGGATCGGATTACACAACTTGAAGATGAAAATGTCTTTTTGAAGCAATCCCTGCAAGGGATTTCAAACAAGCTTTCCTCTATTATCGATCAGATACCAACCTAGTTCATGACACAGATAAGGAATCTAACATACTTGCTTTGAAAGCTAAACAAGTTGAACTCAATAACAAACAGGAGTCACTTAAGTGTGAAACTGAGAAACGGTTTAAATCATGGGCAAATGTTTGTGTTGACAGCAACACCCCTCCTCTTCCTCTTGCGGGTATAGAGGAATTGGTTCAGTCGAAGCCGGTGGAAGAACGTACTAAAAGATCTCGCGAGCTTAACCTTAAAGTCTGCAACCTTCAATCAGTCTCCCCCAACCCTCTTACAGCAGGTTACTCCTTTCTAAGAGACCAACTTGGCATCGAAGACATCTGCTTGGACAGGGCTTGGGTCAGTTACGACTCCACACGCTTCCTTCATTTCATTACCACAACAAATCGGCTCCAGGTTCTCAAAGCTCGAAGGAAGTTGTTTACTCTACCTATAAAAAAAATTCTTGATGATCTTCCCAAAACACAAGTGGCAGAACGAAAACATTCTAGGTAACGCGTGGCTTCTGATAGGTGCAATGGCAAATGGGTTGTCATCAGAAACTTGAAGGTTGTGATCATTGATACTTTTCTTCATGGATGGGAATCTAGACCCGCAATTGCGGCCATCAAATGATGGTCATGGTCCCGACTACTTGACAAGGAACTAAGAGATAATACTCTGCAAATAAATTGTTGGAATGCCAATGGGATGTCTTGGTCTTCTCTGGGCCTACTACATGATGCTCTAGGATCCTCTGATCTTCTATTCCTCACTGAAACTCATGAGTCCTGCTTGTCCTCTTCCCGGTGTCATTGTTTTTCACTAGCTCTCGATCTATACAAAGGAGACTAGGGCCTTTGGTGGTGTTCGTGGGTCCAAGGAGATGCTTGTCTTGTTAGTGACTGGTTTCAAGATCAAACTTCAGTTGTCTTCTCTGATGATTCGGCTAGGCTCTTGTGGGTCCGAGTCTACCGTGTTGCCCCCACCTCAGAGACATCTTTATCGGAGTTTGTTACTTTCCTTCGGCGTCTTCTGTCTGTGGTTCATAATGATCTTGATGGTGACTCCTTTGACCTATACGATACATCTCTCAGTTCTCCGCTACCAGGGACATTATCATTCTTGGTGACTTCAATGCACGGACGTAATTCAAACCCCTCTTTACATTTGGACTACATACACTATGGGTATTGAGGACATGGATTCGGCCACTTTGAGGCTTCAGAGATCCTTGGATGACGCTTCAGGACCTTTCACGAAGTATGGTCGGCATCTCATCCAGCTCTACGAGTCCTTTGATCTGTTCGTTCTGAATGGCTTATCTTGCTTCCTGGATTCCTACTTCATTTGTACGCCTCATTGCAATGGAGCGAGGGTGGTTGACTATGTTCTTTCCAGCCATGGGTTCATCCCATCCAATCACCACTTCTCTATCACTCCCATACCCCTCGTTGATCATGCTCTTCTTTGTCTCTCCACCCACTTTGTCCCCTCCCCTCCCTCCTTCTCGCCTGTCCCCCCAACCCTTCCCCCCACCCCCCCATAACTTGTTATGTTTCAAGGATGGTGACCACATTCTTTTCACCCACCACCTGAGACAGCTCGTCCCCCTCGGATGCCCACTTTTTCCCTCTTGAGTGTACCACTACCAAGTTTGACCTCCTTTCTGCCTCTATTTGGGAAGTTGCCCGTTTGTCTTTTCCTCATTCCATCACACCATTGTTCCCTCCATCCAATCCCAAGAACACTTGTCCTTGAACAAATGGTATGATGAGGACTGTAAAGCTCACCATCGGATCTTGCGTGATGCTTTCATCCATCACCACCCTCCTACACTAGGTTGAAAACTTACTGCCACCTTCGTTGCAAGAAATGCCTTTATATCTCCCAGCGTAGGAAAGCCCTTTGTACGTCTCTTATCCACTCCCCTAAATCCTTTTGGCGCAGTCTTTTCCCCCACCACTCCCCCCTTCCTACCGTGTCACGCCATGGTTTCCTAGTCTCCCACACTACTACTCTCTATGATATCCCCGGCGACCCCCTCATCCATGCCTCCTCCCCCGCTTCTTGCCATCTTTTCAACCCCACATCGATGAGGTTGTAAGAACTCTCAACAGCAGTAAAGCAGCTAATGAGGAGGGTTCTTAGGCGGAGTTATTCAAGCATGGACTCATTGTCATAGGCTCTTACTTGTCCAACATCTTTAACCATGTGGTCTGCACTAGGTTTCCCCCCGTCTTGATCACACCACATTATTCATCCAATTCACAAATCGGGCCCGACTTTAGACCCCAACAACTATAGGACCATCATGGTGGGCCACACTTTCTCCAAACCATATGCCAGAATCTTACACAGTATTCTTTCGAGGGAGTTGGACCAATGGGGCATCTATGCTAGAGGGTAAGCGGGTTTTAGACCTAATTATCAGGCCACACACCACAAACCACATTCTGACTCTTCGGGCCATTATTGAGGAGGCTCGGCATCACTCCTCAGAGGTTTATTACTTCTTTGTGGATTTCCGCAAGGCTTTTGACTCGATTCCTCAGTTGGCCCTGTTTCAGAGGCTTCGCGACATTAGTATATCTGAGACTCTCCTTACAGCTATCATGAGACTTTATGAGAGTTTTGGATTGTCTTAGGACCGTCGGTGGATTCTCTGATTTCATCAGGAGCACCATTGGTGTTAAGCAGGGCTACCCCCTGTCCCCTACTCTATTCGGGATTTATATGGATGAGCTCGAGGGGTTTCTTCAGGAGCACTCTTAGGATGGGGATGGTTGCCTACTCCACCAGGTTATGATTTCTATTTTGCTCTTTGTTGATGATATTGTTCTTTTGGCTTCCTCCCCTGAGGGTTTATAAAGGCAGTCTGATAGTCTCGCAGCTTTTTGTGACTTACGACAGTTGACTATCAATTTGGGGAAAACAAAGGTGATGGTTTTCAACTGTCTCAAGACTTCTTACTTGAATTTTTTCTTCAGAGGTTTGGAGGTGGAGATCTCCTCTTCCTACACTTATCTGGGGGTTAAGTTCTCGAGTCCTCGTTTCAGTTTGAGACCTGTCATCCAACCTCGCATCAACAAGGGGTATGGTTCTTTGGCCATCCTTGAGAGATAGTGTTTTCGGCACCATTTCCACAACACTGTGCCCAAGCTAACCCTCACAATTCTCCTATTAGACCTACTCTTCTTTATGTGTCTATGGTCTGGGGACCTTCCTTACTAGAGCCCGATTGGGCTTTTGTGGAGAACGTTTAAATTCTTCTTCTCTAATGCATTATCAGGTGCAAGCAGTTCATCCTTTACAATATCCTTCAGGCTTGGGGATTTTTGTAAACTTATTTGATTCTTACATCGCCTTCGTGGATTTGTCGATTCTCGTGAGGGGCGCTGCAAGTACTCCTACCTTGGTTATTGCTCCTTTGAGTCTATTGCTACTTTTGTTTCTTCAGGTCGGGCCTGTGGTTGGTTTGTTGGTGCTTCGGCCCTTCTTGGGTCTATTGGAATTGAGATTGATCGTCTCTCCCCTTTCCAGTACTCTCTTGATGCTCCTCACAACCTCCTCCAGTCTAGACAGGAGTTGAACAAGTGTATCAGAACAAACATTTACAAAGCAGTTCATCCCCACTACTTGGGTTAACCCCCACGAGGGCTTTCGCCTTGAGATGGTGTTTTATGTTGAGCAATTCCTAGAGCTGTGGGATGGACTCATTATCCACCCTTCTTACTTATCTCACCGCTGGTCACATTCCCTCTAGATCCCCCTTGGTTCCTTCAGAGTGGGCTCCCATCAGCTTCGTATTGAGACAAATCATCAGCTAGATAGAGAGAACAAGATTTGTCAATTATACAATATTGGGGAGGCTGAGATGGAGGAGCACTTTATCTTTCGGTGTCCTATATACTGTGAGATCAAATGGAGGTTCTATTGTCTATTCAAAGGAGTCTAGTCTCCCTTCACTTGTTTCAAGCTCATGGATTAGAGATGCCTAGCCCTCTATCTTCAGGAAGTCATTAGACTTCGAGACCATTCGCTCCAGCATCAAAAATGGCTGAAGACTTCATGGCGAAGTCTCTCGCATGTCTCCTGATTAAAAAACAAAATGAAGTCTCTCGCCCATCTCCTAATTAAAAAACAAATTTAAAATACAACATTAAGTCATTTTATGATTTTGACCTCATTTTAATTATTTTTTTTAGCAAGGCGATCTTAAATGATTTGTCATTTTATGTTTTAAGGCGCAAGCGGCTAGTTCTTCAGCTAGTGGAATTGGAGTACTTATGGTTTTATTCATTCATTGAAGAGGAACCGATTGGGGGTCAAAGAAAGCAGAGAGCCTAGAGCACATTCATAGCACACTTTGCCTTCTCTCCCGTGTTGATCCTACATAAATGGAGGGTCCTTCAGCAAAATGGGACCAAATTGCACATGATGCAAATGCTACAACCATGGTGGAAGAAGCGGTTGAACCAGATGGTCTTAATGAATTGCCCCCAGTTGTACTAACATCAGAGGAACCTGAGTTGGAGAGTGATGATTTTCTGGACAACATCATAGTTGAAGACCTTGAGATGGATGATCACAGCCTTGTGGAGTACATGATACTGGATAGATACTAATCTTTGTTTACAGTTCTGAGTTTTTGGTTTGCATATCAGCAATTTAGCATCAAACTATAGAATTTTGAATTTCAAATTTCAATTTGTAATGATAATCTCAGCGATTATTAATCTGATATGATGATGATCATATGCGATATTCAGAAATCAGATATGACTATGAGATATGCAATGCCAGTTTTGAACTATTTGACTCTATATTAATATGACATTACTACTAGGATGCATGTTCGGGTTCGGGTTCAAGTTTGAGTATGAAGGACCGGTTCTCCGATACGACAAAATTTTGAAATGGGGTTTGGGTTCGGGTTCGTTTTTACAAAAAACATATAAAAATTATATATACATATTTATGCAGCCTAGAAGCATGATTTAAGATTAGAATGTCGCATAGTATCATAAAAATAACAAAAGCTTTAAAACACCATAACTTATAATCATAGCATCACGAATCATGATCATACCATCATAGCATCATATACTTCAAGTTCAACATCAAAGATTCAAAACATTAAAATGTCAAATGATAAATTATAACATCAAGTTCAAGTATCATTGTTTCAAGTTCAACTAATGGATTAATAATTAATTGATATTCTCCTTCATCATCATCATCTTCTATATGGAGCCTAATAAGACTTCGAAGGTTAATTTTTCCTCACTTTTATCAGCGCAATTTCCACCCCAAATTATTAAATGGGGGTTTGGGGGCAAAGCCCCGAAGATGGTGTCAAGGGGCAACACCCCCCCACGGGGGTTTTCGAGGGCAGCGCCCCCGAAAGCTCAACCGACTTTAATTATTTTATAAAAGCATTGAGAGTTATTTTTCAGCGGTATTCAATTGCAAGGGATTGCTGGTTGTAATCAGTTTGATTTGCTGGATAATATATCGGACTCTTTGTTTGGTGGACACAGTCCGAGTTTGGGTGAACCACATTAAAATTGTCTTTTGTTGTTATCATTTATGTGTCTTTCATTCTTGTGTTTAATCTTCATTTGCATATAACGGGTAATTTCTGCATGTAATTCCTAACAGTGGATGTCAAAAATCAATTAAATTTTGCATCAAAACTAAACTTGGCATCCAAAACTACCGCAAGCCCACCTTGGTTCGAATTTGGTCCGTCCAAGACCGCTCAGGTCTGCCCGGGTCCGAACTGGAGGTGACCTAGTTCGAACCAGCCCCCTTTTGACAGGACCATGTCTGGACCCACAGACGGACCGGACCCGGACCACGGACCAGTTCGAACTTGGCCTGGTCTAAGGGCCCTTAGGGACGAACTCGACTTCCTAGCATTACTATTTAGTATTAGCCTTTGACTCTTTAAACTTTTAATGTTCAATGTTCATACTTATAGCTTTCCGTTGTTCTTGTTTTCAAAGCAATATGTTATGAATCTATGGTATTTCTTAGAAATTATTAAATTATATTAAAAAAAAAATTGTCGTCTCCAACTACCCATCTCTTATTTTTGAAAAATAGTCATACCGGTTCGAGTACCAGTACTGGAGACCTCCAAATCTCCCTGTCTCCAGGTAACCTTGCCTACATTCCTTCCCTCTTCTTGTCAACCAACCTTGTTAGGTTCTTCAAATATAATTGTATCTTCTTTGGCTCAAACCATATCTTCTTTTCTTCTTACTTTCATTGCTCTTATTTGGGAGAATCTTTGATTTCTTTGAAAATTACATGACAAATATTAATTGTCTTTTGTGTTACTAGATCCCATAACTTGTACCCTTTCACATTGTCACTATTTCCAATTAGGAAACATTTTTTTGCTTTATAATCCAATTTAGATATTTTCTCTTCAGCACATGCACATATGCATTGTCAACCAAAGATTTTAAGATGCAAAACATAAGGCTTATTTATTATCTATCAAGCAGCAATTACTACTTCATCCCAAAACCGTTGCTATAAACTAGCACCACCAAACATACACTCTTATCCCTCTCCATCAATCTCATGTTTCTATTTTGTTGTGTGGTGCATGGATTTGGCTTCTAGCTTGCTATCCATTGTTCTTCACAATAGTGTTTAAATTCAGCTAAGCCAAATTCTCCTCCACTATCCATTCTCATGACTTTTATCTTCTTCTCAATTTGGTTCTCAACAAGAGCCTTCAACTCTTTCAATCTATGGAAAACTTCATATCAGAGTTCCCAGATTCGCGGCGAGTCACCGATTTTAGGTGAGTCGCAAGTCGAGTCATGCCTGCCGAGTCAAAATGACCCTGACTCGGATTCAGCCGAGTAAAGCATGTGACTCGCTGAGTCGTGAGTCATAGCCTGACTCGTCGAGTCCGAGCCAGTTGACTCAGTCGGCGGCAAGCTTGAGTTGGGCAATAAAAAAACAAAAAAAACTTAAGTTTTTTTAAACTTTTTTTTTACTTATTTCTTCCTTGCAGCCCTAAATCACTGAGTTTCAATAACATCAACAAATAGAAGCGCTACATGAACGCCACCCTTCCCTATAGCACCTGGAATTCCTTGAGTCCTTGTGCTTTGTTCGACAAGTAAGATTTGGCAAGAAGAGATTTGGAAATTGTATTTTTGGGCTTTATTAGTACTATTTTTGGCATCTTAAAAATTCAAGAAAATGATGCACGCTATGGAGTTTTATGTGGTTCTGAAGGTACTAATTTGGTCTTGGCGGCGGGGGCACTGCCCCTCGACCCCGCCCTATACCCAGGATATTACTTGATGTATACTTGCCGTCTAGACGGCTTTTTCTTTTGTGGGGATGATGTAGTTAGCATAAAATGCTTATTTTTGTGTTTGATTATTGATAATATTGGTTATCTGTCAGTGTATTAATTGTCGTCAATGTATTAATTTGCATTTGGACTTATCTGATCGATGTATATTTATGTATTGATCAAATTAGCTTATATTTGATGATGTTATTGTGTCTTTAACTTTAAGGTTTATTCAATAATGGGTGCATGAAACAAGTTTTAAATCCTTTAAAAACTCAATTTGAAGGGTTTTTCACTTTGTCAAGTCATTGGCGAGTCGCGTTTTGCCAAGTCACGAGTCGAGTCGGCCTTGCCGAGCCTGAGCCGGGGAACTATGCTTCATATTTATGTTTGAGTAAGAAAACCAATGTTTCCTAGAGAAGTCATCTATGAAAGAAACATAGTTCATAGATATAGAGGTTCCAAGCAAAGGAACATTAGTTAGTCCAAAAACATCAAATAGCATTAATCATTCCCAAAACATCACCATGTATCAAATCAAAAATCTCATCAGCTATAGCACTACCATTTCAAAACTTAACCTAGTTTTGTTTGTCATAAACACAATGCTCATAGAAATAGAAATCAAGGAACGATCAAAAAGATTTTCAACCACACCCATTGTTGGCAAAGCTTGGATACTTTTCTCAGCAATTGATCCATTATTTCATGTCACAACATGGTATTTCCTGCGAGTATCTTACATTTTTTTGCTTCAAGAACCATGGAAGAATCACACACATCACTCATGTTACTAGCTCCTAATTTAAACATATTCCCATGGCAAACACACTTTTCTGATACCAAAGCTCCCCTTATCATGTAAAGGTTAGCTTTATTAAAGACAACCTGAATTCACATATCATTCATCTTGCTAACTGATATCAGATTTCTGGCCAATTCAACCCATCCACAGCTAATTATCATATTATAAGTATTATCAGTCAGAATAATGTCACCTCAGTAGTTGTTCAGATATCTCATATGTTAAAAACCATTATATATGAGTCATGGAAAAAGAATCTTGAGCCCATTAACCATGCATTATCACATACATAAACATTAGAAGATGTTGAAAGAACATCTGCAACTCCTATGAAGGACCCTGTATTGGATGATGAATCATCAGTTTTATCATTCTTCTTGAATCCACATTAGTTCTTCGAATATCATGTTTTTCCAGTTCCAATATTTCAACTTTCATCTTCCAAGAGATTTAGACTTGCCTTTGGACATAGACTTTTTCCTATCTCCATTTTTGTTAACCATTTTCTTTAGAGCCTAGTTTGTAGTATCATCCATGAGCTTCTAATTTCTCCGAACAATAGGGTTGTCACAACTTCTTCAATCTTCAATTTTGCAGAAGTAATACTTGTGGCCACAAACCAAATTGTCCCGTGAATTTGGCAAAAATACTAATTGGTTCACATAATGATAATATTAAAAGCATTCAGTGTTTTCTCAGAGAATCTCCATCACTTATTCTTAGGAAGTACGACTCATTTGATATTTCTTAAGAAAAGTGTATTTACAATGCCCCAAATTTGTCCTACAATTTCTGAGCTTAAGTTTCAACAGACATTCAATTACCCAGAAACAAAAGGCCAAAGCCTAATGGTTCTTCTTGCCTTTCTATCAATTTTTTTCCGTCATCCTGATCCGCACTTGAAGGAATTTTTCCAATCATAGCTAGCCATTTATCTTACTTAACTGAGAGATCCTCCATTTTGAGCATCCACAGCTCAAGAATCTCGCAATTAATTTGTTATTTTCAATTCTACAGGTGCTTGTGATTTTCTCTAAAAAACTGAAAACAACCACACAACTCCCACTCAAACCACAAATTACCATTGGACAAAGCCATCCTCTCTTCTATAGAACAAGCCACAACCTAGTTAAAAATCAGCAAAATGACAAAGCCCACACACACACACAACACAAAAAATAGCCTAGAAAACCCGTTCAAGTAAAATAAAAAGTTTTAAAAAAAAATTCAAATAGAAACCCAGCACCATTCACTATCAACAAAAAAGTGACTGCAATGAAATAAGGATTCAGTATATGTTGAAATAGTGACTACTAATAATTCTGGCAGAAAGCCAAAATAATTCCCTTATCACCAAAATCACCCTCCAAACCATTAACCTGAGCACTATATATAAGCAAAAGAACAAAAAAGAAAGCATTGTTAGTTTCCAAAACCACAAACCATAAACCACAGATCTGCCCAATGTCACACCACGTGACTCTTCACCTTACCCAAGAGTCTTTCCATATACCAATGCCTCCCATGTGGCCCTCCTTGTCCTATGTGACCCAAGTGTCCAAATGGGAACTTTCACTTTTCAATGACTCATCTTTTTGCTTATCCTCCTTATGTGACCCCATAAATATTTCCAATTTCAAATTAAATATTACACAACAAGAAATCAATGTACCATTCACATCCCATTTCATGAGTATCACATCTTCCAAAAGCATTACAATGTTATTATACAAGATGTGCAACACACCTTTTCAACACACAAAAGTCTTAGCAGATCAGTATCAATAAAAAGGCATAAGGTGAGCAAGATGATATCTCGCAGAGAAAATGGGAGTGATTTCTGCATCTCCCAAAAAACTAATATTTCTGGGACTAAAGCCTTCAGAAGAGAGGAGGTATGATGCATAGAGATCATAACTAGTTTACATCATCATCCCAACCAAGATTTCATCAATATTGACATGTAGACAGAGTGGCATTTGCATGGTGGCAAAACTGCTATAAACAAAAGAAAGCAATTGCAGCATTATTTGTAGGCACTGTGTTTGTATCCTTGGCATGAGTGATAACAACCTCTTCAAATGTGGTGCCTCATAATACTTAAGTGTCTTGTGCAGTTAATGCAACTACACCTTTCTGCAGCAAATCTTACAAATAGCTTCTAGTGTCACAATGAACCATCGGGTTTCAGTCAAAAAGCCATTAAGGTTGTAATTTAAGGGCGAATACTGAATAGAAGTTCAATATTTTTCTTGGCTTCAACGGGAGATAAATTTCACTGCTTTGGAATTTCTCAAAGTTAGTTACTGCAGGTTAGTGTTATCAGAATATCAACCATATCTGATTATTCTAATAGCTTCTAAAATGCAACATGTTAAAAAATTACTCAAGCATAAAAGTTTGTGCAGAAAAATGCAGACCTTTCTGTTTCTATCATCCATTGGGACACATTCAATTGCAATGAGTGCATCAACATCATCGGCAGTAACAGTATAGTCAGGTTGAGCTGCCCCTGTTCTAACAAGAGACATGAAACATCCTAGTTAATAGGCTTCAGGCAATGCTCGATTTATTCTTTGAATAGAGAATATGTACAGCATTCCTGCAGTCAAGACATCCTCAGATACTAACAAAAAGGTGGAAAAGGAAGAAATTACCCTCAATGTAGACCATAGTTCCATCTTGTAAGTGACGCACCCACTGAGAATCAAAATGACCAGGTTAGCCAGTGCGGACAATGTTTGGAAGCAAGCACATGAATAAAAACATTATAATCAGATTGTGTCATTCATCTTAGTCAAAAACTGCTACCCATATGCACAGCATAAGAAAGAGAAAAAGAAAAGTTATCATCACATTGATTAAACCTGAAAAACACAAAGTGCTGTCCCATTGATGGAAAATCCACATGCTTGCAACATACTCCCAGGTACAGCTTCACCTACAATTTGAAGGTTTTCTATTGCAGGTAGAGGGTCGTCTTCTGCAGATAGATCAAAACTTGGAGAATTAGAAATTTAACATAGATTTGTTCCCAAGACAAAAAAAAATCCATGTAGAGGCTTTAAAATAGTTAAAACAGTTCAAAATGCAGAACGTTATTGTACCACCTTCTGAGTTGGACGAATTGGGCTCTTCTTGTAGGGTCGGCAAATGTGGAGAACGTCCTTCCCTTTGTGTATGGTCTTTTTCCTTCATGGCTCCACTCCCAGGAGTGTCTTCAAACTCACTGTCACTAAAAGGATCATTCATTGGTCCATGCACAGAAGGCTCTTCATCACTAGGTAACACTGAACGCAAATCACTTGGTGGTGGTGCAGGGCTAGCAGCATGTGCTTGATGTTCATAGGTCCTGTCAATAAGATTAATTGGACTTCACGCGTCAGTAGAAACAAAGTTAGTTCCTTATCCCAGAACAAATATATTCCAAGGCTGCAGTGCAGCAAAGTTCCTGCCAAATGCTAATTATTTTGTTATAATAGTATAGGATATAATATGTAAAAACAACATGCAAGATGTTGATAAAGATGTGAGAATTTAAAACATTTTGTACAGAGTGCATGCTGCCTCCATATCTTGATTGTTAAAATGCATGAGCTAGTAGAAAGGAAGAAAATTGTTTTGTTATGTTTATGGTAAGTGAGTGGGAAAAGTTTTATTTTTTGCAACATGCTACAACATGACATATGTCTTCAAGCACGTAAGAGAGTTCATCAAATTAACGTGGTTCGTGTAAGTATTTGTGTTTGTTGCAGGACAAGCTAAATATATCCAATATTTCCTTTTTCAAGAAAGAAACAAAACAATGTTGTTGATTTTTGCAAAGAAGTTGGAGGCTTAACAGCTCTTAATAATCTAGATTACTTTTCATTTCCATTTTGCGTTTTTAGCTAAATTAATTTACTTTTGCACTTTTACACCAAGTTTAGTGTGAAATTAAATTTCAATTTCTTTAATAATTTCCTCCATCTATATTGAATTTCAAAAATAGAATTATATGTTGTTAGTGAATAAGGGTATTTCCTATCTAATTTTTTTTGTACTATGAAAAAGACAAGGTTGCACGGGGACGGGGGTATTTAGGGTACGGGTATGGGTAGGGCTATTTTTCGAAATAGGGGACGGGGGTACTTGGGTATGTCAATTTTTTTTAAAATAATTTAATATTTATAGAAAATCTGAAAACATGAGTCATGACAATGGTTTTTCAAAACAAGAACAGTGATAAAGTTTGTATATGTAATGTATTGTTTTCAGTTTCAGATTTGCAATATGTTTGTAATAATAATATATGCTAAATGTTTAGATGCATGACAGAGAAGGAAGACTTTAAACATGAACAAGAAGATCATAAATCATATAACAATGACATATTGCAAATGATTACATATTGAATTAATGATGTGAGTTTTGTTCCACCGCAACATGCAGAATCAAATACCCAATGTTTCGAGATGAAACATCAACTACTCAATCTTCTCTTGACATAAGGTCATCTCTCATGCTAAGCTTGCAACGTAAGATCATGAAATGACTTCAAGGTTCTTTTAACTGTGGATACTCGCTCAGTTGAAATGATGTGATTTGCTGGTAATCACTTAGGGGGACTTCGCTATTCATTCAATGGATATCAACTCTTGCACCTCTAATGATCTGGCTTCACAATGTGCAATGAAAATATAGCTTCTCTCAAACTTCCATTTCAACAAATTAAACTTGCTAACTTAGGCTTGACTTCTACTCCTACTCCTAACTAGGAATGCAAGGAATCATGGATGTCTTGGACTCTACCAAGTGGAATCTTGTCAGCGACCTCAATTTCACCTCGTGCAATCTTCTAAGGATCTCAAATGGTTTTCATATCAACACCTTCTCCTTAATCCAACTTGGAAGTACAAACTAAGGATCCAATTGCGATTGAACTTAAGTGCAACGACTAGCTTACCACACAATCAGCAAGGAGGCTAGTGGCCTAGTATACTTGAGTCAAACAAACAAACATCCACAATTACTTTCATCCAACTAACCACTTCAACATGGAAATAAATCTACTCCAAGTAAGAGATTGAAGAAACCATGAAATACTCCAAATGTCACTTACATTCACCATGAAAACCAACAATGAAAGAAGGAATAATTTTGGTAAGTATTATATCAACAATCTGATCAAGTCTTCCTTAGCTAATCTACTCTACTCTATCTTCTCTCCTACTCTAATCTAATGCTCCTTAGCTTCTCCTAATCTAACTCTTTACAAATGAGAAGGCCTTGGCCTTTTATTGATGCCAATTACAATGAAGGGCCAAGACTTAATTGAAATCAAGGGCCGAGATTAAATCCTATAAACCCTAATTAGGGTTGTTGTTGTCGGGTAATACGGCAGTTAGATAGTTATGTACCGAAGGTAGTCAACGGGTGCGACGGTTCGCCTCGCACCCCTTCGGTACCTATATGTACTTAGTCTCTCGATAGAAGAAGGGAGGTTCTTGTACAGAAATACCTTTGTACTTAAGTGATGAATCTATGAATAAAATGTTGTTATACATTCTTTATTGAGTACTTTACTTTGTGTATGTCTTGTTAAATTCCGTTTACCCACGAGGGCAAACATTTGGCGCCGCTGCCTAGACATACTTGGGAAGGGAAAAGACTGGATGGCGCACGAACATAATGGGTCTGCCAGTTGTGGTGTCCATCGTAGGAAGTTTTAACATCTGAAGGTTAAAATGCAAAGGACATTGTATAAACAATTAGAATGAGTTTGCGTTAAGTTTTGATGCCCAATCTTTTCAATAAAGACAGGAATAAGAAGGCATCAAACGATGAGTGGGAGGCAGCAAAGAAGGCCTTAATCTTTGAGCAACAAATAGAACAGCAACGAAGGCTGAGGCAACTTGTCGCGGAACAACTTGCTGGAGGGTAGACCAAAGGGGACCCCAGGAGTGTTATAGAAGGTGCATAGGCCGAAGGAGAGTTGTACACTTCACCAGAGCATCGGAGGGTGTGAAGTAGCGAAGAGTTGCTTGAAGAGACAAGGCTAAGGAGGGCCTTACTAGAGGAAACTAGAGACCTGTTTACGAATCTACCTCGTACACCACGTACGGAGACCCAAGTTGAAGGTACAGACAATCGTCGTAGGGGAGACCGTACGACCGAAGCACAGGTGTCCGACAATCAGGAACCTTTGTTCGGGCCAACGACACCACACACCACGGTACCAACAAATACTCAGGCACAAGTGCAAGTGCCAGTTATCAATACCACGAACACTATCAGCGCGGGTACAGGTGCTGGCACAAGTAGTGCAGGAGTACAAACACAAAATCCACTGCAGGTGACACAACCCACCCCAATGGCGACCAACAAGGAGAAGTTGCCAAAATTCCACGGAGATGGAAAGGAAGATCCAGTACGACATTGTCGTACGTGCGGGACAATCTGATCTGCGAATGGAGTCGTCGACCCGGCAGAATGGGTGAAACAGTTTCTCGCCACACTCAAAGGGGTAGCCATCGACTGGTACTCCGATGTGAACAAAACAAAGGTGACCACTTGGGACAAACTCAAGAAAGAATTCTAAAAGGAATTTCGACTCCTGAGGGATGACAATGAAATTATTTCAGAGATATACGATACCAAACAAGGCAAGGAGACTGTGCGGGCCTACGGTCGCCGACTGAAGGAGTTAGTCAGAAAAAATGGATAGCCAGCCAGCGAATGGCCTGAAGAAAAGATGGTTTGTGGAGGGTCTGGAATCTAACCTATGGAGGAAAATGAAGATAGTGCCCCCCACCTCATACGAAGATGCCTATAACCGGGCGATGGACTTGGAGAGCGAAAAAAAGACCTCCAAGAAGAAAAGAAGCAAGTCTTCTTCCAACGAAGATGACACTGCGGACGATGATAGTAGCAGTGATGGCTAGTCAAAGAAAAAAGTCATGGCACTCCAAAAGCACATGGAGAGAATGATGAAGTTCAAGACCATGAAAGGGGGTACCAGCAAGGGGGAAGATGACATGTGGTGTACGGACTGCAAGGAGAGTGGCCATACGAAGGGGTCGTGTCCCAAAAAGGCATTTTGTCACATTTGCCAGATCATGGGCCATTCCACCAAGGAATGCCATACAACATGAAAGTGAGGAATCAACAAGTGTTACTTACCCAAGAGCAACCATCTACATGGGGGGAGACGGATACTAACAATAACACATCCTCGGGCGGGAACGAAAGCAACCAACGCGGTGGCGAAAGGGGCAATAACAACAACACCAGCACAAGGAGTCGAATACAATACGACTCCAAGGGTCAGCCGATGATACAGTGTCGAGCTTGCAATCATTGGGACCACTTTGCAAGGGACTACGACAAGGGCAACACCCCACAGAAGCTATGTCGTTGGTGCAGTCCTGGCAACCACGAGGATGCCAACTGCCCTGAATCCGGCATTACTTGGCTAGACATAGATGGAAGCACGAGTACGGTACTGACCGTCACCTGAGGGCAAGCAAAGCAAGCCACATATCCAGACCCTTGAAAAGAAAAACAACGGGCACGAGAAGCTAAGGAAGAAATAGAGAAGGCGATGAAGACAAAAAGAAACATGGGAGATGGCCACCACCTCGAGTCGGAGGGAGGCAGAACAAAACATTCTAAGACAACTGCTACATGTAGAGGTACCGGTGAAACTCCACGATCTCCTTCACACCATGCCTCACTTGGGAACAACATTGTTGGAGAAGTGTGTCACGCAGCCAAATACCACACGTACAGACATCCTCGGAGTGTCCACAACTGACCCAATGATACTTGTTGTAAACAGCGGCAGGTACCCGACAATTGTCGAGATGGGATCCTTGGCACCATCCTGACAGACACTATAGTGGACGGAGGGTCAGGAGTGAACGTCCTTCCAGAGGAGACATGGAAGAAATTGGGCAAGCCAACATTGTGGCCCCCAACCTTCAACTTATTGGGCGTCGATCAGCAAGGTATCAAACCCCTCAGAACGTTGATGGCACAATGGGTCCCCATTGGCTCGCAACCATTTGTACTAGACTTTGTGGTGATACCTTTGAAAAAGAAGGGTTACGATGCCATTCTGGATCGAGGGTGGCTAGTCACGGCGAAGGTAAACCCCAATTGGAAGAAAAACACCCTCTCGATGGAGAA
>MU226986.1:474645-554726 GCA_018584345.1 Thuja plicata | reverse complement strand
CAATTGGAAGAAAAACACCCTCTCGATGGAGAATGGGGGGAGGAAGTTCACCATCGACCTTCGCACCCAGATGGTGAGCGAAGAGATAGCCTCTTCTTCAGACTCAGAATCTGACGGTGAGAACGGCTGAAGGGATGAAGGAAGGAGTTGTATGGAACCTAACGCAAAAGGTGCCTTAGAATTGGAAGAGTGTTTGGGAGATGGCGCCGACTCCATGAACGGTCTCTTCCACTAGTAAATAGAGGACTATGAACTCTTCCGACCAGCATGCAATGTACTAAGTATTGAGGAAGAGCCGGAAACATTTCCCGTGGAGTACAGTTAATACAAGGAAAGGGATGCGCGAAAGTAAGCGAAGAGCATAAGGTGTCCTCAGTCAAACCAATGAATCTGGGCAAGGAAGAGGAACCTAAGATCATTATTGTCGGGAACTATTGGAATCCTGAGTGGAAGGCCACATCCTCCAAAATCTTTATTCTCCTAATTTACGGGCGAGAGACCGTGGTTCCTTGTCATGTCCCCAAATAATTCAAATAAGTTTGAGTAATACAGGAAGTAATTATTTAATATTAATTCTAAAGTCCAATTAATATTAAATAATTATAAGTTAAGGTTCGAATAAAGCTAGTGTTTTGTTTCTAACACTAATATGTTAACATTTAGTGTTAACTAAGGTAGTTCCTTTACAGAACTCCTTAACCGATTTTGGCTTGTTTAAATATTGGTTTCCATGGAGGGACCGGATATGCTGAATACTTTGGTGAAGAGGATTTCAAGTAAAGACAAAAGAAATATTACTCTTTTCGTCAGGTAAATATCTAGCCTAGTGGAGAAGAGCGATAGAAATCGGTCTCGTCCCAGCCTGCAGATTTGTGTGTCAGGAGTGTGCGGGACTGACTGTATTCATAAACGACAACGCAAGGAGTGAGCGGGAGTGATTTTATTCAAAAACGACAACACTTCAATGACGATTATGTCCAAGTGCATGGGTGGCAAATTAATTTTGGAAATCTAAAGACAGAGAGGACACGACAATGAGCAATATAGAGTGACACAAATACAATCATATCACACGCAGTATGAGTGGGATAGTCTTGTGCGTGGTTGGTTGGTCATGGCATCGTTCCTTGAATTTCTGATTGACATAGTATTTCCACTTGTTGTGAGACGTTGATACGTGCCAGATCGTAGTGGACTTGGAAGGAAAGACAGACTTACAGCAAGCATACAAGATAGAATCCTTCCAGCTTTGTAGGGAACGTTGGCAAACGTTGAGGACAAGGTGCATACAAATATTCTTTAACTTGCCAGTTATATAATTCCTATGCTGTAAATATTGTTTCTTTTGCTGGAAACGTAACTACTGTGTTATCTGATATACTGGAAGACTATATGTAATGAACCTGAAATTGGTTATCAAAGTTTAAAACTATGGTAAATGAAGTATTTTTGTAGTAGCATAAACTGGAATTTTACATTCCTGTTAAATTTATGGTACCAAGTCTGAGGATAGCCATTGAGAACAGACTCGGAGACATGGAAAGCTTGAAGGAGTGATTATATAATCTCAATAAGCTCGACGAGAAACGATGGCTGGCACAGTGGGCGACGGAGATAGTCCAAGGACGTAGGAAGGTCTGGCATGATAAGCATTTAAAGTGGACACAGTTCACGCCAGCGAATGGGGCAGTGAAGTTATGGACACTTGACGGCCAGGAGATTTCGGGCGCGGTCAATGGTCGAAGCTAGAAATAAATCATGAACGGCGAGATGGCGTCGACAGAACCATCTAGGGGAAGGTACACAAGAAAATTTAAAAATAAAAAAGTATAAAAAGAAAAAGAAAAAAAAAAGGTTTGTACAAGGCCATATGACCTGATGTCGTACGGATCCGTACAGTCGTATGGACGGCAAAATTTGTGGGATAAAGAAAAAAAAGAAGTTTAAAAAGGTTGTACAGTCTGATGTCGTACAAACTGTAATGAAGAGTGAAAAAGTGAAAAAACTTGGACTTTAAATGTGTCGTACGGTCGTACGAAAGGTAACATAAAGCCAACACCCATACTTATTCGAGACACGGGAAGTAAAACCGAGTTATAGCCATAAAGTGTCGTAAGACCGTACGGAATCGAGAGGAAGGAATCTACGTTTGTACGGCTGCGTTGGAAATACTTTATAAAGTGTTGTACGGCCATATACCAACGAACAACTCAGAGTGGGTTCACTAGT
Source organism: Thuja plicata (assembly GCA_018584345.1). Classification (NCBI taxonomy): domain Eukaryota; kingdom Viridiplantae; phylum Streptophyta; class Pinopsida; order Cupressales; family Cupressaceae; genus Thuja; species Thuja plicata. Next base: position 552,497 of record MU226986.1, on the reverse strand, counting down.
GAAAAAGCAGAGGGTGAGCATAAAAGGCTTGTACGTCGTACAATGGCAGTGCACAAATATGTAAAGCCATCAGACGGAAAGGTAGACAATTGAGTCAGCAAAGCACAAGGCTAAGTCGTGACCGTACAGTCACTACACAGGCAAAGGAAGCGGCCTCCGTACACTGTACGAACGAGGTCGAAGAAGCATAATATTGTACATTGTACGCACAACAAAGAGTACCGTGTAAAGTGTAACTGTAAAGCTGTACAAACGACCAACAGAAAGTACCGTGTGGGCGTGTTTAAATAATTAATGCGGGTTGTACGGACGGAGAGGAGGGCATAGTAATTCCAAGTTTGATTGCAAATCAGTAAGGAAAGGAATTCTCGAAAGAAATTTCATACGGCAGCTAGCAAGGTTGTGTTTTAAATTATTTTGAAAGTTGGGGAGAAGAAAGAAGGCATGAGAGAGCAAAAACAAAAAAAAAACGGCGACAAATAAAGAATAGTTCACATTGAATAACATATGGCACCGAAGGGAAGGACATAAGTAGGTAGTGAAGAAAACATAGTTATTGGCCATTTGCACAGGCACCGTAAGAGAGTATTGCATTGGAAGAAAATCACGAAAATGGTGTGCCTGAGGACCCTGCGAGGGGTGCTGCCCCTCGACCCTGCTGGGGGCGTTGCCCCCAGACCCCCATTTTAATTTTGAGGTACACTACAACTGTGAGTTTGGGGCATCGGAGCAGTCAAGGTAAGCATGGTGAGAGGGAAGCCTGAAGCCAAGCATTGGAAGGAAAGCCCTGAGCCGCAGAGGGAGACGGATATGGAGGTTGCAAACCAACAGAGTCTGAGGTAAGGCATTGCAAGACCAACGGCCTAGCAAGAACAAGAAGTCGTATGGCGAGGCAGCCTTTGGGTAGTGTGCCAGTTGATGAGACCCGGAGTTGCTGCAGGCGTGGATTGTCCGCACGCCAGTGGTGGAGAGAGCACTGGAACAAGCCTTTCGAGAGGGGTACTACGCTTTGAGGCACTCAGAGTATGTCTCAGCTAGAGTGAGGCTGCCTTGGTGGATGCACAGAGAGCTCGAGAGGAGATGACCACCCGGTTGGAGGCAGTAGAGCGACACTTGGCTTAGTGTACCCAGGAGTTGGAAGCGGAGAAGGCGGCATGGCTGGCTATCAAGGTCAGATTGGCTAGGGAGACAGTATCGTTCGAACAGGAGTTACTGGAGGCTACAGCTGAAAATCGTGTTTTGGAGACAAGTTTGGTGTAGGCACGGGAGGAATGTGATGTGACCGAAAAAGAACTACTCGAAGCAGCATTGATGGTGAACTTGACACTTGAGCATTGGATGGTAGCAGAAAAGGGACTTTCGGCTTGGACAGCAGGGTGGTCCCTGCATCCTCTTCATGGGTGGTGCCTCCAGCTTCTCAAGGACGCCCCCTCCGCCCCTTCCTCTCAGCGATTTTCTTATTGTATGCAGTGTACTTCATCTTCCTTTTGTTGTGAGTCGTCGGAGACAACTTTCCTTTTGGGGGGGATGATGTTGTCGGGTAATACGGCAGTTAGATAGTTATGTATCGAAGGTAGTCAACGGGTGCGATGGTTCGCCTCACACCCCTTCGGTACCTATATGCACTTAGTCTCTCAATAGAAGAAGGGAGGTTCTTGAACGGAAATACCTTTGTACTTAAGTGATGAATCTATGAATAAAATGTTGTTATACATTCTTTGTTGAGTACTTTACTTTGTGTATGTCTTGTTAACTTATGTTTACCCACGAGGGCAAACAGTTGCCAATTTTCAACCAATTACAAAAGAGCACCAAATCATGGGCCAATAGGAAAATTATAATGATTTCTCAACCAATGAGAAAGTAGGACACTTGGTGTGCTATGATTGCTTGTGCTTGAAATCTGGAATTTTCTGATTGGAGAAGACACCTAGGTGCCACGTCACCATCCTTATCCTGTAGCTCTGATTGTGAAGAGAAAATATCTCTTGATACTCAACATTTCTAACTTTGATTAACTCTTCTGAAACTATCAACTCCTTGAAGATGAATGGGATGACATGTTCCCAAATTGCTTCACCGTCTCAACTCTTCCATCTTTGTTCTTGGAAATCTTCTCCTTGTCATGATTTGGATTGGCATCCTTGAACCTGCACCCGATATTATCTGAACTTGATTGTCCTTGAAAATGCCTTCAAGTGCTTGGACTTGTCCCTTTGATCTAAATCTTGAATCCCAACTTGATCTCAATTTGAATAGCCTTGATGTCTTGTCCTTTGGTAACTTGGTGTAAACTTCCTTCCCACTTGTTGGCGTGATAATAGACGATATGCATACCATCCTTGCCTTGATCATCCAAGTTGTTCCAAGACTTGCTCTCCAAGGAAAGTAGCTTCCCATGATTTCGTTGCCAAGAGTTCCAAGATTTTCTATTCAGCCCTTTCTCCTTTAATTCATCTTTCTCTTGGTTGCCCTTCCTTGGAGTCTCAAACATCTCCCCTTATCCTGGAGCCTTCCCCAAGCAAGTTCTGAGATTTTGATCCTTGGAGTGAATGCCACCTTGCTGCTCCCTCTCAAAGTGTTAGGGGGATGGACATGAAAGACACCTCTTTGATGCTGATTTGTTTGCTTCCTAATTTGCTATAAGCTCGAACTTTACTACTGTTGGAAGAAATTTGCATGTTGTTGGGTGTAAAATGAATTGAAATCCCTCCAGATATATGCTTTGCCATACCATTTCCCATCAAAATGTTCAAATGATCAAACCATGAGCCATAATAAAATGAAATCTCAGAATTAGAAGCTTAGAGTTTGATTGCATTGAATTAGCTTTCTTCGTGACCAAAACTAAGAATTTCGAAAACATCCCCCACACACACATACAACCCTTCACCAAAGAACAAAATTTGAAGGCAATCAGACCCCAACCTCTCAAAAAATCTAAGATTTTAACACCAGCAAGCTCCTTCCTTGTAGAGATGATATTCAAATTTCGCTCCTCACCTTGAAGAAATTGGGAAAAGGAAATGGGAAAGATCTTCCACCAAAGCCTTGCTTCTAAAGATGTAATCCATATTTTATTAAGTCTGGTCTGCTCCCTTGAGAGAGAAATCGCATGCTGATTTGGTGCCAAATGAAACGAACTTCCCTCTTCCTTATATATATTTTGCATCTGAATTCCCTCGGAGGCCGACTTGGATTATTAATTGCCAAAATAAAACATGGAACATCTTCCTTGGGGCCGACTTGTGCATCTTGAAATTGATTTTTATATTGCTATTTTGGGGACAACTTCCCTTGGTTCTAATTGCTGATTGCCTAAGGAGGGGGGGGCGACTTGTATTAGAAGGGAAATGGGGATGAGGGCGGAATTGTCCCATCCATGATACATTTCCATCCCAGGAGGAAAAGGAAAGCTTCCCTCCTTGGACCGAGATCCACACCCCTTAAACACTTAAACCAATTGCCCAAGCCCCCTAGACTCCGTCCCAATGCTCCATTAGGGAGCGGAATTTCCAAGTATATAGGTCAATCAGTCCTATGACTGGGTGTAATCCGCCCAATCATGGGACACATGCAAATTTCATTGAATTCAGATTTGTAAACCTCAAAAGATCAACACTTGCTTGCTCAAACTCCAACGGCTTCCATGTTAAGCACTTCATTTCAAACCACCAAGGGCGAGGAAGGCTAGGGAAAGAGGGAAAGAGGGGACCAGCTCCTTGGGCATAATTGTCCCATCCATGGAACAATTCCGCCCAAAGAAGGATAAGACAACTCCCTTGGAAACCACACTTCCTACCTCTAAAGACTCCAATCCTACTTCAAAACCGACTCCCTATCCACCAAGGAGAACAAAAAAACATGCAAGGAAAGGAGCGGAATTTCCAAGTGTATGGGACAATCTCAGTCCTATGACTGGGTAGAATACGCCCAGTCATGGGACACTTGTAAAATTTTATTGCTAGGAAGTCACCAAGGCTCCAAAGCTCACTCCCCCTAGGCTTTCAAAACCATGCTTCCAAACTTCACTTCTTCAAAATGCTATCACCACTAAAGGCTCAGATCTTTCAACTTGGGAAGGGAAGGAAGAGTGGATGTGTCAGGAACAAGGGCGGAATTGTCCCATAGACAAGACAATTCCGCCCAAGGAAGACAACCTCAAACATGCCCTCCTAAGGTCAGACTTCTCCAAAACTTTGCCAAACACTAGCATTCCGTCCAAGGAATCAAATTCTATCCAAGAGAAGGGGGCGGAAAATTAAGGGGGGTAGGACAATTCCATGTCCTATGACTGGTCGGATTCTGACCAGTCATGGGACAGCTCCAATGTTGCTAACAAAACGTTTAAAATTCAACCCCAAACTCCCACGCCAAGTGATTATGAATATTTAAACCCACCTTCCCTCGGAAGCATACCCCATCTTCCCTATGATTTGATGGCAACAAGTGTTTGGGAGGGGAAAAGAGTGGGGCAAAGACTCATGGTGGAATTGTCCTATGGATGGAGACAATTCCACTCCAAGGAGAACATGGAAACACTTCTCAAAACATACTCCTTTCCTTGAAAAGGACTTCAACATTTGTTCAAAACACTTCCAACACCCCAAGGATGTCATCCCAAATGGTCAAGAGAGGGCGGAATTGTATGGTGAATGGGACAAATCCCTGTCCTATGACTGGTCGGAATCTAACCAGTCATGGGACAACTTCATTTTTGTTGGTCAGAGTCACCAAAACTTCTGATTTCTCCTTCGTAAGGCTTCCAAACATCATCACTCCATCTTGCTCTTCTAATGCCCACACAACTTCCTTCATCACATCTTAGTTACCATCGCTTGGGAAGGAGAGAAGTGGGAGCTCGACTACATGGTGGAAATGTCCTATAGATGAGACAATTCCGCCCAAACTCAACACACTAAAACTTGCTTTCCTTAGACCCGATGACATCAAAACTTTCCCCAAACATCACCATTCCAACTAAGGAAATGAAATCACGGTACAAGGGAGGGGCAAAAATTTGAAGCCCAAGTATAAGTCTGATTTATTTTATTTCTTATACTTTAAGTTATATTTGTATAAATACCTTTCAGGATGTTTGAGATAGGTTGTTAAGGTGCAGATTCTAGATTTTGGGGGATTTTAAAATATTTCAGGACTTAGCCAAATTTCAGAATACAGTGCGCCTTCAGCAAAGCTACCTTCCACAATCTATCTCAGCTTTCTAAGATCAAATTGAAGCTGGAACAAGGATTCTCAAAGGGTTTTAACTTGTTTAATCGCAAATCATTTGGTTTTGATCCCATATTCCAGAAAGATTTAGCACAACTCTCGCCCATGTTCCAGACAGACTTGACTTCCCAGCACGCCAAAATCACCTAAAACCAACTCTCGAACTTCACTTGCCAGACCTAAAGACTTGAAAACTACCACCAACAAAGACAACCTAAGACCACAACTCCTACCGCTTGCAAAAGAAGGGGGTCCCCATTCGCAATGGGGCGATGGTGTGAAAACCTCACAACATGAATTAAGCTTGATAAACAACAAGCTCATACGCTAACAAAAATAAAAATTCTTAATCAAGGTCTTTAGCTATGATGCTCTCCACTGAGTACCCGGTACTTGGGTACGTGGGTTCGTGTCCCAGGGGTGTGGGTACGCGTACCCATGCAACATACGAAAAAGATATTATCTAATTAGTCATTAATATGACCTATTCACATGTTCACATGTTAAGTTTGTTTAAGGCTTTAAGCTTCTTTTTTTACTTTTAGTATATATGATCTTATACTTTTTTTAAAATTATAAAAAGTAACTTGTTTAATTCTTTTAAAATATGATTTAATTACTTTGTTTTAAGTATAATAATAATTTGGATGAATTGTTATTTGAAATATAATATATTTTAAAAAAATATGAATATATTTTTAATTTTTGAATTATTTTAAGAAAATTATCTTAAAAAATTAATGTCAAATTAAAAAACTTTATTTTATTTGTAAGAATAAATTGAAAATCATTTTACAATAAATTGATATTATTTGCATCACTATTGAAACTAGACAAAATTGGATGACGTGAAAATTGTGGTCAATATTTGTGGGTAAAAAAATAGCTAAAATTTATGGATAGTTGTCATTTAATCGATGCCTTGAGGAGCGTTGAAAGGGCAAGACTCTAAGGATATTGCGGAAAATTGACATTGTCATTGACAGGTGGACAAAATTATCTTTAATTTGGGTGCCAAACACCTGTCATTGATTACTGCCTACAGCCCTCATAAGCATTTTGATTTATGAAGGAATTCTCATTCTCTTCAATCCCGGACAAGTTTTTCTTGGTTAGCTTTTTATAGTATTGTTTGTTTTCTGCTTTAATAAAATGGCAAACCAGAGGTCTCAAGCCATTAATATGCATTTTGTGACCAGAGCTCTGAAGCCGTTAATATGCGTTTTGTGATAAAAATTAAAATTCAACGTATTGTATATGAAAAATCCATAAAGAGTTTGTTGATTCTGTTTAGTTTTATTTCAACGCCCATCAGATATGTCTTATAAGTGACTATAAATTTCAACCCAATAGCGAAATTTGCTGCATCTCTAATTTATATGGTAGCATGGAGGAACTGCTTTAAGGCAGAGGTTTTAGTTTAATTTAACTTTTTTGAGCAAAATTATTGCCTGATTGCTTCAATTTTGGTAAAATGTTTAACATTTTTGCCAAGGCACTGGATATTGTAGAGGCATCTTTGGTTTCCACAATGTGTTGAACAATGTTTTCGGATTCAACAATGTTTACGGATCTGCATTTACTTTGTCAGGAAAGCTAAAAAAATAATTTTAGGATTGAAGAATGTTTATGGAGCTGCATTTACTGTGTCAAGAAAGGTACAAAAAAAATTGGGATTGAACAATGTTTATGGAGCTGCATATAGTGTAGGAAACGTAAAAAAATAATCTTATGGTAAACCTGATAAAAAATGATCCGGAAAAAAAATTCAACCTTAGGAACAGGTGCTATTGATGAGCCGATTAATTTGGCTATACAGAACATGAACTGCATAAAATTGCCCAGTGTAATTTGAAAGCTCTGACTGCATCAATTAAGCCCTACAACATTTACATATTTTAAACCGGAAATTTGTTTACCAGGTCAAAATTCTCGCCCTGATTGCTAAGCCCGCAAAACTCGCCCTTATCACCAAAACTTTTTAACCAATAAGATTGTAGAAAATTAATTTTTTAAGTATATTTTGTTAAAAAAATTGCATCTATACTTAAGATAAATGTTTTTGAAATATAAAAAATATCTCATCGGATTGGCTAAAAAATTAATTATTAATAATAAGTTAAGTTACCTCATTGCCTATAGTTCTACGCCTACGACGGGAACTAATAACATGTTCTTGCAAGCTTTTACTTTACCCTTATGTACTATATCTCAAAGAATTCTGTACATTAAACAGTAAATATATCTGTGCATAATAGGGGGTATATTACACCAAAGACTGTTACTGAACACTACAGTAAATGCAAATCATTCATTTTACAAAGAGCAACTAGTGCCATTTTTTTGGACGTCATTATGAAAATTATTGTCCATTGTTGTTTCTACTAGTTCTTGTAGCTTTGATTCCAGTTTCTGTTAGACCACGTAGTAATTCTTAATAATCCAAACGTTCATATTGCCAAGATTTAGTATAAGGCCTAACTTGATGTCTTCATTCAATTGTTTGTGGTATTTAGCAGTTCTAGAACATTCCTTGAAAGCCATTCATTGTCTTCTACATGCCTTTCCCATTCGACAACACTTTGAACAATATAACTACACACAACAATGATATCTTGATGTTGCACTGCAGGCATAGGAGTCCTTTAAATAGATGACAGTATGAAAATTTGAAGGCATCAGCCACATGAAATGCACAATAATAACAGCTGACAATATGGGCACATTTTACACAAAATGAGAAATCCCAATATAAAACAGGTTTTTTAACTATTTTTATAAAAAAAAATCTTTAAAAAAATCATTCTCCCTTGTACAGATGAACTTGGTAGCAAGTTGGAACATATTTAAGGTTTATTTAATGTTCACCAGATTTCTGACAAGATACATGGTGAATACAAGAGAATTCTCATTCCATCTAACTCTTACTCGCAGGATCCATGTTTGCTTTCAATTTTTGCTGATAAGTTTGAAAAATAAATAAATAATTTCCCAGCAGATCTTGTTCTTCTCATTCAGACCCATAAGAGACCAGGGCAAGTCCTTCCTCCCATTTTTGGTTATCATTGAATCCTAACCATTAAACAGGAGACATGAACATCAGATTGTGTCCACAGTTCTGGTATTGCCAGTTGCCTTGCTCGTCACTACCACCAACATTATAATTTCAATGAATACTGTGGATGAATGCTCCAGATAATACAGTTTCATGCAACAATAAGCCTGCTGATTTTTCATAATGCCTGCATTGCAGCAAATTAGTTCCTTCCAGCCTCTTTCTCTTTCTGTTCATGTTGATTGTAGCATCTGGATCTTTACTAAATTATTTCAGGATACTCTCCTTAGAATTGTCATTCCTCTAGACAACTTCAACGCCTCATAATAGCCATCACATCCTTACCCATAATGTGAATGACACATTTTGTCTATTTAAAAATTAAGTTGGATCATGTTAACTGTGGGTTGTGACAGCATCAGCAGATGATAAGAATTTGGCCACATCTTATGGTAAGCAATTTCTTCATATGTACAGATCACATGGTCCCCTGATCATTGGTGTGCTTCCTTGTTTTCTAAATCCTAGTGGATTCACTTGCTCTCTAGATGATGGTGGTTGGTTATGTTCCCACCAACAGGACTCTGACCCCTCACGTTCCTGACTTAAATGTATTCAATCAGCTTCTCTTGCTGATAATTTTTCCCTGGATATCACTCTCACTTTCTCTTTGCTACCCTCTTATATGACCCTGATGAGTTCCTACACTTCTTCTCACACCATGATAAATTTCATTACATGTTTTCTTGAAGATAATGTTATTTGACTATTTTAATTTATGTCAAAAGTTGGATTAACTACAGCTACTTCCAACACCAAATTAAACTTCCTTTCCCTTTCCTTGTTGGGAGGCTTCCCTTGACTCTTTTCTATACACCATCCACCAATAGAAATTGTCTCATCCTAATTGTTAGGGTCTTATGAATCACTAGTATGAATAGTAACACAAAACCAAGCAAAACAGATGCTTGTTATGTCCTACCCAATGATCCAACCTTGTCTCATCTACTTATAGGTAATATACTTATCTCCTTCAAAGTAAAAAGCATAAATTTCATACTTTTAGGTAAAGACATGCTCTTGTAAACCATCTATAACTCCCTGATGTCCTTTGGTGAACCATCCTTCCTAGGACAGATCACAACTCAGATATTGACCACTGCACTTGGGTTTCATGTACCAAAATCCTTATGATGCTCCACAACAGCCAATAGCACAAGCCTCCCTGCCTCTAGCATCCTGTCATCAATGTCATCCAAAAACATCATAAGAACCATTTGGAAATTATCCACTGACAACAAAGGACTTTGAGCAAAAATTTTCAATATGGCATTGAATCAGTCATCTTCCCTATTTAGAGACTTGTTTAATGAGACAATTTTCTCAGGTTCCCCTCCCCCTTGATTCAAATACATCAAGAGCCCAAATTAGAAATCAGGGGTTATCTTGAATCCAAATTATTGCTTAGCAATCCTGATTTACCATACACTTGACAAGCCTTATGTCAGTGTTGGACAAAAAGCTTTCCAAGCTGCCAGAGCAGGGTAATTTTTGGGCAAGAGTGCAGGTTGACTTAAGCAAACAATTTTGGGCCATTTATCATTTTACTGTTTGAGTTATCATTCAGGAATCACTACAACTATATTCCAAACTATTAAATTTCTTTATAGACTATGAAAGGTCTTTGATTTGGTGCTCAGTCACTCTTTCCAGAGGCTACATGATAATAGCACCTCAGAATTATTATTGCTATCACTAGACAACAAGGTAATAGTTGCCCAATTTACCATCACCATGAAACACAGGTACCCTCTCACCAACTCTCTTTACAATCATGTCGCAATTGCTACTCTGCTATTCTGTCAAAAGGTGTGATCCTCCTGGCACATTGTCTGACTTTCTACAAAAAAAACTGGATATTTAAGATCAATTCTGTGACCTTTGTCATCTTGTATTTAACCTTCATAAGCTTAAGTTTGTGATCATCAATAGCTCCAAAACTGCTTTGTCCAAGACATTTTCCCTGCAAAACCAATACTATAAAGTCAGAAATGCCTATGTCTATTAAGGAATTCAGTCTGCAGGTGCCTCTCTCAATCTTAAACATACATGTCAATCACATCTTTGTAAGAGATATGCCAGCCCTTGCATGTTTAAGCATCAATCTTTTCAGATGCAGCTCTGATGTTATCATTGAACACACAGTGCTTTATAGGTCAAAGATTTGGGGGCAATGACAAGGGCTGATTCAAAAGGGTGCAGATTGTAATGCTTTATATTTTATTAATTTTAACATATTGCAAATGGATCGCCTCGAAACAATTAAACTTTGGGCTAATTTTGTTGCCACCTTCAGCATCTTCAGACCATATTTAGACTTCCCACCTCTATCAACTTAGGTCCATAAAAGATCTTACCTCGGACTTTTTTCTCATTATCCTGAGATCATCCATACACTTGGTTCCACTGGAGATGTTACCTCGGGCCAGAAGAGATCCTTAGTTTTAGCCCTTTGCTCTTATGCACTATTGAAAAGGCAAATTTTAAGAAGGTGCGAACTATGTTGCTTCATACATTGATCCACTAAATATGGTAGACGTGAATCCACCGTTCAAGCTTGTGTTTATTGTCCATCTTCATCTTTAAACATCTTAAGCTTAATAAAATTCTCTATAAACCCGGATCCATCTTGCCTTGGGTCTTTTCCTCTTCATCTAGAGAGTATTTTAAGGCTTATTTTCCATCTCAACATATTAAGGTTCATGGGAAATCTTACCTTGACCTAAAAGTGAGACATATTCTTAGCCCTTTTTTCTTCACAGAAGTTTATTTCCTTTAGTCTCCCAGGATAATGATAATGTCAGTATGAAAAGACCCACATATACTCTGGACTACTAGCATTCTCATTGACGAGCAGCTTCCTTTCTGATTCCCTTTAGATGCCACTACAACCTCCTTCAATGTTAGGTGCTTACCACTCAAGCAATCAACATGGCTGTATTTCAGCAATAGCCTGAAGAGGCCATTCCATATCAAGCATTTCCTATAAAATACAGATGGCACCATCATCTGCCCTAGCTACATAAATAGTTGGACTAACAACGTCAAGTTTGCTCTTGGTTCATTGAAGGTTTCTAGGATATCCACATTCCCCAATTCAATATAATCTTTTTGCTTTGTTCCCCCAACTAAATGAAAACAATGGAGCATTGAACTATCAAGTGTCCCATATACCACAATTTGTGGGAGACGTCCTTGCTTCATAAAAATTTAGGCAGTTTACTTGTTACATTTTTATGCTTTAATGATTTGAGTTGCTTCGATCTCTGCCTCTCCAAAATGGTCGCCTTGGGCTGTCATTTCCAGGCACAACAATGATACCAAATCAGCTTTCCTTCCCGAAATCTAGAGAATGTGTGTGCTTTCAATAATTTGCAGATTGGATTCCTAAATTGATATTCTATTCTGCAGAGAGTTTGATAATTTACAGATTCGTGGGAAATGAGATGATATTCCCCTCCCTCCCTCAACGAAGTGTAATTTCAAGATAGATTGCAAATCCTTGATATTCTATTTTGGTAAGAGCTTGACAATACGCACATTCTAAAAAATGAGATGATAAACTCTGCCTCTGTCTCTGTCCCTCTCTTCATATCTCTGAGAATGTTTGTGTTTCCAATAAAGATTACAGAATGGATTCCTAATTTGATATTCTAATGTGGGAAGAGTCTGGAAATATGCAGATTCTTAGCAGATGAGATGATAAACACCAGAACTAAGTCAACCCTGCAACAGATGTGTTCCTTGGTCAAACTAGCAGTGCCATATTTTCCACTGTGTCGTGTTCTTCAATTTACAATACCGAGTTTTAAAAATTTGTACATGGAAAACAAATTAAATATAATCCAAACAAACAACTTTAACGTGTGACAGACCAAGAAACGTGATAAGGCAAATCCTTCTTAGGTATAATTTCAACTTACTGTAACACTTACTCATTTAATGAATGAGAATACGGTGGTTGCCTCAAGTGATCATGGGCTGTACCATGATACAGGTCACTACTAATACCAGCATGCTGATATTTCCCTGCTGAGGGATCCCAGTCTCCAGCATTATAACCACGAGGAGGAGGAGAAGCAGGCATTCTTCCTTTTGCATATGGTGACTGAGGTACAATTTCAAGACCGTGTGTATTCTGTAACAAAACAAATATGTTTATTAAGCAGAAAAAAAATAATCGTACATGAGAACAAGCAGAATCCATATCTGAGAAGAATGAAAAGAACTTATGCTCACTGATGTGGGATTTGAATGGTCGCTATTTGGATGGAAGGGTGACTGTGGAGCATAAGGAGACTGATATGCTGGATCGGCTCGCCAAGCTGTCAAATGATATTGTGAATCCTTCAACTTTGCCTGCAGAAAGCATTATCCAATCATATTATCATATTGTAAACGATTAAGAAACATTGTTCTGACTTTTGTGACAAGAGTTGTAGTTCTAGGAAATTCATCAGAGAGTTCTTATTCAAATATTTGTACTGTGACCAATCGCAAGAATAGGTGGAGGGTTCAAGGATATAAAAGCAATTTAGATGGAAAGCATTCAGACCACCAAACAGCAATGGAAGTGCTTCAAAATTGAAAATAGTGAATATCAACTGCATGTGTCCTCAACCCTTAAGCAACATACTCTAGCATCCCAAGTTAGTTATTTTATTCCAAATTTGTGTATTTGTGCAGCAATTGAGAAGGTCATGTTCCTGTCAATTGTCAATCATTTACAGGAAAATTTCACATGGTCAATTCCTTGCCTTGCTTTGCAACAAGTCCGGTTGTTCCTACAACCTTCAAGACATGTGCTCTACTTGATGTCTGGACCAATTATCCTAACATCATCAGTACTTCTATCTTATCCCATTTTCTAAAAACATGCCTCGTTATAAATGTTTCATTGAATTGTCTCAAGCCTCAAACTGAGTTTACATTAGTTTAAATTTGCCTTACAGGTCCACTCACACTCCTATTTCCGCCTAACTAATTCAGTTGCTCTCTGGTATTATACTAAAGTAATTTGCTTTGATTAAGTATATAACTATATAAGTAAAAGAACATTTATGCAGAACATAAGTGAAAACATAAACTTCAGAATATCAATACAAAAAAATCATGCCTTAAAATATGGTTATAACATTTGTCACTGGGTTTGGCGAATTTCATCCATGAAATTCAAAATCTGACAAATTTATCAAAACATCAAAAAAAAAAAAATCGTTTGCCTTAATATTCATACAGAAAACTGGGTTAGGGTTTTTTTTATCAAAATATATTTTTGAACACATTTTCAATTATATTTTTCAGATTAAAAAAACGTATTGCAAGCTACATTGTGGACTTTTCAAAATCTACCCTGAACGATGCAGATGCTTGTGCCCAACAAAATGACTTTTGAAACTCCGTTCTACAGCAGTCATCAATGCCTACTCTTGCCCTGTCAAAAACTGGGATCCTCGCTGAAGTAGCGAGCAGCTCTCGGCAGGAAAAATTGGCCATATCTCTGGGTATTCAGATGTTTAAAGCTGGAGTCCTAACAACACGTCTCACATATTTATGTTCAAATATTCTCGATAATACAAAATTCCCATGCACCCTTCCAATAGTTGAATAAAGCACCAAATATTTAAAACGAGATGAGAAAGTGGTGTTTATTTGATCCCTGACTCCATATTTGTTTAAGGCAAATTGCTGTCCAAGGGGGAGAGCTCCCTTTATATTTCAAAAGATATAAACATTACATCAGTCGCCTAACCGCAGAGAGAGAAAACAAAGATCCAAATGCCCAACGCTCAATTATTTAATCATAAATCATAAAATTCCAGCAGACTATTATATCTTACATCCCAATTCCTTAAAAATTACATTGATTGTTCTCTTTCAAAACACAATGTCTTAATCACAAATAATTTATTAAATATGGTTAGAACTTTGATGTGACAAACTTTATTGGCCAACACAGTATGGCAGATAATTAAATTATGGCTATATTCACACAATACAATAGATAATTATATTATTTCCATATTCATCCTCCTTTAAATTCCTATCCAGCTCACTGTTAGATTAAATCTCATAAAAAAATCTAAAGCATCAATTTCCTTTCTTGCATTAGAATAATAAATTAATAATCAATAGAAAGCATTTATCATACCTCACTAAGATTAAGTTTCTCATGCAGATGTTGTATTAAAACCTGCAGCAAAGTGAACGTAACAACATAAATTTTTATAAACCTTATAAAAATTGCAAGAATGACAAAGTAGGATGCTAACAAAAGCAATCTCCAGTGCAAAACAAGTTTTAATTACATCTTAGGTACAGAAAACCCAAAGAGTAAAAAGGTATTTGCAACATTGTACACACTGATCCTGTCACTTACTACAAGTATAATCAATCCAGAAATAAAATATAGGAAAAAAAGGTACATGTGATTGACCATCATAATGGAAGTGATGTTCATAGATATCATGATCAATTGCAGCAATGGTTCTAAGTAGAAACATTGTTGGGCATTGACTATCATCCTCAGTGGATGAAATGTCTACTACAGTCCTTTTTGTCAAATAAATACTGCCAATTCCTTACCAATTTACATTAAATTCAGTTACACAGGAATTAATTGTATACATCAGTTTTTGAAATACAAGTATAATTAGATCATTATAATATTAATGTCCGCAAATGACCGAAAGTCAGCCAACAAGGCTCAAATGTACACTCGGTTCACTTACAATTCAGAAGTAAGAGAGTAAAGGAACCCTGGAGAAGAGCCTCACAACTGAGGACCATCTAGAAGTCTGTGTGTGTGTGTGTGCGCGTGTGCGTGTGCGTGCGCGCGCGCGCGTGTGTGTGAAATGTGTGTGCATGTGCATGTGTTACTTTAAGTCATTTGTGGACATTTAGGATATTTATTTATTTAATTTTAATTGTAGTTGCATTTCAGATTGTAAGGTGTGCAATTAACACTGGTAGAAACATTAAAGAATGTAATATTGGTAGGGAAATTCATAACATTTATATTTTACAAAAGCAACTTTATAAAACAGTTCAACCATTGAAGACGAGATTCCACAGATTAAAAACAAGTCTATAAACAATAAAATTACCAGATACCAAACACTAAATGGATACTGCTTGGATCACCTCACAAAAAAATTTAAAAAAATTGACTTAAGTTAAATTAAGACAAAACTGACTGCCTCAACCAATTCTCTTCCTCTTCCTCTTTTTCCCATTTCCAAGCTTTCGATGAAAACCTTTCAGACTTTAAAGATTTAGATTTTCATAGTTATGGAGCCCTGCATTTGACCAATTCATTGCAGAGATCATAGTAACAAGGCTTATTAAAATAAATAAAACTCTTCAAGTTGTAGTGATCATACTAGACATCATCTTTGTGCTGCCTCTAGGACACGCTTTATGCTACATATAAACATTCTTCTCAAGAAAAATAAGGAAATAGCAAACCTTGACATTGCTGACTATTGAATGAGCGTCTGTAACAGCAGGTTGGAAGTCATACTCTGCCAACAAAGGTAACAGCGCTGATACAAAAGCTGATCGCTCTTGCTCTGCAGCCTGGAAACAAGACATTGTACTTTTAGCATCTCTATGAAATGAAAGTAAACGCTTCCAAATGTTACTTCTAAGCAACTTTTATTCCATTGTATATCTCATAAAGAAAATTACATGGCAAAGGAGAAACAGTGGAAATAATATACTTAAAAACAAATTTAATGATAGAAAATGATTTGCTGGATAAGACACATTGTCAAACAAGAGGCTCTGAAAATATGATGACCACAACATGTTTTCATGACTCGTTTTCATTCTATTATGAATGTAGGCAAATATGATAACCACAACTATTTAATACTAGAGTTACCAAATATTTGTCTTAGTTTTCCTATCATTTGAAACTCATCATTTAACAAAAGTGTTCACCACTTTAATTTTTCATTCTATGCTCCACATTTTGAACCCTACATGGAATGCATCATTACTTATTTTCACTTTGTAAATGCAAATACACACCTGATTATCATTGACAGTTAACACAAGTGAAACTTACCAACTATTAATACAAGGTTGTCAATTATTTCACAATTCATAATTTACAAAATAGGCATGCATTGTAATTTATGACATTTGAAAATAGGCATCTAATTATTTATCCACAACACTCTTTGCCTTTTGTCAGCCTCATGCTCCTTCCTAGAGTCAAAAACTTCCCCAGCTTCTTTAGGGTTCTTCCCATACCAGCAAAAATCGTTTAGGAAAAATCAGCAGACCAAAAGTATAAGATTTTTTGAAAAAAATGGATTTATGAAAAAATATAAAAAATTGTAGAAAGCGAGGAAAAGAACTGCTTTATTTTTTATTTAAGGGCATTTCCATCGCATGGAGATATTGAGAGCAAATAAAATAAAGACTGTAACACATGAATTGTAGAAAATATATCTTGTTTAGTTTCATATCACTGATTACATTGCACAAAACATACCACAATAGCATAAATAATAACTAGATGGTGACAGTTGACAAAATATCAATTAGAATATAGTATGAGTTGTACATAAGTACAAAGTTCCAAAAAATCAAAAGTAACCAATGGCATGCTAGAGAGTAGGAGGTCCTAAAGTCGAAGCTCCTCAACAAGAGCCTCTCTTAATTTGTTCAATATAATGAGGATTCATGTTGTTCTCCCTCAGGCTCAAGAAATTCATCGGCAGCAGCTATTCACATAAACTATGGATTAATTTCATCAAGGTCAATCGGCTCGTCATCCTCAATAGTACCTTTTTTTCCATACATGAATAAGACTTTTCCTCATAAGTGAAAAACATGATGAATACAGTTTCAACTGACTGCTAGTATATTAAAAGTCTAACCTTCAGCTTTCTTTAGCTTCAAGCAGAGGTTGTGGTGAAAAAAGACCAAGTCATTCATTCATTGTTGTGTCGGGTAGTTTTGTGCTTCTTGGAATGTATGTGTTCAAAAACACTCAAAGTACACTCACAAGCAAATGAGCTACATGGCTGGCTCAAAATGCGTCTTGTTGTCCATAAAAAATTTTGGTTTCGTGACCAAAAATAACCCCACCATTGCATTGAAAAACACATCATATGGAGATGATATCATGTAAGAATATCTTAAAATGTTAAAACATTTGATGATCATGTCTAGAAAATAGAGAAATTGTCAAAATTTCACAAAGTCTACCTGGTTGGAAGGTATTCCTACCTTTCATAGTAGCCTTAGATGAAAGAAAAAGCCCTTGCTTACTTGTACACTAGCAACTCTACCATAGTTGAATGAAATTGTTCTAAGTTTGGAACTATTTTCTCCATGCATACAAACAAGCCATGTGCAGCCTCAGCATCATCATGCTTGAATGAAAAGTTATAGAACAACATCGGATTGAGATAGTGTCTTGCAGCGTGGAGAGGAGAGTGCATCTGTCAATTATGTCCCATAATGCTATGTATTTATCCTTGTTATTTTCCATCGTACCCCTCACCACCTTTGCCCTATCCATGGCCTCATACAAATATCCCATAGGGTATCTATCCCTATCCACTACTCTCAAGACTTTTACAAGAGGATCTGAAAATTATACAATTTGCTCAACCGCCTCCCACATGTACTCTGTCACTGCTATGCTATCTACTTAATTTGTGAAGCCAAACTCCATCCACTCATTTGAAACAACCATTAGTTTCAAATTCATTTTTAGTTGGCAAAGAGTATGTAGTGCAAGGAAGTGTGTTGCAAATCTTGTCACACTTGGTGAAACTGGCTCCTTGCCTTTTATTAAAGAGCGCATCATATGCCAAACCCTCGTGTTATTATAGATGAATTTGGTAGTTGTGCAAGTCTTTTGCATTACCTCCTTAACCCGTTCAAGTTTCCCAATATCCTCTAGGGTTAGTTCGAGGCAATGTATTGTAGATAAGTGCTCCGCAGGAAACCTCCCTTGGGCTAGTAACCCCAGCCTCATACTAGAGACGATACGAGGACGCGAGGACGACTTTTCAAAGTACCTTGCCTGTACCTTTTGCATGTAGAAGCCTGGAAACATTTTAGGGACTCCTCTAGGAGTGACCAGGGATGTACATACGTAGTTGTTCAAAGCTAGGCATTGATGCTTCATTATTTACGACTTAGATAGGTAGTTGTGCATACACATCGTTATACAAATTTTGTAATGCATCAAGTCCTCATGCGTTGTCTGCAACATATCTATTTTGATCCAACACTTCACCCACAACATATCAATTTCAATCCAACACTTCAAATGTCCTTATCATCTTTGATAGGGTCTGTGTTCAAAAAGATCATCAAATGATCTCAAGAAATTAGTGCCATTGATTTTCCCCTATATATGATGGCATCAATGGTTTCGGTCCATTATGAACATTCATCATACCACCACCTAATGGCTGACAAGTTGCTTTGGTTATCCTTAAGATTTTAAAGCTTTATTCTGTTTTTAATATTTTGTCCATGTTGCATGGAGTTTCTGGGATAGGGATGGCAAGAGATGGTGTGATGTGTTTGTAGGAAGGAAGCCTTTCGTTTGGGCACAGCAATAAAAAAATAGGGAAAATAATAAGAAATATAAGAAAATTTAATTATTTGATTATTGGGCACTTGTCATACACATTGTAGAACAATGCTATGTAACATTAGAACTGAATTGAGAATTCGCATGCAAGCTAACAAAATGTTTCATTGTTTTTATTGTCAATGTGCATAAACAACAAAAGGCCAAAAGGCTACAACTACAAAATGTCAAAATGTAGAAAATTTGAAAATCAATATACCTATCTAAGTCACATACAGCAAAGAAAGCATAATAAGTATGCACATTGACAATGAAAGCATTTTAATTTTTTTAATCTGTTTGTTGATTCTCATGTGAAATCTCAACTCAAGTTAAATGTTATCTATTAAGCTTCTAAAATGTCTATGATGAATACTTTATCAATGTTATGATATGCATATTTCAGATTTCTCTATATTTTTAAAAATCCCCTATATTTTAATAGAACTCACATGTTGTCCCCAAAAAAAGGCCCAAAAGTACCCCCGTACCGGAAGCACGTCATGTTGTCCCTGTCCTCAAAACTCCATGGAACATACGATAAAAAACACAGAGGGGTATTTCTCTTGTCTGCCTGGAGTCTCCCAAGTACAATACAAGCAACACCAATGTCTGTGATTAACTGGACCACATTTTGCAGCCCTACATCTCTGACACTAGGTCATACATCTCGAATAATGCACTACTGATTAGATTGTATCTAATGCAGCCACAGATTTGAAAAACATTGTGCTAATGAGGGTTCAATTCCTTCTATTTATCCACCCATCTAACATAATGGTGCAACAACTATTTGTCCACTCTAATTGACACTCATTAACAAGATCCTTAACATCCTGTACTGCACCATTGAGCATACCAGCCTTCCATTTCTCATATGATGGGGCTTGAAACCCAAGACTTGCAGCTGCAATAGCATTCACCATACATTTCCAATATGGAGACCTACCAACATGAAATTGCAAGCTAGAGTAGTACCAGAAGTTTGCTATCGCCTTCTTTGCTTGTTCATGGACATTCTTAGTCTATTTTGTACTCTCCAAAGTGGTTATGAGGTCCTAATGTAGTATGAGATGTGAAGAAAGAATTAATGTTTCCTCTGCCTTTATTTGGGCCACATGATATAGAAGATGTTGACCCAAATAACCTAAAATATTGTTGTGCTCCACCCTCCTCATCCAAAGATTGCTCCTTACATTGTTAGAATTAGAACCTACTTCTATCCCAATTCTTGCCTTTTTTCCCTTACCCTCAGAAATACCTAGAAAAGCTTGTTTTGCCTGAAAGGTGACATCTGCAGGACATTTGTGCAACTAGTGTAAGATGTCTTGCTTCCTTCACCAAATGCCATTTGAAGCAAAGTTGCCACCAATGGTATCTTTCAAACTCTAGTTGCATTTAGCTTTCATTATACCTTAAATTATTGCGCAATTTGTTCATGTGAAGTCTTTGGTGGCATTATGATCAAATCTGCAAGAGCAATTCAATTCAATTTTTTATGATTGGAACTATGTCATCTGAATGGTTTTATACTTTAGTTTAGTTTCACCTAGATTCCCTGAAATGTTGTAATGAAAATATGCTCCATGTTGGCTAAAAGTTTTGTAAGTCACTAAAACTACAAATTACGAAACAGTTACTTTACGCAACGTCTCATGAGATTTCTCTCTCCTCTCAGCAATAGGGGAGGCTCCCTTCTTACAGTAGGTGACTTCAACAGAGACCTAACTGAAATTAACAAAAGGGTGGTTATTCTTAATCAATTTCTCTTTTTTCAGGAATGATTCATACACAACTCTCCAATTTAACAAAAGGTATCTACTGCTACGATAATATCGGTGGCTCGAGGGTTGACATAAGAACAACTCCAAAGACATTAGTCTCTTTTATATTTTGTGGAATAAGTAAAGGAACCCAAAGTCTCCTGCGATTATCTCGAATTAGGATTAAATTAGAATAACTAGTAAGGCACAAAGTCTCTTACTGGATACTCTCAAACGTAATAAAAACACTTACAACTAAAGCCCAAAGTCTTCAACTCTAAGTAATTGCAGCCACTATTAACTATAGCAATTTGATCTCCTGCAGCACAAAGTCTTCAAAAGCTCAAATTGAATCATAACTCTGAATGCAATATGCAACTCAAAGTCTGCATTATTGAATCCAAATACCTTTAAAAAAGCACCAAAACTCACGATCAACTCAAGAAAATGTCATCACATAACAGCTTGGATTGGCACAAAGTCTTAAAACAATCTACCTCTTTTATTGACACAAATTTAATCTACATCCAAGCACAAAGTCTTAGAGTGCATATACAAATTGGCAGAGTTTTCTTGCATTGCCCAAAAGATACAAATTACAATGAACACCCTCCTTTATTTATAGGTGAGGGGCTAAGAAAAAGGTAGAGAAAGAAGGGGAAACCCTTAACTACCTTTGACTTATTCAAGATTACAAAGCCTAATGCACTTGTAGTCTGATTACATGTTACATCTTTGCACGTGATATTATCACATGCAATTACAACTTGTTACCCAATTACATGTATTTTATCATATAAAACTACACCTATTCTATTAAAGCATGTGAAAATGACTAGGTTTCTGACAAGACACGACTTATAATACATCATCCTTCGTCGGTCCTCATGCTGCTACAGGATGCCCAATGATTGATATGTTCAGGTTCGGTGAAAGCATCTCAAACTTGAACCTGCATTTTTCTGCATCCCAAAAGCCTTTATTGGAAAAGTACCTTTTCATGTTTCATGACCATCTTAGCCTTCAAAGCATTCTATGCCCGCAATCATTCCATCATTCATTCCTTTCTTTGTATGACTCCATCATGTTGTCATTCTTGCCTCCTGTCATTCTTTAGTTACCAAAAAAGTCATAACACGATCTTTCAAGCTAGAACTTTGCAGATCTGGAAGAGTATGCATATAGGGTATGAGCAAAAGGCCTTTGAGCAACAAAGGGTGGAGAAAACTGAATGAAATCGGCTATTTAGGTGGGAGAAAAGCTGAAAAATGGGGTTTTCTAGGAACACTGCATATGAATGGATAGCAAGCTTTGAGCAAGGAAATGCGGTGCATATGTATATATATACAAAAGGGAAGTTTATTTACTTATAGGTGAGGTTTTTATGTCCCACTACAAGTTATGCGAAAAGCTTATGATGCATATAAACGAGATTTTTAAGTCCATTTACAGCTTTTAGCAAAAGTGGTAAGTGTATGCAAAAACACTTAAAAAGTGGGCTTTTGAGCTTGCATTGCATAATGGGAAAACTTGCTCTTTTTGGAGTGATTCAATATTTAGAACGGGGTTTTTAATCCCGACTGCATATGCAAGAATGATGAGCTTCTTGTCTATGCAACTTAGAAGAAATGTTGAGACGGAAATGGGAAGAACAACACACATACAAATCTGAAAATGAAATGAAATATTTACATAAACAAGAACAAACAAAAACTTACCTCTTCCTTGAGAAATGCAAGTAAAGAAGTCTCTAAAAATCTTTGAACAAAACTCTCCCAAATCCCAATGATTTCGAATTAGGAAGGAGTTCCCAAGATTGCACCTATATAGGCAAAGAATTTGATTAATTCTTCTCAACAAATTAATGCATTCATGAGTCACTAAAAGATTTGTGACAAATGTCCATAATGGAGGATCGAAATGCAAGAAAATAGCAGTCGAAAGACCCATTCAAACCTACAAATGAAGTTCTCGTTTGAGATTGCAAAATAGACGCAATACAATCCAAAAACGGCGCCTTTAAAGAGCAAAAACATAGTTTGTGATGATGAATACAAACTGCAAATGAAACGTATATGCCCTAGATTGCCTTCTTTGAAAGCCTTGCAACTTCAAATGTTCCTCCTCCTAAAAATAGGATTCTTTCTAACATTTACACATGTCAAACACTGTTGTAGATGAGTTTTTTTTATCAAAACGGGCATTAAAATGCCCTCTACACCTCAGGCAATGCATCAAATATGGGCTTTACAACATGTAAATGCCCTGCATGTGTTTTAATAACATGGAATGACCTTTGAAATCGTCGTCTATGTATAATAGTTGGCTTTAAAAGGCAAAACGCGAGTCATGTATTAGCTTTTAAAAATATGTAAAGCCTCTTAAAATTGCCACCTTTGGTGAATAACGGGATTTAAGACATGTCTTGCATACAAAAATCGCCACCAATGGTTTAAGAAGAGCATGTATAAGTGTTTGAAAGGTGTATGTCTTTTAAAAACACCACCTTTTCCTTGTTAGAACTGATGACGAGATTTTATAATGCATTTACAAGTAAAAACCTTCTAAAGATAAAATATGTACACATTAAAATCTTCAATTAAGACTCGCATATTCCCTTGCAAACATCTGGGGTGAGGTTTTAATTCCAAATTGCATGTAAATGATACCCAAGGCGTTATGCAGTGACCAACAAAAAGCCCACTTATACAAGATTTTAAATAAGGAATGAAGACATGCAATCAGGCTTAAAAAGCCCACCTGCAGTGTACTTAATTCCTCATTATCTCTTGAAATACAACTCCGATTGAGGCCTACGATAGTTCAAAACAAGTGGAATTTTAAATGCCACAATCCTAGGGTGAAAAACAAAACCAAAATCAAACAAGACAACTAATTAAACACATTAGAGATTTTATCCTACGAAATTTTCCGTAGGGTTGCCCCAATTTTGCGAATACAAAATTGAAGACAACACTCCCTTTCTCTAATATTTTATAGATATATTAGTAGAATTAAGAGAATTATTATCACTAACATACTATCCTATGCTATTGCAGAATCAAACAAATATAAGTATGTAATATAAAATCATAAACAAAATTTCCATAAGTAATTATCACTGATATACAATCCTATACTACTGCAAAATCATATAGAACTCAAACAGAACTCTAAGTTATTATCATTAGTATCTTATTCTATACTACTGCTAAGTCGGAAAAATTTAGAAATATTAGTATAATTAACAGCTAAGTCGCAAGGTTCGAATATGAATTCGAGTTAGGCGATCATAGGATTCGGATGAAGTTTGGCGAGGCTAAAAATTCGAAAAACAAACCGACTAAATTCACCTTATATAAATTTATTTATTTTTAAATAAAATAAGTAACATATCCACAAAATTGTCAAAATAGTTTAACATTGCTAAATTATTTAACTAAATAACTCGATATTGTTTTAATATAAAACAATATTATATTAAATCTCATAAAATTCGGATGAAGTTCGGCAAGGGAAAAAATCGACAAAATTCAAATTTCATGGATGAAATTCAATGAATGTTGCGACTTAGATTAAGGGCATATGCCATACTCTCGATCAGAAATAAAAAAGAAAGAAAATAAGAAAACGTTAAAAACATTTAATAATTTTTTGGGATAATTTGGACCGAGTGAGACATGAGGCTCCTCAAGAGAGATTACACAAACTTAAAACCTTAAGTTTGAAGTCAAAGCATTGATAATTTATCATAAGAGGGCTATGTGAACACATAAACATTGTGACAGCAAAAAGATTATTTTTCTAAAAATCAAGATGACCACATGCTTTTCTTTTATGAAAGGTATGCCTTAAAGGCCATAAACGCACAAAGAACCCCAAATCTCAAACTTGGAGAAGAAACCCAAAAACTTTTTAAAAAAGTGATTAAGAACATAAACTTGGTTGCTCGAATACATACCTACAAGTCACAACTGTCACAATTCACTTGCTTGTTGTTGCAGATGGAATTCTTCAAGTCTCACGTTCACAAATGGTAGCTGATATCATCGTGCAACCATTATTAATAGTTTTTTTCTGCATTTCCAAAATTTTGATGGCGTACAGTTCATGGGGAAAGGTTTTGCACCATGTCGCCTATGTAATTGCGATTTACAACATGATTCAAATGCCTTTTATCAATTTAATCTCCACATGGATCAACGATTTCCAAGGGAAAAAAATTTGACATTCTTAGAGATTTTTACTTTTTTTTACGTTTACTTATATGGTTCTATGGTTCTTCCTAACATTGTCCACTAAAGAGGCTATATTGATTATAAAAGAATGACTGCTAGCACCATAAAAATTTAATAGATAGAAGGCAATTAGTCAAAAGCACTATCAGTCCTATAAATTCACTTTTTTAAAACAAAACGTGTAGAAGAATATGCAGCAAAAGGTGGAAAATAAAAATTATCTGAAAAATACAAATAAAATAAAGGAGATGTGAACCCTAAAATATGAATTCCCAAACAGAAAAGCAATATCATCTCATCTCATTCTATGAAAGAGAAAAGCAAGACTCCAGTTTAGACAAAATATTCCATGCAAGAAGCAGTAAAGGCCATTGCTGACAGTAAGCAATTCAAATTCTTACTCCTCCAATTAGAAAACCCTAAACCATCAATCATATCTTCCAATTTTCAAAACAATGCAGAAATTCAAGCACGGTCCAAAGAGATGGGGAATCATCCCACAAAGGCGAAACAACAAAAGGCAATTCATCAAAATAAAGCCAGGCAGAGGAAAACCAACAAACCAAGATAAAGAATAAAGACCGGCAAGAGAAAAGAGGTGTGAAAGTAAAATGCACAAGCCCAGAAAGTGACTGTTCCAGGCTCCCTTGTTCAAGCTTTTGATTTGTCAATGATGGGATGGGAGAAAGGAAGACAAGCGTCAAGGCAGGGGGAAATGTAAGGTGGCTAGCAAAATTAGATACGAATGAAACTAAAGAGATTAGGCATGAGATAACGACCCAGCATGGTCTTTTCATTAACTAACCTATCGGGGGAGGAAAACACTAACAGGGGATTGAAGATAAAAAAATTCCAATTTGACAACATTCGCCACCTAAGTTTCCAAGTAATCCACTACTTTGTTTCCAATTCCTTTGATGCATAAGAAAATGGGCACATGAATGCCAAGCACCAAATCTTTACTTGCTTTGATCCTTTTGCTCAACTGTCAGAGTTTACTACCATCTTCAAGAATTGAATTGGTGTAAGGTTAAATTGCCTTTGACTATGATGCTTGACCATCCCTTGTCTTTTGCATTAGCAGATCCCTCCACAGAGCCTTAGTTGGCTCAGCAACATTGCTCGGGAAATAATCAAGGGCTTCATTTAAAATGAGAAACGGATAACCAATGATTATTGAAGACCCCATCTTCTTTGGCATTGCCTAGATTTCTTTTCTACATTTTTGTCATGTCCCCTTCTTGAAATAGAATTAAATAATAAACAATAATAATTAAATTAAAAATATAAAAGAATAATATTAAAAATAATTAAATAGTTAAGTTTAACAAAAGTTCAGAAGGCAAGAATGGAAAAGTTGTCTCTCCCTCAGAGAGGTATATCAGGGAGGGATGAGAACTTCGTTTGAAAAAAAGGGGAGGAAGACAGAGTGGAGCATAAGAATTAAGGAGGTATTAAGGGAAAGGAAACGGAAGAAAATAAGGAGACTTTCAAAAGGGGAAGGGTTGTGACTCTTTGAAAAGGTTGTAATTATGAAGGGTTGTGACTCTTCGATAGAGTTGTGACTCTGTAAAAGGGTTGTAATTATGAAGGGCTCTGATTTTTCAAAAGAGTTGTAATTATGAAAGTTGTGACTCTTCTAAAGGGTTATGATTATGAAGGGTTGTGACTCTTCGAAAGGGTTGTAGTTATGAAGGATTGTGACTATTCGAAAGAGGGACAATTAGGAAGGGTCACATCTTTTGCCAAAAGGCAGACATGATGAGGAGGCGTGGCCTCTCCCTCACATGGGAGGATATCGTGATGCCCCGATTCTGAGATAATGTTTAATAATAATAAACACAAAAATAAATAAAGACAAATATTAATATAATCTAATATATACCCAAAATCTGACAAACAAATGAGAAAAGATCTAGGTTTCATTGCTGGCCAAATACGTAAAGACCAGTACATTCCGCTGAAGACTAGCAAATATAGATTAATATTTGACGCAAGTGTATTGAGAGTCATTATTGGAAGTAAGTGGAAATTGATATAATTGTTCGGATGATGAAATGAATGAAATGAAACCACTTCATATAATTAGAAAATGAAATACTTTCATGCCATCATCAGATTAATTCCTCTAAATTGTAAGAACAATATATCACACATGATATTGATTACAAAAACCAACACTACTTTGGATAAACTGCGAAAGTTTGGCATCGGTATTATGAGAACCAAGTTAGTCCTGAATAAGGTAGTATGCTATGGAGAAACTATCAAGTCCACCATTGCTATCAAGAAGATTGAAGAAAGGAATCGTTATTGAAAGACCTGCTCAAATAGCATGAGCGATCGGCTAGTCCGGGTGAAGGAAGCGATCAAACTAATATCCATTATTGCCACGAGATGATTGTAGTCAGCAGCTGAGGAATATATCTTTGACCATGGACATATCTAATATATTCCAACGTGAATATACAACAACCAATAGATTCGATTAATCCAACCCAGTATCTGAATATGAAGGGGCACTGAAGTATGAGAAGTGTCATTAAGGAATAATTAAACAATAGATTAAAACATTAAGGAATGCGTTACAAAAAGATAAACCATCAATCATTCAAAAGAGAGCGAGTTGCAAAATGAAAGATAGCGATGGAATATGGTTGGTTGGCTTTATACATGTATACGATGTCAAGTATAAACAGCGATGATATAGGAACATGTAAGGGTAGCAATTAACATTAATTACGGACAGGGGTGTGATTAGATTAAGTGAGCCAATCTGTTGTGAAGAGACATATCCAAGGGATGTCACCATTGAAATATATAAAAGTGAATACAAAAGCATTCATCGAAGGGGGAATTATTTTAATTATAATTGGTGATGATGGAAGAGAAGGTATCAGTTTATATATTATCTGGTATCCTTATTCTAAGAAAGATATCAGTGAGGAAAGATATTATAAAATGTCTTTTGATACTCTTCATAAAGGGGAGAAAAGATGAATACTTTACGCTGCTGGCTAGTATTGTGTAAGAGCAAATAAGGCTGTGACGAAGCTATGGAAAGTATTGACTTACAGAACATTATATCTGAATTCTTTATAGTCTATATACATTATATATAATGATGAAATCAGGATTATTTATACTGTATTATATATATATATATATAAAAGTTGTTGAAATAAATATTGCTTATTGATCAAATGGATTAAGATCAGAAGATATTACTTATGATGGAAGAATAACGATATAAAATATAGATTATAAATATATATTATTATTAATAATCTGAATTATATATATGTTATTATTAATCAGAGTTATACTCGTAATACATGAGTTATTAATATATTGATAGCCTACTCTTTAATCTCTTGCTATAGCCCCTTAGAGGAAAGGTTAGTGTTGTGTAGGGAGAGGCGGAATAAAACCACATAAGGTAGGTGAATCCCAAGACGGTATAGGGGCGGGGTCCTAAAGCCTTGAGGGAATCTACTCATAGATTGGTGTCAAACGCCCTACGACAAGTAAATCCACATCCTTTGTAGGGTTGAGTTTAGGAGATAAGTAAGGAATTGGGGCTTCAATATGTTAATTACCAAATGTATTATGATTTATTCATTGTTTTCTTAAATTGAATTGATTGGGTTGCATAGGAATGTGCGTTAATTACTAGAAATTAACAACCTCCTAACTGGGGACATTACAGATATAAAGGAGAAGAAGGACCAAATAGAATGGGGTAAAAAGGAGTAGAGGAGATCTAGAGCAGATTTAGAGCACAAGTATAAGGAGGGATTTGAAATGACTCCCTACACTCAAAGGAGATATTAAGGAGGAGAAGGTTCCATTTGAAGAAAAAATCAAAAAAGGGGAGAACAATTCAGAGAATAATTTATTATTCTCAAAGGCAACAATGAAAAGTGGTATTAGTACCTCGCAAGATAGGTAAGTCCTGCGGTGGAATGGACCATGCCACATCATACAAAGGCACTAGATAAGGCCTACGATGTAATGGGCATAGGCTACATCATAAAAAGGCACTAGATAAGGCCTGCAGTGGAATGGGCATAAGCTACATCATAAAAAGGCACTAAAAAGGCCTGTGGTGGAATGGGCATATGCTACATCATACAAAGGCACTAGATAAGGCCTGTGGTGGAATGGGCATAGTTTACATCATACAAAGGCACTATTTGTGAAGGATTGTCCATATAGATGGAAAGTAATTGCACAAGGGGAAACGGTGAGGCCTCACTAGGTACACCACCTCATGAAGCATGAGGGCAAGAGGGACAAGAAATTTTGCTCTTGGGCCTAGGGTTGAGTTATATTAGAATATTCCTTATGTTTCCTTTTAATACTCAAGTTATTGTTTAGATAGTTTCCTTTCTCGTAGCAGTTCCATATTTTGGTAACTTGCTATTTTTGTATATTTTGTATGTATTATTTATTAGCAGATTGCTCTCTGTAAAAATTAATCAATTCATTATATTCTATTTGCTCTCGCGTCTATCATTTTATATGGTATCAGAGCCCAGGCAAATATTTTTGGAAAAATTAATAATTTCTCGAAATTATTCTGCTTCAATTTTTCCAGAAATTATTCTAGCTTTTGCTCGTTTTTTTATGTTAGGTAATTTTCAGGGAGGATCCTGTGAATGAGATCTTCTAAGCTAAAGTTTTAGCTTCTGCACAAGGGTTTACCGAAATCGCTATTTGCCTCCGTCTTCTTTCGGCTCCTGGGTGTGGGCAAAACTCTGTTCTTTATTCTCTACTCGTGTTTTGACGTGATCAACTCACGTTCTCTAGTATCTGCTCGCGATTTGACGTGATCAACTCACGTTTTTTGCTCGTGATTTGGGTTTGCTCGATCTGGTGGCTAAAGTTTTTTTTTCTGTGTCTTTGCCTTCTACATTAAAAAACGACCTGATCTGTGGTGTCATTCTCTGCATATCTGCCATTTTTTTAACAGAACCACCATTTTCTGCCATTTTTGGAGCTTTTTTCGAACCAGATAGGGTTTTCTTCGAAAACCCTAGTTTTTGGGCTCAAAAAATATTTTTATTGCAGATTCTTGGTGGGTTTCTCAAGTCTTCAACTGGGTCGACTTCTGTTTTTTTCTGGGCACATCGTTTTCTGTGCCTCGATTTTCGAGCCAGCGGATTTGCATTTGACTTCAGATTCTTTCTGGGTTTTCTGTCCGCATTTTTGGGTACCTATCGGATTTTTTTTTGGTCAGTCGGATATTTGCTTTGGAATTCGTGTTTGCTGACCTTCAGTCTTAAAATGTGTACATACCAATGGCATCTTTGACCAATCTGATGTTAGAAGGAAATCAACGGTTTAATGGCAGTAATTATAATACCTGGAAGCAGGGTATGTTGACCATATTTGAGTATCGCCGCCTTGATGCATTGGTTTTGGGCACAGAAACTCGTCCCACCACAGCAGGCACTGATCAGGACAAGTTTGATGATAGAAACAGAGAAGCTGTCATGCTTCTAAAGCTGTCTATTATAGATGACCAATTGCCTCAGATTCCCTCTGGAAAGACAGCTTCTGATATTTGGAAGCACCTGAAGGAGCTACATGAAACCTCTAACAAAAGCAGGGCATTCTTCTTAAAGAATCAGTTGTTCTCCATTATGATGGATGAAAGTTCGTCTTTACAGGACCATCTCATAAAGATTAAGGACATTCGAGACCAGCTTGAGGCTATTGGTGGGAAAATGGAGGAAGAAGACATGGTAGTCATCACTCTCAAGAGTCTACCACACTCTTACGAGCATTTTGTTGAGACTCAACATTACATCTACGAATGTTGATTTGAAGTTTACTGATATATGCAACAGACTTCTACAGCAGGATCGCTAGAAACAACAGTTTGGAAGTCGTGCTCCCTCATCCTCTTCAGAACAAGCCTTTGCAGCTAAATTTCAGCCATCTCTAAGAGGTTCACACCAACCCTTAGGCAGTTTTCAGCCAAAAATTGTGCAGTGTCACTATTGCCGCAAGTACGGCCATATGAAGAAAGATTGCCGGCAGAGAATCGCGTCTGAACAAAGGAAGCAAGGAGGGTCCCATCAACAAGCGAATGTTGCTGAACAGTCTGAGTAGGAGTCTGTTTTTTATGCTTTTATGGCTCAAAGCCCTTCAGATCTAGCTAGGTCTTCTGCTTGGTACATCGACTCTAGGGCTTCACGTCATTTTTCTCATCGGCGTGACTGGTTTACAGATTTCTCTCTCTTCAGTGATTCAGTTGTGTTTGGCAGAGGAGAGGAGTATAAAATTACTGGCCAAGGAAATGTCCAGATACAGTCTAGTGGGAGGAAGCTCATCTTTCTAAATGTGTGCTACGTTCCTGGTATGGCACTCAATCTGTTATCTGTGAGTTAGATTATGAGGAATTCTCCCCAATTGGATGTGGTGTTCAGTGCTCACCAATGTTCCATTATTGATCGCGAGACTCGTCTTACTGTTGCTACTGGTCTAGAGGATCATGGCCTTTATCGGCTTACTAACACTGGTGATTCTCCTGAGATAGCCATGGCAGCTCGTACTTCATCTCTCAGCACTAGTGGCATCAGCGATATGGACATCTCAACATTTCGTATCTCTCTCAGCTGTCCCGAGCGGGACTTGTTTCTAGTCTACCTGATATTCAGACACAGCATTTTGGAATATGTGGCGCTTGTCAAGCTGGCAAACAACATCGAACTCCCTTCAATGATAGGGACTCTTGGCGTGCATCTAAGGTACTTCATTTACTTCATGCTGATATTTGTGGTCCTATGAATACATCTTCAGTTATTGGTTGCAAATACTTTCTGCTTATTGTTGATGATTTTAGTAGAAAAATGTGGGTACACTTTCTTAGACACAAATCAGATGCATTTAGTACCTTTCAGCAGTTTAAATCTTTGGTTGAAAAAGAGTCTAGCTGTAGTATCATCTCTCTTAGAGCAGATAACGGTGGAGAATTTTGCTCCACTCCATTCTCCGACTTCTGTGCTACCCACGGGATCAAATGCCAGTTCACTACACCTTACACTCCTCAGCAAAATAGTGTTG
Organism: Thuja plicata; assembly: GCA_018584345.1. Taxonomy (NCBI): domain Eukaryota; kingdom Viridiplantae; phylum Streptophyta; class Pinopsida; order Cupressales; family Cupressaceae; genus Thuja; species Thuja plicata. The sequence goes on along the minus strand of MU226986.1, from coordinate 520,469 downwards.
TCAAGCGTCGCAATCGTACGATTGTTGAGATGGCTTGTTCTATGTTACACCACCGGAGAGTTCCTAATAAGTATTGGGCAAAAGCAGTACTATTGTCTACCTCCTTAATCGTTCTCCTACTCAGGTTGTTAAGGGAAAGACCCCAGAAGAGGTTTGGTCTGGTCGTAAGCCCAGGATCAGTCACCTAAAGATTTTTGGCTCTTTTGCATATGTCTGGATTCCTGATGCTAAGCGCTCGAAGTTGGATTCCAAGGAGTCAAAAGCTAATGATGACAGGGTTCAGTGACAATCATAAGGCTTACAGAATGATAGATGTCGACACTGATCGTCTGACTTTCAGTCGTGATGTTTTTGATGAAGCTAGAGGACCCTTTTTGTCATCTTCTAAGCAGTGCACTGAGGATCAGCCTCATAGTTTTCCACTTCCTCTCGCTTCACCTGATGGGAGGGATGATGCAGAGCCTTTCCTTGATGCCTTCCCTAAGGATCCGAAACACCACCCTCCTCCTGCCCCTGATGCATCCGTTGCTGCCCCTGAGCCGCTTCCAGCTCCTCCAGCTGTTGGCCCCCCTACTCTTCGGCCTAAATGGTGGGCTAAAACCATTGGTGATCTCCGGGATAATGAGCTCATTGAGGGTAGAGCTTCCAGAAATAAGAGCAAACAACAGCCTACAGTCAATTTTGCTCTTATGGCTAACTTTCATAGTGTTTATGAGCCCCAAACTTTTTCCGAGGCTAGAGGTATCCCTGAGTGGGAATAGGCTATGGACGTTGAGTTTCAGAGTCTTCAGAAAAATCACACTTGGGCCCTTTCTAATCTCCCTTCAAGGAAGAAACCCATCAGCTGCAAATGGGTGTACAAGGTGAAATACAAATCTGATGGAACTTTAGACAAGTATAAGGCTCGTCTTGTTGCTCATGGTTTCTCACAAAGGGAGGGTATTGACTATGAGGAGACCTTTGCTCCTACCGCAAAAATGAGTACCATACGGCTTGTCCTTGCCTTAGCAGCTCAGTTCGGTTGGCAAGTTCATCAGATGGACGTTAAGAGTGCTTTTTTGAATGGTGACTTACAGGAAGAGGTCTACATGATGCAACCCCCAGGCTTTAAGGTTGTTGGTCAGGTACACAAGGTCTATAGGCTAGTCAAAGCCCTCTATGGTCTGAAACAAGCTCCTCGAGCTTGGTACATGAAAATTGATAAATACCTAACTGATCATGGTTTTCAAAGGAGTCCCTCAAATTCAAATCTGTATATCAAACATTCTGGTGATGATATATTGTTTATAGTTGTCTATGTGGATGATTTGATCATTACTGGCAGTTCCGCACATTTGATCACTGAGATCAAACAGGATTTGTGTCGCACCTTTGATATGACAGATTTGGGACTCTTGCACTATTGTCTCGGCATTGAGGTTTGGCAGACTGAGCACAGTATCTTTCTTTCTCAGTCCAAGTATTCCAGAAGTCTTGTGGACAGGTTCAGAATGCAAGATTGCAAACTTGCCTCCACTCCTATGGAACCAGGGCTCAAATTGTCAGCTCAATCCAATTCTCCTGTTGTGGATAAATCTTTGTTTAGACAACTAGTGGGCAGCCTCATTTATCTTACTGCCACTCGACCTGACATTAGCTTTGTCGTGAGCTACATATCCCTCTTCATCACAGCTCCCAAGGCTAATCATTGGATAGCAGCAAAACGTGTCCTGCGTTATGTAAGTGGTACTCCTGATTATGGCCTTTTGTACACTCAGAGTTATGATCCTACACTATGTGGATACATTGATTCCGACTAGGCTAGTTCGGTTGATGATCGTAAGTCTACCGCTGAATGTGTTTAATTTGGGATCTGGTGCTGTCACATGGACTAGTAAGAAGCAGCAGGCGGTGGCTCTCTCTTCGACAGAAGCAGAGTATCGGGGAGCAGTCAAGGCAGCTTGTGAGGCAGTTTGGCTTCGTTGGATGCTTGTCGATATGCATGTTCCTCAAACAGGTCTAACTACCTTATTCTGTGATAATCAAGGAGTGCTCAAACTCGCAAAGAATCCAGTCTTTCATGAAAGAACCAAGCATGTGGAAACTCATTGTCATTACATTCGTCAGCTGGTTGAAGACAGGTCAATTCAGTTGATGTATGTTCCCACCTTGGAGCAGCCAGCAGATATCTTCACCAAGTCTCTCAGTTCTGATAAATTTGTAAAATTCAGGAAGTCTATTGGTGTTGTTGATAGATTGAGCATTAAGGGAGGGTATTAGAATATTCCTTATGTTTCCTTATAATGCTCAAGTTATTGTTTAGATAGTTTCCTTTCTCATAGCAGCTCCATATTTTGGTAACTTGCTATTTTTGTATATTCTGTATGTATTATTTATTAGCAGATTGCTCTCTGTAAAAATTAATCAATTCATTATATTCAATCTGCTCTCGCATCTATCATTTTATAAGTTAAGGGCACCCTATTGTAATCTTTCCACCAATCCATATGGAAGTTAAATGCTATTAGTGAGTTCCTTTCATATGCATTATATATTATTATATTGTAACCTAAATCTCTAGGTTAGGGTTGTATCTCTCTTTTATCAATTTATAATGCTCAAGGCAGATTACATTACAGTCAATTTGTATATATGCACTTGTTCCCTATTTGGTGATTGCAAGACCTAAATCTGGATTTATCTTGTTAAAAGGTAATTTAATTGGTAAATTCATATCTCTAACCATCTTACAATTCTTATTTAATGGAATTTGTGATTCTAGAGCAAAAATTAGGTCAATCCAAAAAAAGGAACATTACATTTTTCTATCCTCCCCCTTTATTATAGAAGTTTGATGTTTATACACATTTATATTATTTTCTATTTTCTTAACAGAGATATTGTCAAAATGAAAGAAGGTTGTTATTCGCTACACCATTTCCTAAAGTTGCCACCGTATCATCCTTGTACTGCCCATACCTAAATTGCTTCCACATTTCCAGTGACCTTGACATAAATATATCTAGGCCTAAATAAATGTAAAATTTCATATTCAGTGGTTCCATTAAGGAGGCTTTAGCTTAGCATCTGAAAATTTCCCCCACCAGCTTAGGAGACTTTTTTGCCCCGTCACCCATCTACAATTAATAGCATTAACTATTTGTAAAAAATTATTCAACTATTTTTTTAGAATTAGCTGTCACAAAAAAAAAATGAGATCATGAGTTTCCTAAAATTTTAAGCTTAAGTTTTAAGCTTGCCCATTATAATAAATCCATGGGACGACCTGCTCATTAAATGCACCTAACAATTCTCAACAGCACCTGCTGAAATATTTTACGAAGCCCCTTTGCATGGGACAACAGCCTTAATCTCAAGTTCAAAAATAAGACATAACACGGAAGTAAGGGCTATAATACCAGCCTATACATCTACATAAAATACAACTTAGTACTTAATGCATACTCAATAGCATAATTGCTCTAAAACATTGAAGCTTCTAGATTCACCTAAAAACGAACATTTGATCTTTTAGTATAATAAGTAATAAACAAACTTACTTGTAATGCATAAGTTAGTCGAATATTTTCCTCCATAATATCATGTCTATATGAGAGTGCCTTTGAGGCAGCATCCACAAGATCCTGTTGCTGCTGATCAAATGCCTGTCTGACAATACCGGCAATCAGTCATTGCTCTCAACAACTGCCCTTTACACACAGACACTAAATAGGAATAAAAAGTATGCAAAGGTAAGGATGTATAGTAACCATGCGCATTGTAGCAATTCGCTTTTCCAGCACATGCTTTTCATTGTGTAGTTTTAGCTCCTGCTTTGTAAAAAAGAGTAAGTAAAAATCAACTCAGTGCCATTTTCCTGGTGAAGTGCATCCTCTCTAATGCAACCTATCCATTATCATGGTCAAATAATTACATGCTTTTAGGCAACAACTACAGTTTGAATTCCTCTTCCTCGTGCCTTGATAGCATTATCTGCGAGACGTTTTCGAAGTTGCAGAATCTCCTCCTCCTGTGCCCTGGCCCTTAGAAACCAATCCTGCTTCAGTCAAATATGATCCATTTGTAAGTTCCATCCGCATTACACTACAGTCCAATATCCATGGTAATTATATCAGTTATCTAGAATATAAACCAGTACCTGCTTCCATAGGTTGCTCTGACTAGCAATTTCAGGTGATCGTAATAGGCCTTGACCGGATAATGGAGCCCTAGAATCCAAATCGCCTTCTCTGTGGTACCTAAAATTTTTGGAAAACTTGTATAAATTTAGTCCTAATGTTGACCTTAATTATCAGTCTTCAAATTTATAGCAATAAGATGGTGATTGCTTAGGAGAGCATATAACATTAGATTGCTGAAAATAGACACTACAAAGTTAAAGATCAATGTGTAAATACCTAGTGGGAGAAACCGATCTTGAAGATGGCGAAGAAATTTGAGAAAAAGTACTATAATCACCAGCAGCTTGTCCAGTAATAACCCCCTGATTCAACCCTCTTGGATTTGAATTTAACACATTGCCTGCAGAATTATTTTGACTTGCTGGCAAGCCAGCAGGAGGAGGTGTTGCCTGACTGCTATACTCAGGTAAAAGACTCTGATGGACAACTAATGTTCTTTGCAAATCAGGTTGTGATCCATTACTGGGTGATCTTTCTCCATTCAAAGAAGGAACAGCTCCACGATCTTCTGCACCATTTTTTTTGGGAGGTGACTGCATGCCTGCCTTCTGCGATGCTTGAAATGAATTCTCTTCAGGCTGTCTTGAAGACGCAGGTTCTTGTTTCTGCCAACAGGCTAGAGGTTTAAGAAGTGTCTCAAGGAAAAATATATTGCATAAATAAACTTAAAAAAGCCAACAAACATAATTTGGAAAAAGAATGTAATGAAGGTCATAAGCTTTCAGTCTTAACATATGGATAAAAAGTTAAATGCGGAAAGAAAACGACAGCTTCTATCTGTTCTTGTCTTAAGAACTGTTATACAGACTTTGCCAAACTATAAATCAAACAGATGCTCTTCAAGAAAGCAATGATAAAGGGCAGAACACATATGGAGCAAGCATGTTGAAACTCTAGAAGAACGTTGATATAAGGTAAAATTGATGATTATAGCCATATCGACTGGCAAAATGAATGGAAACAATTCTCAATCTGCGAATTCGCATATGCATGAAATTAAAACATTCTTAGGAAAAGCATATGTGAATGGTTCCACAGTAAAAAGTCTCTTCAAGCCAAAACCAGCGCGCCGAGTAAAAATGAAGCATGATGTTGCTGACACAGTTTTCAGGTGGAACATGTTTGCCCAGATAAATTGACGGTGGTGAATTTCTCATACCAAATTTATCCTTTTTAATTATTTTTTCCTCTGTTCATTTCACTTTTAGCTAATATGATTTATAGATAAGTCAAAAAGGGTTTGAAACTCGGGGCTTTAATCAGCTAGACAAACCTAAAAATAAGGTTTGGACACGAAACCAACCAGGTTGAGCATAAGGTGCGGACATGCTGCCAACCTGGCAGGCATACAGCCAAAAAGAAAAATATTCAGAAGGATAGACGTGTATCTTTCCCAACATTACATAATGCTTCCGTACTGACTGCAATATGAGCTTAAACCTCAGGAAACTCTCCATTTCAATTGCATTCTGACCCTGAGCGGGCCCCAAAAAATTAGCATCCATGCTTACTTTCCTCTTGTGACAGCATAAATATTCACAAGCACAGAATTTGCTAATCTATTGTTAACATTTCAGTCATTTACTTACCATCACTATGTTGGCCATTTATTAATTAACCTACTTTAGGTCTCTGTTCATGAAATTTGGCATGTTTAAATCGATGAGTTAAAAATGCATGAGATAAAGTTTTTTCCTCTAAATTTAAGGGGATCTGCATTGGAGCTTACAACAGAAAAATAGTGGTTAAGGCAAGCCTCAAAAATTTATCAAAAGGATTATAAGTAGATCAAGGGTATCAGACCTTAGTTTTTGTAATGACATGGAACTGTAATCAGGCATAGTATGATGTTAATATAGTCAGTTCATTGTATTCAGATCATTGGAGTGATCAGTGTAAGTCAGTGAGACTTTGATTTAAAACTGCAGCATTTTGCAGTCTTGCGAATTCCCTACTTGCACAGGCAACATCTCTCTATGGGAGAGAAACTCAAAAATTGGGATCGTGCCTTTTGTGGCAGACTATTTCTACACTTAGTTGCCAGGTTTTTGGGTTGGCCGGTACAGCGAAAAATATTCCCCGGGTACAGCAAAATGTGAAACCTTATGCAATCAGATGGAAGCAATCATTCGTCATCGTTGAGAGAAGATGACTACCCCATTGCACCTCCTTGGATATGCCTTATCTCCAAGGTACTATAGAGATGAAGTACTTGCTCTGCCAAATAGAATTGCACCATATGCGGATGAAGAAGTTGCTAATGGGTGCTACAAAGCTTTTGTAAGACTCTTCCAAGATGAAGAAATGCAAGAAAAAGTGAGGCTAGAATTTGGCTTATTTGCTTNNGGAACAAAACTTACTCCATATGCAATAAAGGACCAAAATAACATGGTGATGGGAGCTATCACATGGTGGTACATGTATGGTCAACCATACAAGCATCTACAACCTCTTGCAATCAAGATCCTCTCACAAGTTTTTTTTTGTTTTTTATTTACCACTTGTATTCTACAATTTAGTGTTTAACATTCTTTACTTTGCTTTTCATTTGTATGTTTAATTTTGTGAACACTATCCAAGTTGCAAGTTCTTCTGCTGCTGAACGTAATTGGAGTACATACTCATATATCCATTCAGTGAAGTGCAACCAACTGGGCTCAAAGAAAGTTGAAGACTTGGTTTACATTCATACCAACTTGCGTCTTTTGTCACGTAATAATGATCAATACAAGGAAGGATCAACCAAGCTTTGGGATGTGACCCCTGAGTGCACAAACTTGGATGCAACGTTTTAGGATCTGACTTCAATCACAGATGATGGTGTTGATACCAACATGACACATGGTGCATCTAGCACAAGTGGACCCGTTTTTGGTTCAAATGATCTTGAAATTGCAGTAGTTGGAGATGATGAGAATGTGGATTTTCTTGAGAATCCTTATGATTTTGAATCTGATTAGTGAATCTTGACTCTTGACTCTTGAATCCTTGATTGATGAACATTGAATCATGAACTAAGTTTTGATTTTGTAGTTCAAATTGCAATTGGAATCTTGAACATGAGTAATTAGTTATTGAACTTATTTCAATTTGAATATTTGTGTCTGTGAAGTTTTAAGTTGAACTATCAAATATGAAATATCTTGAATCTTGATCAATGGTGAAGTATCATACTATCAAATGATTTATTTTTGTATATTTCTTGCATTTCTTTGCATATATAATATATAGTGTATATATAATTTTATATATATATAAACGCATCTGCATCCCCCAAAAAAAAAATTCACGCATCCACGCACCCGATTCTCACATTCGCACCCAAATCAGTACCTTAGCTCTTTGTTAATATTGTTACCATTCCAATATCTTCCCTTTTAATCGAATTTTTAAGGCTCATGTTTGTTTAGCCTCGTGGGGTAACAAAGATTATTTGCATACAGAAGGTAAAGTACTTAACAGAGAATGTAAAGAGAATATAACACCATTGTATTCATAGATTGATCACCATGTACAAAGGTATTTCTGCATATCATAATCAGCACCTCCTTGCTGGAAGAGAGAAATGCATACATATAGTGTCCAAGGGGATGCGAGGGGATGCGAGGAGAACCGTCGCATCCGTGTAAGTTCCTTTGACGGACCAACAGTTTAACTACCCATTTACTCGGCAACATCATCCCCCCCAAAAAGAAAGTCGTCTCTGGACAACAACATACATAATGTCCGGGACGACTCCAACACTAAGGGAATGATATGAAATACAAAATGCACGACTAAGAAGTAGAAGCAGGGGGCTTAGGAACTATCCCTGAAGAGGCTGGGTGGCCCGCAGTAGAAAAGGTCGACTGCACCAAGGAAGATCCCAACTGAGAACGCAACTCATACACCTATGTTGTCCTCGTCACCAACTTCTGTTTCGTGACTGACTGAAGTTCGAGGGCGGAGTTACGCATCACTGCAGCCTCCTAAAGGTCCTTTTGTTGCTCCTCGATCTCCTTCCAGGCTCGGACTAAACTAGCGTCCACGGTCTGTCTCTCGAAGGTGGCTATTGCTAACCTTTGCTTAAATGTCTCTATCTCCTTCGCCAATTTATCTTCCAAGACCATTCCTAATGCCTTCTCGACTTCCAGCGCTTGTGTCCGCTAAGCTAAGTCCCACTCCACTACTGCCAATCTGGTGGCTAGCTCCTCCCGAGCTCTCTCTGAATCCACCAACACAGTCTCTCGGCTAGCCGAGACATACTCTGAGTGTCTCAACACATAATATCTTTCGCGGAAGGCCTGCTCTATCTGGTGAATGAGGGCCTGTACCTCACTCTCTCTCACTGGTGCAGGAAGAGACCATGTCGTCACCATATCAGGCGTCTCCTCAGCAAGCCACAATCCCTGCTCAAAACACGCTGCAAAAGCAGTCGGGCACTCCTGTTGTACAAAAGTCAAAAGACGCTGCAATTCTGGAGTCACTAGGGCTTGAGCCTCTGCTATAGCTACCATCTGACGCCCTCGTGCTACCAAGTCAGCCAATGATGCCTCAACGTCATCCTCTTTTGGCTGCATCCCTGTGTCGGCCAAGTGCACCACCGTATCCTCCGCCAGAACTCGTCGGCGTCATACACCGTCCTGCCCAGCTCGCCTGCATTGCCCTCCTCCATAGGAGCATGCTCCAGGCCTCTAGTTGTATCCTCACTCTATGGGTTGACGATCTCCAAGTCGTTAGCCACCTCAACCTCCAAATCCTTTGCCTCCTGAGGCTCCTCCCGTCGAGGAGAAAGGATTGCCACCCCTGTCTTTCTGTGATTGTCATGGCAAACTTCTTCTGTAGCCAAGAACTCATAGTTTTCTTCGAGGGACCTGCTGGAGGTAATGGATCCTCTAGGAGATTGTTGTCCACAGTGACTACGGCGCCAGCTCCAACTACCTCCAACCGAACCTGACCAGGTGCAATATGGTGTTGTTGTTCTGCATCCAAGGCCATGCCTCCTCCTACTAAGGCTGCGACCGTCAAAGGTATTCCAGGCATCTTTGGGGTGCTCTCCCTATCTGGTACTATCTCGGTCTCAGTAGGCTCAGTCACCATGGGAACTGTCCCCGTCGTGACTACAGGCTAAGTCATATCAATGGGCGCCCTAACTTGGCCAAATGTCGGGGTGGGGGCCATGCTGGTAACAGGGGCAAAATGTGTTGTACTGGATAGCATGGGTCGTGGAAACAATAATGGAGGCGTTGAAATTACCTCTACCTCTTCATCTTCATCACCCTTTGTAGCACTCTCACCTTCGGACGACTCTTGGCGTCCGCTATCTATATCCCCATGCTCCAAACTGGCATCCAACTCCTGCCTGGCCCTTTTCTGGCCGGCTGCTATCTTCTGGCCGTCGGGTGTATCTAAGTGTCGCCATCTCATAATGGGGGGCTCACCTGGAGTCAAGGCCCACCTTGACCTCCTTCGACAAGATGTCAAGTGGAATCTGTCTGGCAACAGCATCCAACGAAAGCCTGATCGCAAAGTGCAGCATATAGAATGTCATGTGCTGAAGAGTCATAAATGCATACATATAGTGTCCGAAGGGATGCGAGGCAAACCGTCGCATCTGTGTAACTCCCTCGAAAGGACCAACCGTTTAACTACCCATTTACCCGACAACAATGTTTGCTTTTTGCTAGTTTGATATTTTGTTTACATCATTTGGTGATTTAATAAATATTTGCAAGGATTGTCATTTAAACCTCATTTGAAAGACAGAATGTAAATATCTATTTCTTCTTCACCCCTGTGATATTTAAGTGCTCTTCCAAGTGCCTTATAAGATTATTACTTAATCATATATGCATTCAATTACCAACTTAAGTATATGGCTCAGAGGATTGCTGAATAAATATGTTTGTTTTAAAAAGCGATCTGTATATATATATACTAAATGGACCAATCTGTCTCAGAATTTTAAGATATATCTATAGTGTGTATATCTATGTGTATACATTATGCACACACACACACACACACACACACATATATATATATTTATATGTGTGTGTGTGTGTGTTTATCTTTCTGTGTACACATTTATATTTCTATATATATATATATATATCTTCCTAGATCTCCAGAATAAAAGCATTTTATTCAAATTCATCCACAACCACTAAAGCATTTCATATAATATAAAACATACGATTTTAATCCAATCATTTAGTCCACTGAGACTGTAGCTTTGCAATAGACCCTTCTACCAACTTAAAGCCTAGCTTTGAATTCAAACATCTATAATCTTTGACCAAAGGCTCTTTACCCAAATTGTAATTCCCAACATTGAATAACAGAACACAGACCGAGGCTACAAATAGGCCATCGAAAATCCAAGTTACTCTAGAACAATCTCGGCCCTTATTAAAGCATAATAAAAGATCTGGCTCAAAAAACAATAATTAAATCAGGGGAGTAAATGTAATGATGGCGATATGAATTCAAAATAAGGCTATTAAAAGGTAAATCATTAATACACACAACGTACGTCAAGGATCGAGGAGCACAATAAACGATGGAATCAAAAAAAATATAAGAGCAAAGATATGAAAATACATATCTGTGTGTATATATATATATATATATATTCATATTGTCAATTGTGAATTGGTCGACTGGTGAAGTTCAATGGTTCTCATTAAGCCCACCAGGGTTCAAATCTCGTGAAGACATCTGATAAGGGATGAGGTCGGGATCATGCCCCGGGCGAATTTGGCGGAATGGATGCCCCTCAGTCCTTGGCTCTCAGCCAAAGAGAACGAACTATTCTCAAAAAAAATAAAATATACATTCATATATATATTTATGTTTCTGTATATATGTATATATATATGCATATGTATATATATATATATATGTGCGTGTATATATATATGTGTATGTGTGTGTATATATGTGTATATGTGTATATATATGTACATATATATATGTATATATATATATGTGTGTGTGTGTGTGTATATGAGTATATTTATGTATGATTGAGGTAGAATGACGAAACAAAATATTTATCTAAAAGCATATATGTATATCTATCTGTATATATCTAAGTTACCGGATTCGGTCCCTGGACCCTCGAACCGGGTCCGGGTCTGAGCCGGGTCCAGATTCACGGACCGGTCCGTGCTAGATCCGCACATGGTCTTGTTGATGTGAGTTTTGTACTTAGCCAATTTTCCAGTTCAGGGGTGGGAGGATTTATACAAATATAACATTTAAGTATAAGTCTGATACTTTAAGTTATATTTGTATAAATACTTCAGGATGTTTGAAATAGGTTCCAGCTTCATAGGAGTTAAGATGCAGATTCTAGATTTTGGGGGTTTTCAAAAAATTACTTAGCCAAATTTCAGGATTCAGCAAGCCTTCAGTAGGGTTACCTCCCATAATCCATCATGGCTTTCTAAGGTCAAACTGAAGTTGGCAAAAGGATTTGCAAAGGGTTTTAACTCGTTTTATCACAAATCACTTGGTTTTGACTCCATCTCTATGACAGACTTAGCTTAGTTCTCGCACAAATCCCAGACAGACATGACTTCCCAGCAGGCCAAAATACTCAAACCTCATTTGTCGGACCTAGGGACTTGAAAACTGCCACCAACAAAGACTACCTAAGACCTCTACTCCTATCACCAAAGCAAAAGAGGGGGTCCCCATTTTCAATGGGGCGATGGTGTGAAAACCTCAGAACAGGTCCATGTTCAGACCTGTGGGTCCGTCCAGATCCGCAAATGATTTATGTTTTATGTATAATCACACAAATAGAAATGCATGAGGATTCGTAGATTATCAAAGCTATAGTCCTGTTGAGATATGTTGGTGACCCTCTGTGAGCTTCACGTTCATTATAAATTGTACTTGCATTTAAAGAGTATTTGTTATGCTATATCGGAATATACTCTCTTCATTTCCTACAATCTGTCTTTACTATTATTTTATGTTGAATATTTCTTCTTTTAGTTTGTGAAAGATGCCAACTCTAAATGATAGCCAAACAACAACAAAATTCTTTTGCTGACAACAACCTCAATGATATTTCATTTCATAAACCAAAATAGAATCATTCACTGGACTTAAATCTCTAGAATGATGTACACGGATTTCCAATATCAGATGTAAGAAAATAACAGATTTCTAATGCTCAGTAGTTATGAAGACTTTGACATTTGGCATTGATCAATGATCAAGCATCATAAATTCATACAATGAAATGATTTAGTTTTACAATTATGTATATTTCACTTATTTTTTGTATATATATATATATATATATATACACACACACACACGAACCCATACAAATCATAATGGAAAAAAAAATTCACGAACCCATGAACCGGATTCTTGTACCCAAACCCGAACCGGTAACTTAGGTATATATGTATGTATATGTATATATATGTTTTATAATTATATCTGTCTATATGATTATGAAACTATCAATATAAAAGAAAAGGATTAGAGAAACCTAGGTAGGTGAGATGACACTGAAATATTAAAGGTTTTAATTCTATTTCATTATCTGAAACGATGTGTATTATGTGATATTATTTGATTCCTTTAACTTAGAGTTTTGCTTTTTATAATTCCGCGCATTCCAATATTGTGCCATATGCTCCTTTTGTTGGCTAATTCATCTGCCAATTTGTTTCCTTCTCGATAGATATGATTATATTTTGTTAGGTTAAATTAGTTTAGTAGGCTTACTGCCCTTTCTAATCTTGTGTTTAGATTCCAATTAGGAGTCGTCTTTGTTCTAATTGCATTTATTATGATTTGAGAGTCACCTTTGATTTCTAGGTTTCCTATTCCTAATTTTTTGCATAATATGAATCCTTCTACAAGTGCCTCAATTTCCGCAATATTATTGGTATCCTGTCGCAAATTTTGCCTTCCCAATTATGGACCACACATCATATACCTGCAAGGCCTGGATTTCCCCGTGAAGCCCCATTGAAATTTAGTTTATACCAATCCCTTTGTGGGGGAATCCATTTGCAATTTTCTCTTGCATCTTTGTTGTTTGTGCCCCCTTTCCTATACTAGGGAGGGGGGAGGTGATTAGACCAAACCATTCTTTCCTCATCTCACTGTACCAATAAGAAAAGGAACCTTCGATATAATTTTTATTTTTTCGTCTATTATTTACTGTTTCTACTATACTGGCTTCAATTTTATTTTGAAGGCATTTCTCATCCATGCTTTAATCTTGAAAGATCCTACGATTTTGTTCTTTCCATAATTCCCATGTAAGTAAGGAGGGTGTTATTTTCTAGATAATATTATAGAGGCTTTTGTATTGGATAAATGGTCATGTCTTAATCTGATCTACTAGATTGTTGGCCATAGCAGTTTTCAAAGGAAGTTTCCTATATAACCATTGCCAGCATTCCTGAGCATAAGGGCAAGAAACAAGAATGTGATCCACTGATTCAGCCTCATTCTCACCTTATATAAATTTAATTTTTTAAATAAAATAAGTAATATATCCACAAAATTATTAAAATAGTTTAACATTACTAAATGAGTTTGAAATCATTATAGATTTGAAATAAAATAAAACCAAAAGTAAATTTTATTTAAAAAATAAAACAATCACTAAATTTTATTTTAAAAATTAAATCATATAATTTTTTATTTTAAACTATAGAAAAATAAATAAAAATATTACATTCTATTTTAAAAACATAAAAGCAAAATAAAAATACTAAACTTTATTTTTAAAAAGTATAAAATAAAAAATATATTAATTTTGTTTTAAATTTAAAAAACAAAATAAAGATTACTAAATATTATTCTATTGAAACAACATATGATTAGTAAGTACAGTAAAAGTATAAAATCATTTGTTGAAATTTTCAAAAATATTGTTTTCCATTTATTGATTGCTTTTTACCTCAGAAATGCAAAATTCCTTCAATTCTCTACAGTCACGAATCTTCAGACCTCTGTTGTTACACGACTTTAGAAATTAGACCACTGTTGCGTCACGTATTCAAACCACCATAAATTTGTTGTGCCCTACCCATATTTTTTAATGATCATGATTGTACCGCAACTTCAAACGAAGTTAGTGTTTTTAGCGCACGAATTTCAAACAAACTTCACTGACTTTCGATCGGTAAGCAACTTTTGAGATACAATACAGTTTCCAATAATTCCAAGTCAAGTTCCCCGTTTTCCGCATATGGAAAAAGTAAGTCGGCTACAGCAGTATTGTTGCCTAATTTATTTTTATCAAAAAAGTTGAAGCCAAAAATTTGGCGAACCTTGTGACATACTACATATATATCAGTGATACAGGACTTGGCGAGTCCCCAGTGGAGCCAAGGCTCCAGAGTTTTTCTGCCTCTCGACTCGGACCTGGCCGAGTCTAGACTAACTCGCCGAGTCCCGTGGGCAGGACTTTGTCGCCGCTGTCAATGCCAAAAAGGAAAATAAAAACATTTTTTAATTGATTTCTTTGACTTATGTTTTCTTAATTACCTTCTCTAAGACCTAAAAAAGTCATTCCTTCATTTGCAAACACAAAGAAGAGAGAAAAAGGCTTGCGAGAAGAATATTGGGGTTTTAGAAAATAGATCAGCAGTTCAATTGGCTCTTATATATTGATTGTTAATTGTTTGTGCAAGTTTGTAGCTTGCAATCACACGTTGAGAGTAGCTAAAAGAATTTGGACGAGGCCTCTACAAATTTGAAGTACATTTCTTCATTTTTGGAGCAAATTTGAAGAGGTGAGTTACATTTTTTGAGTTATTTTCTGAATTTTTTACATTCATATTTCAATTTTGTTTACATTTGTTTTAGTTTTGTTCAATTTTATGTTGATGAAAAACTTGAAAAGTAAGAAGCCCTAGTGTTTGATTTTCTTTATCGCAAATGCTTATTTTTTTATTTATGACGTATTGCAGCAGCAGCATAATGTCTCAGCATGAGAGTAGTTCATCTAGGCCTCCATTTAACCCAGATGCAGACCCTATTAGCATAGGAAGGGATAAGGCTTGGAAACATGCCATCCTCGGACCAAAAAAAGTAGTTATATGTTGGCACTGTGTTGTTAAATATAGAATCCTCCATGACCTATCTTAGGCATACATGTAGGAAGGTTGCGGGGTCGATTGGTCACTGATATAGGCTACTCTGAGCCTTAGTCTTCTAGGCTCTAGCTCTTATTTTGATATATGTTTTGAACTTTTGATTCCATGGATTTCATATTCCACAAATATTGTAGACATTTGACAGTGACACTATTTATATTTCTAATGTATTATTTAGTTTAACTTATTTTGTTCAAAAATTCACATTTATACTTATGTGATCAATGCAAACTTGTGTATGTGTGCAAAGTAGCTTCCATTTATATCAATTATTGTCTTTGTTGTTAATTGATTAAATGATACATGGAAAATGTTTTAAAGCCCTAAAAATCTTTGAATTTCTTGGATTTTTCAATTTGTCGAGTCTGGATGCCAAGTTCAACTCTAAGTCAAAAATCAGCTTGTCGAGTCTGAGTCTTGTAACTATGATATATATATATATATATATATATATACATGGGGACGCGTCCCCTGCGCCAATACTCGGCGTCCCCATCACCTAGTTGTTTCGGGGAGGGGAACACCGAGGGGACATCCCCTTGTCGTCCTCGTGTCTCCAATGCTTGCCCAACCCTCCAAAAAGCCATGAAACGTCCCCTGTCACTTGGGGAGAGCTAGTTGTCCCCGAAACGGCTAGGGGACATCCAAGGGACAACTAATCGTCCCCATACAACAAGGGATGTTTCCTAGCATTCAAAAATAAAAAATATTTTTTCCTTTAATTTTGTTTGCTTCCATACCTTTACATTAGTATCAAGACAATATATTCAACTTTCAAATGTATGAGAATCAAATATAGTCAATAAAATACACAATTAGAAGTTACATCTGTTTGATTTTCTAAGTCATGCCAAGACCAAGTCTCAATATCAATTATATTGATATCAATTATTGTCTTTGTTGTTAATTGATTAAATGATACATGAAAAAAGTTTTAAATCCTTAAAAATCTTTGAATTTCTTGGATTTTTCAATTTGTCGAGTCTGGATGCCAAGTTCGACTCTGAGTCAAAAATCAGCTTGTCGAGTCTGAGTCTTGTAACTATGATATATATATATATATATATCAAGGATACACGGGGACGCATCCCCTGCGCCAATACTCGGCGTCCCCATCACCTAGTTGTTTCGGGGAGGGGAACACTGAGGGGACATCCCCGTGTCTCCGATGCTTGCCCAACCCTCCAAAAAGCCATGAAACGTCCCATGTCGCTTGGGGAGAGCTAGTTGTCCCCGAAACGGCTAGGGGGCGTCCAAGGGACAGCTAATCGTCCCCATACAACAAGGGATGTTTCCTAGCATTCAAAAATAAAAAATATTTTTTCCTTTAATTTTGTTTGCTTCCATACCTTTATATTAGTATCAAGACAATATATTCAACTTTCAAATGTATGAGAATCAAATATAGTCAATAAAATACACAATTAGAAGTTACATCTGTTTGATTTTCTAAGTCATGCCAAGACCAAGTCTCAATACTGTGTTTGAAAACTTTCATTCTTGAGTTTTGAAATTAAAAAGATGCACTATTATATTCCTTTGTATGATTGTACTTTATTTGCTTTGAAAATGTTTACTATTTGGCACTGGCCATAGTCGCTACCATTGGATGATCCACTTTTGCCAAAAGGGGATAGTGACTCAGATGGTTTTGAGTCTTTGAATATTGATAGCTAAATAGTTTCATAGACTATTGTATTTTGGTATTTAAGACTTCTAGATACATGTTTGAGACGTTTGGCTATCAATAGATTGTGGATTTTTTATGTTTGAGACTAAAGTTATAATGCTTAATTGAAATTTATAATGATGTTATACTACTGATCTCATGATTTATTTACATATTGATATTATTGTTATCAGTTCTTGACATATCTCTCTCTTTCCCCCTCTATAATATATTAATATATTTGAAAATCATATATATATATATGAATTTGTATATTGTCATCCCCTAAAAATGGCCCTCTAGGAAATGTCCCAGAAACGTGTTCCCTGCCACCCCCTGTCCTTGTCCCTGAAACGCCATGGAACATGAAAATGTGTGTGCATGTGCGCATGTGTGCACGTGCGCGTGGGTCTATGTGTGTGTGTGCGTGTGTGTTAGGAATGTGTTGCTACATGAAGGAGGTTGGCTCTCAAATAAATTGATTTGACTTTAATCTCAAAGCTGCCATAGTAAGAGGTTGGCCAGCATAACCAACCTTTGAGTTATTGCGACTTATGAACTACTGCCTTCGTAAATGTAAATTACTGTTCCTCTTAATCATAATCCAGTTTGAGTTTGTGATAGCTTTTATTCAATTGCCTATCATAGCCTTTAATCAAATCAACTACCTCAAATAATGTGGCAGTGCTGAATACAAAGAATATCTTTATCGTTGGTCGTTTTCATATCATGTTACCATATTTTTGTGAGGACACCCTACAACAGAAATACCCAGTCTCGCCCTTATTCACTGCAGCAATATCAGCACCAGAAACTGTCGTTGCATCTATCCTCTAGCAGCCGTAAAGACTATATGTCATACCATGTATCAAGCTATCTATCACCGTTTCACCATATTTTTCTTCTTATTAAAGATGTCAAACAAACTGTGAGACATATAGATGTCTGTGGGTGTGTAATGTCCTTTGATATCACAGCACAAAAACTCATGCTGATGCAGACTTGTTATTAATTTCCCCGGTCACTATTCTTAAAAAATTGTGAGATCTTATATATAAGACGATTTTATGATAAATGTTGTTTGCTTCAGTACTCTTCATGCCGGTGACATGACATCAGCACCATTGCTAGCATCCCACCATCATCCTTATTGACAAATAACAGTGGAGTAATTTCATGCCCTCCCCATACTTAACTTTCCTACACAGATTTCTTTCGAACATTTCATAGAGATCTATAATTGAGCTAACTGGCTTCAAACTGTATTGCCCAACACAAATTGGACAAATTACATAGCTCTAAAAAGTCAAAAATATCGAAGTCCTCCTTTAGTTTGTGGGTAGAGAAAGACATGTTTAATTAGCATCCTGACCAACTTGCCATCTACCAAAACCCAAAACAGCGTGTCAAACACCAAGACCCTGTTTTCTAATTGCAGAGAACAAACAAATACTGTGATAGCTGAGAGCAAAAGATGGGATAAAGTCGATTTCATGTGCAGAAGCTGGATCCAATAGCCCCACTTTAAGGCTGGTAAAAACAGTGGCCATCTTTCCCGATGTAGAAAGATAACTAACCCAAAGTAAAAATGTCCAAAGCCTTTGACTTAACTAACACCCAGATTGTTGTTTCCTTATCTTGTGAATTCTACATTGTAATAAATATTCATAATATTATTTACATTTTGGTGTTCACTGTGCAAAAATGACTTGATTTTGCAATACTTGTTCTTGAAATCATTTTTCAACATGGTATCAAAGCATTGGGGTAGAAGGAAGGGAGAATTATCTGCTATGAGGAAGAAAGAAATGCCCACATGAGGGCAGAGAATTTTCTATGAATTTCTTAGCCAGCTGCTGCTATCTACAATTTCATTGCTAGCTGTTGCTTTTTGGGAGTCATTTCCAGCCATCATTCTGCACAAAAGGAGCATGGTTCTTGAAAAAACAAAAACTTTGAAGCCATTTTCAAAGTATTTCAATACTTAAGCTATGAAGAAAAATGTCAAACCAGGCTCAATAAGCAGTTTGAAACTGTGCCGCAGTCAAAGGTTTTTTAATTTTTATCAAAGGTTTATACTCTTCAAGAAAGTTTAAGAGCATAACTCTATACATGATGAGGAGTCACCAAATAAAGTATTTTCTTCTAATTGTGAAGTTTGAAAGATAGTATGTCAATGGTATAAAGGTTTATAAGCGCATAAGGAGATAAGTGTGAAGGATTAAAGAAATTATGAGGGAAGAATTATTGATCATATTTTGAAATTTTTTTCTTAAAAGTGCTTTTGAAGATACAAGGTGAATATTTTACAATTTTGAAATTCAAAATATGTTCTATTTAAAAAGTATTCAGCTAATTTTAATTTGCTAATTTAAGAGGTGTATCACGTAGTTGGAGAGAAGGAAGGTTAACATATTGATATCAAAGGGTGATTACAAATTCAAAGCTCTTTATGGTCATTATGTATTGTAATCTTGGTATAAGTATTTGTAAAGTCAATTGTTTGGTTGGAGCAAGGTTACCAATAAACAGGAAGACTTGGAGACTTTGGAAACTAGAACCCATACTGGTATGGCTAATTTTCAAAAATAGGAGGGGAATGTTGATTTTATTGTAGCTGTGGTCAGATCCACAGGCCTACATAAATATCACAGAGGTTGTGATAATATAATTATTATGATATAATAATTATATTGTGATTAATAATATAAAAATTATATATGATAACATAATTATATTATTATATTATATAATTATTATATTAATAACATAATATGATTATATTGGTAATATAATCATATTATATTATTCTAAACAATCTATATGTCCTAATAAGACACATCCCTTGGTGAAATGGTATTATCCTTATATAAAAAAGATGTCCAATCTCCTATTGGGTGGGTGGAGGACAATTGAATAAAATATGCTGATTATATATACACTCTGAAATATAACAGGGAATGACAATTTCTTTAAACAATTTAATAATTTCCAAAAAATAATCATAACATAGAACTTTGAAAACAAGAACATTGGAAAAGTTTAAGTTTTAACATTAACTGAGAGCTTTAAAGTTTAAATAGACAAACCATTGAATCAAGATATCAAATCACTAATGGCATTGTGTCATATCGAGTCAAAGAGTTCAAAACTCACACTACATATCTCATATAATCATATTAGATTATCATTACATAATGAAATTTAAATATATTGAGAGTTTGATGCTAAGATGCAAACAAAAAACAAAAATCAGAAATCTATCATCTACTCTTCAATGTTTTGATCATCCATATCAAGGTCTTCAAATATGATGCTCTCCAAATAATCATCACTCTCCAACTCAAGTTTCTCTGATCGTAGTAGAACTGGGAGTAATTCATTAAGGCCATCTAGTTCAACTGCTTCATCCATCATGGCTGCAACTTCTCCATTAGGTGCAATTTGGTCTCATTTTGCTAAAGGGCCTCCATGTATGCAACATCAACACAAGAGAGAAGACGAAGTGAGCTATGAAAGTACACCATGCTCTCTGCTTTCTTGGACTCTAATTGGTTCCTCTTCAATGAATGAATAAACCATAAGTAATACAATTCCACTCACAAGATAAAGAGCTAGCTACCTGTGAGAGCAATATTTTATTGCCAATTATTGCAACTCAGGAGTTCAACCTCCATGGTTCTAACTTCTACTTCTACCACCACTCTAAAGGGTCTTTCTTTGCTCACATATCATATAAAGCTTCCACTAAAGCAAAAATCACCATACCCGCGTGAAAACTTATTCCATTGACTCCTCATAATTGAAGCCTCCTCAGCTTGACCACAGCTTTTTCTTATTGAAGCGCAAACTCCCTTCATTACCCCTCTATCCTCATATGGAGCCCTCTTATTGGTCTCTTGTGTATTATTCCATTCAAGATTTAAGGCATAATATGAAGGGGTGTGTTCAATTTGTTCCATCTTCCATGTAACTTTTCTTCTACCAAAGGATATAAAGAAAGATCTTTAGCATTTGTTATTTTCTTGACTATATCACCCATGAAATCTATTTCTTCACAAATTTTTCCCAAACATGGCTTGTCTAAGTCTGCAAATTTGATCATCCCACATATGGACCTGTTGATGCGAGTTTTGGTCCACTTACACAACATGAAGGGTTAAACACTTAATGCTTCGAGGTGAAACACAGAACATCAAACCCTCTCTTGAACAAAGTCATCTCCAATGCTAAGCTTTGCAATTTGAGATCATCAAATGACTCCAAGGTTCCTATAACTTGTGGATATCTAGCTCAGTTGAAATGATGTGATTTGTTGGTTAATCACTTAAGGGGACTTATGCTATTTTCTCAAATGGTAATCACACTTAGCTTTGCAATGTATACTCAAATATCTCTCTTGACTTCACTTTTCAACTCTCATAAACTACTTCTACCTCTAACTATGAATGGATGGACTAGGACTCTACTAAATGAAATCTTATCAGCGACCTCAACCTCACTTGGTGCAAATCTTCAAAAGATCTCAAATGGTTTTCATATTAACACCTTCTCCTTAATCCAACTTGGAAGTACAAACTAAGGATCCAACGCCAATTGAACTTAAGTGCAATGACTAGCTTACCACACAAGGTTTCCTTACAATCAGCAAGGAGGCTAGTGGCCTAGTATACTTGAGTCAATCCAATCAAACATCCACCAATACTTTCATGCAATCTACAATCTATCTCTACTCTTACTTTAACAACTTGAAATGAAAATCTTATCTTAATTGTGGAATAGGAGCACCATACAATAACATAAAGTTGATCAAACTTAATCACCATGCAAAACACAACAATGATAAGTAGAGCAATTTTGGCATTACATAAGCAACAATTTTCTCCAACCAACCCTTTACAAATGAGAAGGCCTTTTATAGATGTCCAATTACAACAAAGGGCCAAGATTCATCCTTAGAAACCCTAATTAGGGTTGCCAAATTTTCAACCAATTACATAAGGGCACCAAATCATGGGCCAATAAGAAAATTACAGTGATTTCTCAACAAATGAGAAAATAGGACACTTGGCGCGCTATGATTGCTTGTGCTTGAAATTTGAATTTTCTGATTGGAGAAGAGACCTCATCATCTCAACTCTTCACTGCTTTCACTCTTGGAAATTTTCTCATTGTCATGATTCAAACTTGATTGAACTTGCATCTCTCTTGAACAAATGAGAAAATAGGACACTTGGCGCGCTATGATTGCTTGTGCTTGAAATTTGAATTTTTTGATTGGAGAAGACACCTCATCATCTCAACTCTTCACTGCTTTCACTCTTGGAAATTTTCTCATTGTCGTGATTTGAACTTGATTGAACTTGCATCTCTCTTGAACGTGATCTTCATCTTGCCTTGAACTTGCCTTCTGATAACTTGGTGTGAACTTCCTTCCCACTTGAGATCTTTGAGCTTGAGCTTGAAGCGCTCACTTGTTGGCGTGATGATGGAGGATATGTATACCAGCAATGCTCTGATCTTCTAAGTTGTCCCAATGATGAATCTTGATTCAGCCCTTTCTCCTTCATATTCACCTTTCGCTTTGGTTGCCCTTCCTTTCTTTCGTGAATTCCTCATTCTTGAACTTGGCACCCTCTCCTTGCTAACCTGCAAGAACAAAAACACGTCTTACTGTTAATGTTTAGTAGCTAGATCGAATTCTAGCTCACATTATTTTAATTAGGAAAATTAAAATAATGAATTAATTATCTAAATTAAGGAAAATTAATTAATGGATTAATTAAATAATTATGGATGGATTAACTATTTATTTAATTGGAGAATTAAATAAATAATTTATTATTATTTAAGTGGGCATTAAATAATATGGATTAATTGTTTATTTAATTTGGAGTACTAAATAAATATATGTTATTGGAGAATTAAATAATCACAATGGATTAATTATTTATTTATTCGGAGAATTAAATAAATAATTTATTGGAAAGATAAATATTATGGATTAATTATTTATTTAATTAAGAAAAGTAAATAAATAATTATAAGCTAATTTATTACGTTTGGATATAGGGCTAGGCCCTATCTAATTCGAATGCATAAGTATAAAATGTTTTGCCTTGCAAAACGTGTGGTTACTTCAAGATGAAATTTCGGTGCCAAAATGCATTCCCCTATGAAGGCCGACTGCTATTGAAAATATACTCCAGCCTTGTATATATAAGCATCATTCATTTTGTAAATCATATCATCATCTCTCAGCCATCTTCTTCATGCGAAATTGTTCTTGATGCAAGTCAGATTTATATATGCAACTGCTGTTTTGAGTTTCAGCCCTTCATGTGTATTGATCATTTTCTATTCATACAAATTGCTACTGCCGGAGGAGTGTTGACCAAAATTGAAGGTGATTGTGAAGTGCTTGAATCAGATCTATTCCAGATCTGATATAGAGATCATTCCAGCTGTTCTTCAAGGGTTTTTACTGATAAATGTGTTGCTGGTTCAGTCCTGTGATCTTGATCTAATTGCTCCTTCAGATCTCTGAATATCAGCATTGCTGTAATTTGTAAGTTGTACTTTTGAGTCTAATATATATTATCTTTGTTGCTGGGTTCTTCACCTCCACAAGGGAGGTTTTCCCAGGGTATATTGGTGTTGTTTATTTCAGTTTCTTAGATCTCTAGTCGTGTTAATTGTTTATCTAATTAGCTTAATCTACTCATTGTTTGATCTGATTATTTGAGAAGTTATCAGATTAAGTGTTTGTTCTCAGATTTGTTAGATCTGATCATAAATTTAACATTTACTTCATGTGGAAAACTGCCATGTCCCCTTTTGTTAAAAATTGGATTCTGAGCAATATTAACCCATTTTATTCTTCTATGGGTTAATCATAAAAAATTAAGGGGAATAATTAATTTAATATTTATGAATGCCCAGATATTGTCAATATCAAAAGAACATTCAAATATTAAATTGAATATTTGAAAAAACTTAGTGAGGAGTTGGATTTTGTGCCATAAAGTGAAGTTTGAGATATTTCTAATTATGACTTTCCCACCGAGAGTGGAGTGGAAAATTAAAATATTTATAAATAAAGATTTTCCCACCAAGCGCAAATTTGGAAAGCATGAGTGGAGTGGGAAATTAAAATATTTCTAATAAATGATTTTCCCACCAACTGCAAATCTGTAAAGTAAGAGTGGAATGGAAATCTGTAATATCTCTAATTAATGATTTTCCCACCAAATTGGCCAAGGACTAGATAAATACAAAAAAAGTTTGAGAAATGGAATTTTATGCCATTTCTACTTCTCAATTTCTCATTGTATTTACATCATGTTTTGCAGAATTCTTCAGTGGACGGAAACCCATTGGAGATTGGAGGCTTGTGGACGGAAACCCATGAGTTTCAGGTGGATAGTGGACGAAACCCCATTGTTCGCATAGAGCAATTTCATCCAGCGGTTGCATTCAAGCTTCAAGATTTTAACAATTTCAACAGTTTTCAATTGTGCGTGTTCAAGGCTTCATTTATACTGTTGCAGTAATTCTAGATGTGTTTAGAGGGATTTGCTGCTGTTATTAATCTTGTATCAAATCATGGTCTGTATTTTCCATTTGGAAATCAAACAATATCAGTTTGTAGTGTTATAGTGACATTGGTGGCATTTGGTTATAATAGTTTTTGTGGGTTTTTCTAATGAACTGGAGTTTGAATATATTAATGCTGCTGCTGTAATGGATCAATTTCAGACCTGATTATAGGATGCACATATCAGAAAAATCATGTTCAATGAGGTTCTATAAAGTTCCATTTTAACTTAGCCCTTTCTATGCAAGAGTAAGCTAACTAGTTTGGGTATTTTCGGTGTAGGTTTGTGTAATATTTGTGAATCTATTTTCCAGATTTAAGAGTATTATTAAATTTTGGGTTGAGGACATTAAAAATGCATTATAGCCAGCATTTTATGTGCACTGGCATTTTTACCCACGTTTTTTTGCATCTATAAAAACATGAGAGTTGAACTTGTGAAAACACGCCCATTAAAAACAATTTAGAGTACTCAACAACTTAGAGAGTACTCGCAGAGTTTACAAACTATGGTTGAGTATGTCTAGATCCACAAAAGGAGGACTATTGATATTTACAGTTGAGCAAGTCTAGATTCACAGTTGGTGTTTTTTCTCATGGATAATTGAGAGTCTCGATTCACAAAGAGTGTGGTGTACATGTGAATAGTTAAGTATGTCTCAATTCATATTTACCATTGGACAATCATGGCATTATTTAGACAAACATTTTGGGGCATTCTAAAGAGATTTGATGGTCAGCTAGGGCAATTAACTCAGCACAAATTGTTCGGGGTGTTCTACAGAGATTTGGTCATCAATCAAGACATTTGCCTAGATATGAAAAATTTGAGGTGGTATGGATGAGCAAAGAGATTTGGCGACGGTGCTTCTATAGATTTATAAATGGCTCGCTGCAATTAGAACATCTTGCAATGTTTCCATTGCTCCCTTTGGTTTTTTGTCATGTAAAGCTTAAGGGAGTGTTCGTCAAATTTCATCTATGAAATTTGAAATTCCGCAAACTTCAAAAAAGTCAAAAAATTCTTTCATGTTTGCCCTAATATTTGACAATAAGGGCTTCCATTTTTTTTACATTGTTTTTGGCATGCTCCAGTTGGGATATTTTGTCAGCTCTCCATTAGAATGCAATTTCTTTTGGGGTTTGAATGCTTAATTGCTCAATGTCTCGAATAACACCCAATGATTCATCATTAGGAAAAATAAAATCAGAAAAATGAATTGCAGATTGAGCCTTTTAAGGGGGAGAGAAATAAAGTCGGCCAAGAGAAAAGAATCAAAGAGTTGTCACAGAAAAAATTATCAAAACCTGAAAAAGAACAAAATGAGCCAAAAAGAAAAGTCTCAAAATACAAGAAATACTAACTTAAAAATTACAAGAACAAATACTCAAAAAGGCCACAAGACAAATGTTGAAAAGGCTGACCAAATTTTGATTAAAATTAACAAGAAGAGATTTAGCCAAGTGAATTATTAATTTTGAAATTAAAAAGGAGACATAAAAAGAACTAATGAATTGAAAAATTAAAGCAAATTGAAAATGATTAAAGAATTAAAAAGTGATAAAGAATAAGATTTTCTGATTTAGTCTTAAGATTATTACCTTTTAAGAGATAAGTGTAAAAGAAAGAAAGATACTAAAGAAGATGTCACAAGTAGACTAATTAAATTAAAAACATACAGGCATGTATAGACATATATATTTGATTATAAACACACATATATACATATACATATTATATAATATGTATATATACATATTACATATAATATTTTAATAAATATGTATATGTATGTGTGTGTAGATATATATATAATTTACCAAATCTAAACGAAGCCTATGAAGCAACACCATAAGAACAACACAATAAACAGATAAAAACATTAAAAGGATAACAATAAATAAATAAACAAATGAAGAAATTAAGAAGAGAAATGACCAAGCACGCACTCAAACGACAAAATTATATATTAAAAATAATAATAGAAATTAAAAAACACAGAGAAAGGGATCATAGAAAAGGAAGAAGATGGATTAAACTATAGAAAAGAAAGGAAACTTAGTAAGAATAGAAGCAAACAAATTGATAAAAACAAAGTAAAAGATTAGACAAAAGAATCAAAAAACAAGAACAGAGGAGAACAATAGAAAAAGGAAGCAACAAAAACCAAGGTGGTGCCAAAAGATCCAAGACGAAGAAACTCAATGAAAAGAATAACACAAGGAAAAACATAAGGAATGAAATTGAAGAAAAGAAATAAAAACTGTTAATAGTTTTCCAGATTTATGATAGGAATATACAAACTATAGAGATCTTTCAACTAAGCACGAGAAATAGAAAGATGAAATAACCAAGATAGGAGAGATAGTACCCGGAAATCAAGATTCACAGTATGACTTGAATTAGTGTTGATCCTTGATCAGCAACTTTAGATCTCTCTGACTTCTCCTTCAATATGCAGTCTAGGTCATATGTCAATCTGCCTTTTATGTTCCTCTATAGATGCTCAATGAAAGCTGGAATATGATTAACAGCTACAATTCGCTTTGCAATTCGCTTTAGCACCTAGGCAGATTTCGCTCCAGTTTGATGCCTAATGATAGTCCTTTATAATGCTGAGAGGATCGAACTCAATTGCAGATATATTGAGAAGTTTGTACAGAATTTATCCATCCAGCACTTAGCACAGTTTACTCTATTATGGATCTATACTTCTACTCTGAAATCACTCAAATGAAGACATATATCGCTGCTCCGAATTTGCCCTACAATGATCGATCCTTGAGAGGAAAGCAAATGTTATATTTTTTATATGTTTCGTCTCAAGTTCGATCCTCATATATATGTGAATGGGGGAGACTCTTTAAAAGGCCGACTTGGGCCTTTAATAAATAAACCTTGTTTATTTATCTTCTCCTTAAGAGGCCGACTTGGGTCCTTTAAATAATAACCCTTGTTTATTTAATTTCTCTTTAAGAGACCGACTTGGGCCCTTTAAATAAACTTGATTATTCCATTCAAATATTAAATCGATTTTCTAATAAACAATAAACAATAAAAGGATATTTATTATTATTATTTATATATCGATTTATAATAAATATATATTCTATATATTTATTGTTATCCAAGGTTGTGGATATTTGACGCAAAGGCCATAATATCAACACTCCCTCTTGGACTTGAGGCAACGATCCACTCATAGATCCTTCATCACAAAACACAACAAAAAAATGGATTCCTTATCCAATGATGCCATAGATCTTCTTATCTATGATAGTACATCTCTATCTACTAGATATGATGAGAACACATATGTTCTTCATCATTACTCAATCATTTTATCTCATCCATATGGGAATTATAGTAGCATTAAGTCATATGATGCTTACCAACCGAATGTGGATTTCCAAGATCCACGAGTCACCTTAACTCTTTTGAATATCAAGTCCTTGATATTCAAGGTAGCATCAAGTCCATGATGCTTTCCAAAATCAAGTCATCTTGACTCAAACATCAAAAATCATGATGTTTCTATCCAATTCCATCTATAGTAGGACATACCCTTTTCAATCTATCACTCTGTGATAGAAATAGCATCAACATGCTGAATACCTTATTCAGTAGTATCATGGATACATACTTATGAAGGTAGAATCCTATCTACCAATATGATGAGTCGTGTCATCATTCCCAAGGTGTAGATATCATATCTACATGATGTTATCAACCAAGTGTGGATTGATCTGATCCACAAAATGTCAAGTCCATGATATTAAGATAACATCAAGCACCAAGTTCCAAAGTGTGGATTATTTTCAAATACAAGAATATCTATGATATTCAAAGTAACATCAAGTCCATGATGTGTAACAATCAATTTGTGGATATCTAGATCCATGAGTCATCTTGACTCATCCAATAGAATATCAAGTCTATGATATTCATGGTATCATCAAGTCCATGATGTATACCAATCAAGTTGTGGATAACTAGATCCACGAGTCACTAAGACTCAAGAGATGTCAAGTCCATGACATCAAACAACATCAAGTCAATGATGTTTAAGAGCATGTGTCTTACGAATATCAAGTCCATGATATTTACCAAGTGCTTGGAATAATGGTTTATCGACATCAAGTCCATGATTTCCACCAACTACTCAGATGTGGATCCCTGATCCACAAGATATCAAGTCCATGATATTCACCACATACTCAGAGCAATGGTTTCTAGACATCAAGTCCATGATGTCTACCAAGTGCTCAATAATGGATCCTTGATCCAAGAAAAATTATCAAATTCATGATATTTTCTAAATCTCCAATAAGAATAGCTCAGCCATGAGCATTAGTGTAACCAAATGAATAAGCATATCAAATATCTTATGAACCATCATAAGAATAAATAAGCATAAGAATAACCAAAATACATATAAGTATAAAAACAGATCTTATGCATAATCAATATATGTTCATACATATATCCCAAAGTAGTTCACTCATAGAACCAGATGCAATATGTATAGGAGCAATAACCATAAAGCAAATCATAACATGTGCAAAGAGAAGAATAACATGTATCTTCATGCATAGTATGCTTCCACATGTACATAAACCAATGTGCCCATACATTGAAATTGTTAATCAGTTATGCTAATAACCAGCTGTGTGGGTTTTCATAACAGCGTTAGGTGTAACATATGTCAGCGTAACTCATACATAACAGAAATGATATCAAGTTCATGATATATATCAATAACTTAGCCAATGATCATAAACAAAATCTTATCCTCATAAGAGTAGCAACTATGATCATAAAACAAAATGTGTTCACATATAGAATCATGTATAATCTCAGCCATATGAAAGAAAGTATGATCCATTCATACACAATAAACCAATAAGGTATGCTTCATCCATACATGCTCAAGTATACAATAAGCCAATGTATTCAAATGTAGTTCTCTTATAGAACAAGCATAAATCTTTCAAAAAATAAAGATAGCATTAATCCAATTGTAATGTAAGACATTACACAAACAGCTATATAAAATATATGAATCATTCATACAACCATTAACATAAGGTAGTTAGAATTTAATAGCTGTGTATGGTGCAACACTCATACAAAATCAGATACAAAAATGTAAATGTATGTAACCAGCAGGAGTTCATAACTTAAATAATTTCACTAGTGAGCCCATATATGCAACTCCCTCTCAAATTGCAACTCCCTCTTAAAGTGCAAAATGCTCAGTTTCGGGTTCTTTTATCCCCACAAAGGATGCTTGAAGGTTGTTCCTCTCGGGACAATTTACAGCTATGTGACCGAACTTCTCACATTTATAACATTGAGTTTTAGAGAAGTCCCTTTTGAAAGGTTTCTTCTTCTTAAAGTTCTTTCCTCTTCCCTCTTTGTCCTTTGAACTTCCTTCATTTTCGTTCCTCTTATCCTTTTGGAATTCTCTGTTCTTCTTGAATTTCCCTTTCTCCCTTTTGAAGTTTTGAGAGTAAAGAACTTGAATATCTTCCTTGAAGATTGAGCCTCTTGATATTAATCTTGCTTTTTCTTGAAGACAATCGGTCTTTAGTCTATCAAGAAAAGGTAATTCGGAACGTGCACTAATCCCTTGAATGAATGCATCCCAAGTAAGAGGCAATCCATTAAGAGCTGTCACAGCTAGCTCTTTATCATCATATTTGAACCCTATTGATGATAGTTGATTCCTTAGCTCATTGATCCTCATGAAGTAGGATGTGATTGACTCCCCTTGATTCATCCTGATCCGGGAGAGGTTATTTTTTAGAGCTAGGACCCTATTTGTGTTGTTGATCTGAAACATGCCAGTCAATGAAGTGAACATCTCATATGCATTCTCTAGATTTGCAATTGTTCACACAATGTGATCTTTAACACTATCAACAATTATTCTCAATGCTTTATTGTTGTTTTTGTTCCATTCCTTCTTTTCATCCGCATCCATAACATCTTGAGGAGGATTTTCAATAATTGAAGTAATTTCCAATTCCCTTAAAATGATTAATAATCTCATCTTCCTAGATGTATAGTTTATATCTCCCTCAAGCCTATCTTCGGGTCTAATCCCGGTTGACTTGATGACCAACTTAGTTGAAAGAGTTAGTCTAAATTCCTAAATCTGAAATGAATCTTTGCTCTACCTAGGCTCTGATACCATGTTAATATTTTCCAGATTTATGATAGGAATATAAAAACTTTAGAGATCTTTCAACTAAGCACAGGAAATAGAAAGATGAAATAACCAAGATACGAGATATAGTACCCGGAAATCAAGATTCACAGTATGACTTGAATTAGTGTTGATCCTTGATCAGCAACTTTAGATCTCTCTGACTTATCCTTCAATATGCAATCTAGGTCATATGTCAATCTGCCTTTTATGTTCCTCTATAGATGCTCAATGAAAGCTGGAATATGATTAACAGCTACAATTCGCTTTAGCACCTAGGCAGATTTTGCTCCAGTTTGATGCCTAATGATAGTCCTTTATAATGCTGAGAAGTTTGTACAGAATTGCAGATATATTGAGAAGTTTGTACAGAATTTATCAATCCAGCACTTAGCACAGTTTACTCAATATTATGAATCTATACTTCTGCTCCAAAATCGCTCAAATGAAGACATATATCGCTGCTCCAAATTTGCCCTACAATGATCGATCCTTGAGAGGAAAGCAAATGTTATGTTTTTGATATGTTTCATCTCAAGTTCGATCCTCATATATATGTGAATGGGGGAGACTCTTTAAAAGGCCAACTTGGCCTTCAATAAATAAACCTTGTTTATTTATCTTCTCCTTAAGAGGCCGACTTGGGTCCTTTAAATAATAAGTTAATAACCCTTGTTTATTTAATTTCTCTTTAAGGAGCCGACTTGGGCCCTTTAAATAAACTTGATTATTCCATTCAAATATTAAATCGATTTTCTAATAAACATATATTCTATATATTTATTGTTATCCAAGGTTTGTGGATATTTGCCGCAAAGGCCATAATATCAACAAAAACTACCTATAGAATAAGGATGAAATGAAGTAACTAAAAGAAAATTGGGAGGACAAAACAAGAAGCAAACAAAATAAATGCATAAATGACAAGGACACAATGAGAGGATTCCCAATAAATTAAGGCTGGTAATTATATACTACAAACATAAAAAAATGAGATCAGACTAAAATATCATGAAAGCAACCAATTTAAAACTCAAACATATAAAAAGAGACTCGATAACAAAACCTTTACAAGAAACAAAGGTCTAAAAAGTCAAATAATAGAAACAAAAAAGAAGCTAGTTCTCCTTCCAAGTAGAATAAAAAAGGAGCTACTAGTGAAATAAAACAAGAAATAAATAAAAGAACAAAAGGTAGGAAGGAAAATAAGGGAGAGGGGGGGAGATTGGGTCGGGGTGGAAAATAAGAGCCAATGAGATATAACAGGTGCAAGACTAGGATGCAAGAAAGAGAAAGACAAG
This sequence comes from Thuja plicata, assembly GCA_018584345.1. Taxonomy (NCBI): domain Eukaryota; kingdom Viridiplantae; phylum Streptophyta; class Pinopsida; order Cupressales; family Cupressaceae; genus Thuja; species Thuja plicata. Next base: position 488,386 of record MU226986.1, on the reverse strand, counting down.
AGAAGAAGGAAACGGGAGCTAAGAAAAAGGTCTGGGAGGGTATAAGATGGGAGAGAGAAAAAGCTCAAGAGGGCGATGTCAATTGGAAGAGTTTAACAGTGGAAGCCAAGTTGGGCTTAGATGCCAACCTTCATCTCGATTGAGATTCATAGCATGGTTTTTAATGGTAATGGCCTCTTGAAGTTTGTGTTTGAAGAAAATGTCTTCCTTGGTTATGATTTGAGCATTCTCAAGGCAAATGTGGTGTTTGGTATGGTAGGAGAGTTCAGCAAGGGCAGATTTGGAGATTCTATTAAGGTTAATATCAGCTCTCTATTCTTATAGTGTTTTGATAATACATACCTGCTCTTCCCTTCATGCCTCCCAAGTCAAGATGACAAACCTTTGCTACAGATGCTTGCTTTGCATGTGGTGTTTCTCCAATTGGATGCTAATACTGACTGAACAAGAAGTTAAACTCTCACTATGATGAAACCTGTTTGTCATCAAACCATACTTGTTATAGAGTGCAAATTACGTGATTTATACTTAATGTTGAGTATTGAGCTGGCATGATCTTGGCCGCTATTTTTGTTATCGTGTGTGAATTACGTGTTTTTTTATTCAATATCTTAGTGATGCGGAGGCGGATTCCCAGCGATGCGGATGTGGGAGCGGAAGCGCTAGGAATCCCTGTGGATACTTGGCAGTATGCAAAAACGCCCGGGACCATCCACAGGCATATGCAAAAACACCGCCATCTGCTCTTGTTTGATACCAACAGTGTTGTCTTCACCCAAAATACCACACACGACTATAGAAGACCATGCATATATTTTTTTTGAGAAAACACATATATATTTTTTCTTCAAGCGGCTGTTCGATACTTATTAATATGAGCTTAATAAGTTATAATGTAGTAATGTCTTTACTTTTATTACTTTCTCCTTCCACGCTGCTATTCAAAAAGCGGACATGTCATATGAGCTGACTAAGCAGCTGAAGAAGGCAGGCAGGTCAAGCAACTACACAGACAGGCAGGTCCAGCAACTACAAAGACAGGCAGGTCAAGCAGCTCAAGCTACTCTTCATATTTCTTGCATTTCTTTGTATATATATATATATATATATACGCACCCAAACGCATTCAAAAACCCCAAAACAAAAAATCACGCATCCGCGCACCCAATTCTCGCATCCGCATTTGCACTTGAATCGAATCGACAACTTAGTTCAATATATAAGATCTATGCATTTATTATTTATATTTATAGATTTAAATTAAAACATTGTACCTATTTATATTATAATGTTTTAAAATTTACATAATGTATTCAAATTAAATTAAATATATTAATTTCAATAATATTACTTTAATATGTGTAAAATATTTCTATTAATTTTCTAATAATATAATGTTACTGTACTAAAAAACAAATTTGACTACTTCATTTCAAATCTATTTTATTTTATAATATTAAATTATTTCAAATCTATTTAACAATTATTTTGATAATTTTATATTTTCAAAAAAAAAAACTTATATAAGGCAAATTTAATCACAACTTTTTTTCAACTTTTTCCCCTTGCCAAACTTCATCCAAATTTGATCATTAATGAACAAGAACATGAACCTGAACCTTGTGAGACAGTAACTAGCAGTATATAACTTGCTTGGCAAGAATTTGAGAAGGCTGATTTGTAGTCTTGAGAAAATTAACCTCTTAATTTAGGTAAGAGCATGACCAGAATTTTCGAGATGCCAAATATATGTTTTTGAACAAAATCAAGAACTGCTTGTTATTAAATATGAGAAGTACTGTCAGTCAACCAATGAAAAAGTGCTACAGTTTTTCTGCAGAGAAGTCAGTTTCCAATTTAACAGCTTCAAGAAAAAATTAGCCCAACTGAAGCAAAAGATTACACCTACAATTACTGCCGCACATCAAAAAACAATTAGCAATAAAACATCTAAGCATATACATTCAAAGTCTACACGTTACTTACATAATTTTGAAGTTCCCAATTTGTCAACTGAAGTTCAGTCCTCAAGTGTTCATTCTCTTGCATCTGATAACAAAACAAGCATTTGAACAAACATTCAAATTTCAACCCAATTTTCAATTTGCATTGGTTTTCACAATATAATAATACATCATCTAAAAAAATCTTTAATAACAAAATCTGAGCAAAATTAGAAATTTCATCATACCTTGGTTCTAAACAAAAATAGCAACTACAAATTAAAATGCTGGTGGTCCATGTCAAATTCAGAGAATTGGAACAACAAAGATCATTTTAACATACTTTGGTTTACAAGTCAGCAAATTTAATGATCTATCAGATAATAGTACCTTAAATTTTATTCTGTATTTTGTAGAACAAACACAATAACATCAATCAGTTCGTAATCATGTGTTATATGCTAATGCATCAATCTGCAAATCAAACCATTTATCACCTTTTGCATAATAATGACAAAGAACTTTATCTTTAAATGAATTTCCTGTAAGGGACAAGCTTACAATGGTCTTTATCTTTGCATTAATTTAATCATCTGCCAGTAAAATTACTGTTTAGATGAAGAAAAATCCTTTTGGAAATACACGTGACCTTCTCACCCATTCAAAATTCGAACATGCAATATTTTAAGTCCTATCCATCCCTATTTTAACTGCAAACATTGGGGTTATCAGCAACTGAGTACTAATTAGTTGTTACCACCAGTACCTCTATGAAATAAACCATACACTTGCTCGTGTAATAAAACACACACTTCTATCAATGCTATTTGCAGTATATCAAATTGAACAGAGTGCAGATTTAACAGTAATAAATTTCTGTTGCTAATACTTCAGAAATGACATAAAAAAAAAATTGCAATCACTGCGAAACCAATCCAAACCTCAGATTGAAAACTCTGAATATAGTTCTGTGGGATAGCAGATCCCAAAATGCTATTTCACTTTAACTCTTGATCTATTCAGCCTAGTGAGAACTTGTTCGCTCTGTATATCTCTTTTCCTTTCGATATTTCTCTACTTTGCTAGTGTCGAGAGACACACAACAGAGCAGGATTTGAATCCTACTCGTGACAGGAAGTTAGCACCAGGTATTGATGATTGTTATTACTACTCAACTCCGAATGTGTTGTTCATCATCCTCCTAAGGAGATGCCCCATAGTGAGTGCTAATGTAAACAAATTCTGGCACACTACCTTCTTGTCCTCAGTGTGTCGTACCTGCATTATTCAGTCGAATTATGCTCTGCTAAAACTTGTGTGTCGTGGTAATGTTGCAATGAAAGGGAATATGGGTGTTGTGCTACCCAAGTTGGCCTTCTAAGGTTTTCGTCCCACAATACCTGCGCAAACACTGACTGCAGTTCACATCCAAAAATTCATGCCTTCCTTTGATTGAGTGAACCGCCTATACCTGACCATGCTAGGAACAACATAGGTCGACCCTAAAAGTGGAAGATGTTGGCCTTGGCATTAGGAAAAAATCAAAACTTTGTAACATACTTAATATTTTATTTATTATTTAATTACTTATGCAATTTATTATGGGAGCATGTAAAAACTCACATGTGGGAGTTGTTGGGTGATCCAACGGTGGGGACATGACAGTCCTCTCATCCCGAAATTGCTTGCCCTCAAGCAATTTCAAACTTGGATGCTAGAAAATTTCCACTCCTTCCCATGTAGCATCCTCAAGAAGTGAATTATTCCATTTGACCAAATATTTTGGAATAACTTTGTTTCTTAGCTTCTTCACTCTCACATTAAAATGGATTCAGGTTCAAGAATGATTTTTTCTTCATCGTAAAGTGGTAGCAGCTCAAGAGAAGGGGTAACATGCTATACAAGAGCTTTCTTGAGATACGAGACATTAAAAACATTACGTATTCTGCAGTTTGCTGGAAGGTCCATCTCATATGCAACTTCACCAATCCTCCATAGCACCTTGTAAGGCTAATAAAATCGTGCTTTCACCTTCTAAGCTCCACTACTTTTGAGGGAAGATTGCCTGTAGGTTCAAAATACCATGTCACCCACCTTAAAAACTCTCTCAGTTCAGAGGTGATCAGCATACAATTTTTGCTGGTTTTGGGACTACTGTAAGTTCTCTTCAAGTGCTTTCAAAATTTCTAAACTTCATTACATCAAATGTTTAGCTCCCGGTACTCTACTATCCGAAATGATCAAGTCCATGAATGAAACAGCATCATACCCATAGAATTCCTTGATAGGAGACATGCCTATAGACATGTGGTAAGTAGCATTATAGCAATACTCCCCAAGGTGCAGCCAATACATATTGTTTGCTGCCCCATAACGTAATTTTGAAAGTAACCTTCTATCCATTTGTTCACAATTTTCATTTCCTGTCGGTTTGAGGATGATAACTAGTGCTTGGAGACAATTTTGTATTTGTCAAACGAAATAGCTCTTGCCAAAACAAGCTAATAATTCTACTCTCAGTCACTCACAATCTTCCTAGGTAGCCCATGAAGTTTAAAAATCAATAAAGAACGTATCAACAACTTGTGGAGCCTTGTACTCTAAAGAAAAAGCCTAGAAATGTGCATAATTAGTGAGCCTATCAACCACAACATAGATACAATCCTTACCTTGCACCTTTGGAAGTCCTGTAATGAAGTCCATGGAGATACTCTCCCCTATCTGATTTGAATGGGCAGCGGCTGCACCAAACAAACTGGGAAACCATGCTTTGATTTGTTTTTAGTGAAGGTTTTGCAAATGGGATAGCAAGCTAAGTGGGCTTAACCTTGGAGGAAACTCCATGGTTAAGTGTACTTGAGTTGGAGCAATACTGGAAAGGGTGAACTCTCGATAAGGCCCGATGCTTCACCCCTATGAGCATCAACTAGATGCAATGAGTGCTAAGTGTTCTATTCATTCTCATAAGAGATGGGTTCTTGTGAACCACTCATGAAACATGGGTCAATGACTTTGACTCAAAAACTACACAGTTGAATCCTAATAGCAATATCACAACTCATACACTCCCTAACATGCCTTGGCACATCACCTTTGAGCCCCTTCCACAAGAAACACTCCCTTACTTCCTTGTATATCTTGTAAAAACCTAGATGACTAGCAAGTGGTGTGTCATGACATGCCCTCAAAATCCTTTCCTTCACCTTGGATTCCAACAAGAAAAACTTGATCTTTGCAGAGGATGAGCTCATCGACCACCTTGTACCTATCATCTTGCAACTTGCCATCTAAGATGTTTGTAGCATGTGTTTTTAGCATATTCGGTCAATATGGAAACCTTCCAATCAGCTAATATATTGGTCGTAGAGAAGAAATAAGGTTTCCTTGTTAAAGCATCAGCCACCACATTATATTTTCCCTTAACATACTCGATGTCCAAATCATAGTCTTGGAGTTTGCTTTCCCACTTTTGTTGTCTATCAATCAAGTCCTTTTGATTGAGGAATAAGTTCAAATTGTTGTGATCAAGTTTTACCACACACTTCCCCACAAACCAACTACTATCTGAATTTGTCTAGAGCATGCATGATGGCTAACATCTCCTTGTCGTAAATAGGTAAGCTCCTCTCTACCTCCTTGAGCTTCCTACTCGGAAATCCGATGGGATGCTTATTTTGCATTAAAACTACTCCAATTTCCTCTCTTGACGATTCACGTTCTCAAACAAAATGAAGTGAGAAATCACGAATAGCCAAAACGGGACATGAGCTCATTGCCTCCATAAGTTTGTCAAAAGCTCTTTGTGCTAAAGGGCTCCAAGAGAATGCTCCTTTCTTTGTCAATTTGTCATTAGGCTGCAAGTTGTTAGAACCCTTTACCAAACCTTCTATAGTAGCTGCAAAGTCTCATGAATCCTCTCAAATGTGTCAAATTCCTTAGACTAGATCAATCTTGTATTGCCTTGACCTATTCCTCATCAAGGCTATGCCCTTACATGCTAATCTTGAATCTCAAATATAATATTTCAATCAACCCAAACTCACATTATAATGTCTTACATAGAATAAATGTTACAGCCAATATGTCGAGCATCCCATCTACTTTGCCCCAAATGGCCCCGCCATGTCTTACTACAAATCAAGATGTCATCGAAGAAAACCAACAAATGTGGTTGTTGCATTAGCTAATCCAAACGTCATGATCAAGAATTCATATTTCCCATTTTGACACCTAAAAGCAATTGTGTGCACATCTTCATCTCTAACCCTTATGATGATACCTCGATTTCACATCAATCTTGGAGAAGTACACCGCACTGTGAAGCTCATCAATCAACTCTTTGATCTTGGGTATGGGATAACATTTTTTATTGTCCTTTTGTTGAGAGCTCTATAGTCAACGCACATCCTCATAGTTCCATCTTTTTTCTTCACTTACACCACATATGAGGTGAATGGACTAGAACTAGGTTGTACGTGCCCCATGTCCAATAACTCCTTAATTGCCTTCTAAATCTCTTCCTTGTACCTACTTAGATGTCGATAAATAGTAGTGATGACCGTTTTTGCTCCTTCCTTGAGCTCAATCACATGCTAGAAGGCTCTATCTAAAGGTAAACCAAGAATGTCACTGAATAACTTGCAATGTTTGTCCAAGATGGGTTGAATATCAAGATGATAGGATCTCCTATCCTTGGATGCACTTGCATTTGTAATCAAACACTCAATTGCCCTAGGATATCATCATAGGGCCCCCGTTAGAAATGGCCACAAAGAACTACCTCCTTCCCATTAGATTTGAACTTGAATTCCATGGTTTGACAATTTTGTGTATATTCGCCAAGTGAGTTCAACCATTACACTCCTAATACCAACATAGTATAATAGATGCCAATCACATAGTGTTGTTGTTTGACTAGATTGTAGATAGGTAAACATTTCAAATTTTGTCTAACCAATAATATATGTAAGGTGTAGTAATAATGGATGTATATGTTTTAAACTTAATATGGATCTGTTGTATATGCTTTCTCTAATGCTGATTGTAATCACAATGCTGATTGTAATGTATGAAGTACAAATTGAACTCCTTTAGAATGCTCATAGAAATATATGTAGATAATGCAGATTGAATTGTTAGATTTGTATTTTGGTGATGCTATACCTGTCTTAATTCGATCAATGCAAGTATGTTATATATCTCATAGAAGAGACATGTAAATAAAGTGACATGTCTCTTTGTGTAGAGACACGTTACTCTAATAACATGCCTCTTCGATTCACTAAACAACCTCCTACAGAACCGTACAAATCGGTATTATTAATGCAAGGCATTGTCTCATATAAACGATGAGACAGTTTAGTTGCATCGATCATAATCGTTTCACATTGTCGATTCATAATCGTATCTCATTAACAATTCATAATCGTATCTCATTAACGATTCATGATCGTTTCTCATTAAATGATAAAGGCAGATTATATATAGTTTAATATATCGTTTTATATGAACGATTTCATCAAAGATATTGTTTCAATAATCTGATCTGTATAATCGAACCAATTCAATTATCTTGGAGAGAATGTAGTTTTGATCTGAATAAGAGAATACTATAATTAATCAGATCATTAATTCGAACTATATGATCATTAAGAGATTCTAATTTATTTATCATTAATAATTATATATATATATGTATATATATATATATATATATATATATATATATATCAATGAATATATCATATTCATTGATATATGTATACATATAATAGGATGAATCTCATGATGATAATACAGATAGTATTTCATTTATCGGACCGATGCTACAATCATCAACACATAGAAATCGTCTCGCATCTTGTGTCCTAGAGTCAACTCCAATTGTTGAATCCTTCAACTGCAAGGAATAGTACAACTATTTTAAACTATAGCATCAAACCCTTTGAAGTTTGTCGTTCTAATTCCCATCCTAGTCACTAGCCCTTCATTAATGAAATTGTAGGTGACTCCACTACCAATTAGAATTGTCCCCATTTTTCCTTGCAAGTCTTGCAAAGTTCATTCTTGAATACCTTAGTTTTGTTTGGCTTGGGGGTTAATGCCTTGGATGAAGGAATGGTCTTCTAAGGAGGCCTCTTTGGTGAAATCGAAGGTGCCTTCTTAGAATAGAATCTGTCCTTAGCCACTAAATCCTCCAAATTTACAACTCCCCTATAACTTCTTCCAAAGAACTCAAATCAAATGCACTTACCAACACTTTGAGGGGTTCAAAGAGGCCCTCTACAAAAAGAATGAGACTCCTTTTCGTCATGTCTCGAACCATCACCAAAAGCCTCTAGAATTTCGCTACATAGTGTTCCACTGTACATTATTGCTTCAATTGTGCTATTTCTTTGAATTGAATCTCTGGGTCCTTCCTATCGAACCTTTCTGTCAATCTTTGGTTGAATTCTTCTAAGGTAGTGATTGAATCGTGTCCTTGGGTCATCATGTCGTGCTACCACCATTCATTAGCCACTACTTCAAGATGCAAGGTGGCTGACTCGATGGCCTCTTCTTCAAAAAACGAAATCAAGGAGATGTAGAGGTCCAATTTCTGCAACCAAGCTCTTGCTGAACAACTTCCAGATTCATCAAAAGTGGGGATTGTGATCTTTCCCAAGCGGTGTTGTACATCCTTTGGGGCTTCTCATCATACCTTAACTTCCTATACCTATTTCTTAACTTCATTTCATAGTATGTTGTAAAAGGCATGTCTCTTCATATGGCAGCGCTTAGGGCATTGTTTTCATCATGAAGTCTTGTCATTTCTCCTTGAGTGGCTTGCTCTTCTTCCATGGATGCTATCCATTCCCTTTTGAGGAATTTGGCTCTAACAGTTTTTGAGTTTGGGTTGGCCGAAACTTTGTCACTGTCATAGCTGCTCCCTTCGATACCACTCTAAACAAACTTACCACCACAGTTGTCGATTCAGGCCTCTTAAGAGTTGGACCATCTCAGTCATCATGGCCCTCGTATTAAACTGAAACTCTTTGGTTCCCCTAATGAAATATTGAGAGTTGTCTTCCTCTCTATCACCCATGGCTGCCTCTTGCTTCTTCTCCCTTCGTTGTTACCAGAATTCTATGTCACTCGAACTCATAAATCCGCATTACCAACACAGGCTGGCAGGTTGCCCGTGCTCAAATACCAATGAAATAAACCACATACTAGCATGAGTAATAAACGACATACTTCTATCAATGCTATTTGCAGAAAAAACAAATTGAAAAGAGTGCAGATTTAACAGTAATGAATTGTAGTTACTGGTACTTCAAAAATGACAGAAATAAAAATGCAATCTGGAATTACTGATATTGTTAATGAAATGTATAAGCTTCCTAAGGTACCTGATTACAAAATATACCACAGGGGTTCAATGGGAAACCAATCCAGACCTCAGATTGCAACCTGGGAAAATAATTCTATAGGATCACAGCTCCCAGAATGCTATTTCACTTTAGCTCTTGATCTATTCAGCATAGTGAGAACTTGTTTGCGCTGTAAATCCCTTTTCCTTTCAGTGTTTCTTTGCTTTACTGATATTGAGAGACACAACAAACTAGGATTTGAATCCTACTCGCGGCAAGGAATGAGCGCCGGATATTGGTGAGTGTTGTTGCAGCTCGACTTCAGATATGCAATTCATCATTCTCCTGGCAGGTGCCCCGTAGTGAGTGTGGATATACATAAATTCTAGCTCGCTACCTTCTTGTCCTCAGTGCACATTACATTCAATATACAGTCAAATTACCCTCTACTGAAACTTTTGTGTTGTGGTAATGTTGCAATGAAAGGGGATAGGGGTATTATACTACCCAAGTTGGCCTCCTGAGGTTTTCTTCCCACAAGCGCTAGCTGTAATTCACATGTAAAAATTCATGCCTTCCTTTGATTGAGCAAGCGGCCTAAATACCAACCACGCTAGGAAACAACACAGGTCAGCCCAAAAAGTGGAAAATGTCAGCCTCAGAACTAAAAGACAAATTAAATTTATCTAATATTTTATTTATTATTTATCGAATCAGTTGCTGGGACAACCCAGCTTAAGGTGTGGACATGACACTCTATACTTGCCAAAAAGAGTCTAGTATGTGAAGATGGATTCAATTCAATCAGTAATTGTAAAAATACAATGCATTTTCTTATTTTTTTGTAGATACAAGCAAGAGACTAGTGCAAGGTATATGAAGATGGATTCAATCTGATCAGTAAATTGTACAAATACAGTGCTTTATTATATTTTGTTGATACGTGCCTACCCAAAACATATAGGAATCAAATGACCAAGTCCTTTCCAGTTTGATGGTGGATTCCCCTTTTTATTAATATAAATTCTTCTAGTCAGATATTAGTTACAGTTTAACGATAAAACTACAAATCTATTTTCCATATAGCATTTAATTGATGGAGTGAATGTTGGCCAGGGCCAGTATAGCCTAAGTTAATGGGTTCAAGTTCCAGGCAAGTTTTGGCAAACTCTTCACGAACAAGGGAAGAGCACTACAGTTTACTTATGGGATACACAAACACCCTTCATAGAACAAGGACTGACAAATAATACAGGCATCACCTGCTGTAATAGGTCCAACTTCACAACAAATTTTAGCAGAATAGAAATCCCATGTGTATGATTTTTTTATGTATGATGGTGAGTTGCTCTATGTTTGATGGTGCATTCATCTGATTCGCATAAACTGCTGGCGGGACAAATGATAAGTAATAACAAATAAAGATCCTTATTCATCTAATAAAGATTAGCCATGTCAAAATTGGCCACACCTCAACTAGTTTGTGTTAATGGAGACTCAACCAACCATGAACTCTATGTAAAGATCATTCAAAATACTAAGTTTGATGGTGTGTTCCTTGATATAATTAAGAGAGATGAGTGTTAAACTCTGCTTATATATGAATTCAAAGACTTCCTCAAGAGTAGCAAACCATAGTTTAATGATATCAAACCATAGTTTAATGATATCAATTGCAATGATGGTTGTAATATGATTTTAACCTCTAAAGAACGTGTTACATATTTTAAAGGGTCCATGTCATGTGTCAGTGGGCTCAAATTACAAGCAAATTTTGGCAGAATAACCATCCCTGAGAGATAGCTTAATGGTCAAAAGTTCATCCATTCTGATGTACATTCTCTACATATATTGATAGCTAGACCAGTACTAAATTTTACTTCTTAAACAAAGAAATTCAGATAACACAATTCCAAACGGGAAACCCTACCTTAGTGGGCATTAAACCATGGTATAATGGTAAAACAAAGCAATTCATGATGACTACTCCAGGTTGAGCCCTGTCAGACATGTTCCCTAGACTGCTCCAATACAGGCCACAAACAAACTAGGTTATAATAGTAGCGTTCAGGTTCGGACTAAGTTCCACAAGTGTTGGAGGTATTGTGGCACTGACAAAAAATACGTCACAGCATATATATATATATATATATATATATATATATATATATATATATATATATTACGGGTGCTACACGGGAAACAGACTGTGTAAACAGAATTGATGTTCCGAAAAACTTCGGCAGAAACGAAATGCCTCCAACGTAACTTTTGAATCAAAAACGAATCTAAGTTCGACCATGTATCCTTCCAATGTGATTGAAGGCACAATATTTACCTATAGGAAAAAAGATCCTTAAAGAAAGTTTTTTCTCAGAAGTCTGAAGAGTTCACAAAAAGGAAATGTGTTTGCTGCCAGAATAGTTCTCTTAGATATAGATCCTTATCTTACGGGTGTTACACGGGAAACAGACTGTGTAAACAGAATTGATGTTCCGAAAAAATTCGGCAGAAAAGAAATCCCTCCAACGTAACTTTTGAATCAAAAATGAATCTGAGTTCGACCATGTATCCTTCCAATGTGATTAAAGGCACACTATTTAACTATAGAAAAAAGGATCCTTAAATTAAGATTTTCTCAGATAGTCTGAAGAGTTCACAACAAGGAAATGTATTTGCTGCAAGAATAGTTCTCTTAGTCTATTGAATAAAAGTATATTTCCATCAATCCTGTATAAATTTCTTTTAGAAAAACTATCTCTGCAAAACTAAAGTTGCTCAGAAATCAATTACTATACACTGATATCGTTCCAACGTCCACAAATAACAAGAAGACGTCCTACCTGTTCGATGATAGCAGTTTCAGCTACCTCCACAGCCTTTATCGCCTGCCGCAAATTTTCTGAAGGTGAAGAGGGCCTCCCCAAACCCCCCTGCTGCTCTGTCAAGTGAAGTGCCCCCAATCTATCAGGCACCTGACCAATCACCCCTGCAATTGTAGGAAAATATCCCGATTCAGGCACAACTCCATCCCCAGCTACCCTGTTGCCCTCCGAAGCCCTTGCAAAATTCAAATACTCCAACTGATTATTATTGCCTTCCCTGTAAAAAGAAGGATTGCCTTGAACCTCTCTAGTATTATAACCTCCCCCTGCTATCCTTTCATAATCCCCACCTCTTGCGTATGCCGCCATCGCCACATGAGCCATCCACCTAATGGGTCAAGGGTTCCAGTCCCATTGGACCGAGCCTAAGATCTAGTCCAAATGAAAATACAAATAAATAATATTACCCGGTCAACGTTTACAAATACCAGAAAAATGAAAACAAAAAAAATCGAAGGTCTGCTGTTTCAGAGAAGGCTCCTCGCGACCCTCTTTTTTCAAAGGGCGACTAGATCTTTATTAGACTTCGACCAGACACGAAAAAATTAGCAATAGAACGATCTTTTCCCAAACCCTGAATTTGGAGAAATTCTGTTTCCTGCAGACTTGTAAATTGCCTCGATCTTGCTGTATAAAAATTCACTGTCAGCCACAGAAATGAATTAATTATACAGCAACATTCTTTCTATAAGGATACGCACCTACCTATCTATACGAACTTTTAACATATGAGGAATTTAGCCATTTAGTTACAACTGAGTGACAGTGGTCTCATTTACTGCCTGTACCCGTCGTACATTACATGCAACCGACAGCTGTGAAGTTCAACAAAATTTATGAAATTAGGGATCCAACGTGTACAGGTAAAGTGTAAGTGAAAAATGGCACAGGCTGAGCTAAGGACAAAATGTACATAAATTAATTAATTAATTAAAAAAATTAAAAAAAAGAGTCACAATTTTTTTGTTGTTTTCTACCTCAAGATATGCAATCATAAAGAAACATATGCATCCAACATGTATCATAAGGCTGAATGAATGATTTTAATGACATTCACAAGACTCATAATCTAAGGGCCCGTTTGGACGTAGGCATATCGGCCGTTATTCCCGAATTGCGAATTCAGAATTTGAAATCTATTGTTTGTGGTCGACATGCACGGATGGAATTGGAATTTTGGTATGCCAATTTTGCCAAAAAAACGGGCATACCATCTTCCATTTGAAAAGGTGAAATTGGAATATCGGGCTCGCATGCCGGTTTCTGAATGCCAATTTTGAAAGGTCGTCGGGTCCGCGTGGGTGTTGTATAATTTTTGACATCCGCTTTTTATACCAACGTTTTCACATCCAACGGCATTATTTCCTTCGTCCGCATGAGTGCCTTGCTCGAAACCCTAACCCCTGGTCTTCTGTGCTTACGAGAGCTTGTTCATTTCGGTCCGTCGGATGCAACGGCCAATTTCTCAGAATCCCCACTGGTTCGGAGAGGTAAGTATTACATTGTTCGATTCCCTACTGCTGTCTTTTCTCCTTCACAGCATTTCTTGTTACACATTTGT
>MU226986.1:462304-474545 GCA_018584345.1 Thuja plicata | reverse complement strand
ACAACATTGTGCATAATTATGATGCTAGATTGTCATTATGTGTTATGTTGCCTCACAATTGTCAATGAAAAGCTTGATGATGTGTAAATTTATTTTTTATTCTCAAAGATCCTCCTATTCTGATTATAATTCACACAAAAATATAAAAGGTTAAAGCCTCAACTAATGCACTTACTCTCTTTTCTTAATTTGACATTGACTTTTACCTCTCACAATTAGGGTGGGTGAGTAAGTACCTTAGAATTGTAGGGGTCCCTCCTCACAAAAACTATTCCCTCACATCCAATATATAGTCTCACTTGGGGTGGATGGATGCAACCCCTTTTGTCCTCTCACCCACCCATAGAGGGAGGTTGGAGATGTAGTTACTAGTCTACTTGACTAAGTTTGAGTTCCCACTACAAAGATAGCAAAGGTATCAATTTCATGACTGACCATAAAACATTTTACTATATATTATAAATAATATGAAATATAAAATATCTATGTTAGTTACAATGTAACATTCTAAATTGCATCCTCGTTAATTTTATGGCTAGAGTCACTTGCTATAAAAGGATCAAAAAATTAAATATAAAAAATGCTTAGTAATTTGATAATTATTATGTTATATATAATTAATTAAGAATGAAGCTATTTTTTATAATTTTATATAATTATTAAAAATAATTTAGAAAATATTAACTATAATAAATACATTAGACATATGTCATGCTTTGTAAATATAAAATTAGAAATAATAAATGTTAGTACAACACTTACAATATTTATAATTATTAAATGTTGTTGAGATGACATTTTATATTGAATCATATATTGAGATAACATTTTTATTAAATGTTTTTGAGTGTTCCCCGTATATTGATGCACTACGATTTTTCTCTAGAAATTTAGAGTGTGGTGTTGCAGAAGTTGGGAGTTCACTGGGTTATGGGAAGTGACATTCAAAAATTGGTTCTAGAGTGGGTTGGGCCAGCAGGTAACCCCTATATTAGACTATTATGGAGATTGATTCCTCCTCGTCTAGGTTGGAAGGAGAGGAACAATCAGATCTTCCTTAGAATGGAATACTCAGTTTTTAATGTGTTTGGATCTTTTTATAAATTACTGACAGAGAACATGGTTGTTGTTTCTTGATCCTATCCCTCCTACCCGTCTTAACAACCAAGTTGCCAAGAACTAGGGCCTTCTGGATTCCTATGCTAGGTATGATGACTCCATAAGATTGAAGCATGTGAATACTAAATGGTATCCCACTAGATCAGGATTGTACAAATTAAACTTTATTGGGCTACTAGAAAGACATAGGGCACTTCAGCAGTTAGGGGAGTTTTAAGGACAAGCAGGGAGAGATGATTGTAGCCTATATAGGACACCTTGTTGGAAATAATAATAATCAAGCTAAAAGGATGGCCCTATTTTGCGGCCTCAAATTTGCACTTTCAATTGGAATCAAGGCCTTTTCTATAGAAGGTGATTCAAATATTGTCATGATGTTGTCAACGGCTTGTTTAAAGCCAACTAGTCATTTGATGAGATTGTTGGGGACATTCATAAACTTATATTAGGATCAGATGACTTTGTTATCAATAATGTAAATAGTGAAGGAAAATGGGTTGTTGATGCCATGGTTGCTCTTGGCAAATATTTGGAGTGCCTAAGGTGCTAAAGGATACAAGATTCCCTCCCAGATCATATGCAGACTCTACTACAGGTGGAGTGCATAGCTATAACTAATACTCATAGTTAGTCTTCATCGGTGGGGTTGGTGCACTCTGTATTGTTTATTACTTTCCAGCCTTGGGGGCATAGAAAGAACATGATCATATGTCTGTGATGTGGATAGAAGTCTTGTTGCTGCTACAGAACCAGCTTGGCTCTGCTTTGAGATCTTTCTCCTAGATCTCTTAGGGTATTCACAACCCTGACTGAGGTAAGCCACTCTCAACTTTACCTCCTCTTCAAGACTCAGTCCCACATCGAAATGCTTTTCATCTTCTTCTTGCTGAACCTACACAAATAGATTCATTCTTCTCACTTATTCAATGTTCTCAAAACATTACTTTCATTCTCTTCCCTAGCCGGACTATTTCCAAGCTCGCCTAGGGTAAGATCTCCAGATTCACACCTATTGCTACTCCTAACAAAAACAAAAAGGAAACTATGTACAAGGGCTCCTCTCGAGTTCCATCCCAACACATGATTCTCACCATGGATTTAGGAATCTCGAGGGGCCATTATTGCTTACAACCCATAATGGGTGAAGAACTAAAAACTTACAAAATAGAAAATAAGGTAACTAATCTACTTGCATGCAAAATGAACAAAGAAGTTTGATATCCACTCAACACACTATCTGCAACTTCTCATTACTGGAAACAAAACAAAATAGTACAATAATCTACAACTCTATGATTTCCTGTAGCTTCTCTTTTCTTCAATCTCTACTCTCTCGATCTCTCAAAATGAATGCTTTTGGATATTATTAGTAACCATCCTCTCATAGGAAACAACCCTAATGGTCCACTCATTTGCAAGAATATCTCTAGGAACCGTTACACTAGCCATACTGTCCATAAAAGACAGGATTCGCTTTTCACGGGTTGTTACAACTGAATATTGTCGAGCGACAGAAATGCAAGTCGAGCTGCAGTGTTAACTCAGCATCAGTGTTAACTCGGCCTCAGTGTTAACTCGACACTCAGTGTTAACTCAGCCTCGATGTTAACTTGGCATCTTATCAAGGTTCCCGATGCCTTGGTTGGATTTCCATAGGCTTCCAAACTACCTCACACACACACACACAACTAAAGGAAATCAACTAAGCAACCTATCTAGCCATGGATTGACCTAGTCATATCCATCTTAGGGAAAAACAAACAAATGACCTTCTAAGGTCCACACACACTCTCCTGACTTGGCTAGAGTCAGTACATGCCAGAAATAAAGAGCTAAGGGTTTTGAGCTAGGTGTGCTCCTGCACCAGTCTAGAGTTGTTAAACATCAAAATTTATGATTTTTTGATAAGATTTGAGATTGTGAAGATGCAAGCCTTGAGATGGCCAAGGTGTTATAACGCATGGGAGGAAGGCAAAAAAAACTTGGAGGTATGGAAAAAGATTGTGTCAATGGAAAAATTATAAATGTCACATTATTAATTCAAGGAATGTTTATTTTAAGGTGTGGTGTGTACTCCTTTACCTTTTAGGATGAATGTGTGGCCCCTTCTCTTACCTGTAAGGATTGGTACAACACTCTTATGTGATTTAGAAGAAAGAGAACCTTCTACCTTCCCTCCCACAAATTAGTTGATATTTTGAACTCCCACTAGCCACTTGGGCATCACATTGTCACCCAAAGTTAGTTTGAATCTAGTATTGGCTAAAAGGTGGAGCCAATTGTTGTTGATTTCAATATGGGTGGGGATAGGCTCAAGCTAAAGAGTGAAAGATGTAGGCAAAAAAGGAACGATGTCGTTGTGGCAAAGTTCAATCTCACTGGGAGACCAGTCAGCATAGGGAAGGATTACCCTGACCTAGAAAAGAAGCATGTAATAGGAAATAGGGATTTTAGAAGAAAATGGTGCAGGCGTGATCGTTTGGATTCCCTAAATGGTATTTGTGGTATGGCTACCACATGAGTAGGAGTTGATTTTGGCGAAAGAAAGAAAGGGCATGGCATATCAAGAGAAGGAGAACAATGGAGGGGAGAAGATAAATTCGAACAAGGGAAAAATGAAATTTGGTGTTAAAAGGTGAGCAAGTGAATCCTTAGTGGGTAGTAGAGGCTCCCTTAGTGGTAGTATCACCAATACTTTAGATAGCCTAAAGAATGGAGCAGTGGATACACATGAAGCTCAAACGTTGTCTAGACAATTCTAAAGGGTTGTTGAGGGTTGTGCTTCTCTTTCCTTTGAAGTGAAGATACTTAAATCTAAAGTAGACCACCTAGGAAATAAATTCTCATATTTTGAGAGAATGATGAGAAGTGTTACACATTTTAGTTGCAAAGTGATGCAAAGCTCAACAACTTCATTGTGACCCTTGTAGCGGAAGCTCTTGGCAAGCGTTGAGAACTCTTCAATTTCCTAATAGAGGATTAGGGAAAGTTCTTCTCTAATGGTCACCATGGTTCAAGACATTCTAAACATGCTTAGCTTGTTTGGGTACTTTACTGTGGCCCTTGGTCACCTTTTGTAGTGTTTTGCTTATCTATTGTCTCAACTTTTATTTCTTAACGTCTTTTTGAGGGTTGTTAGTCTACTATCATTCCTTCCTTTCAATCCTCTATTGAAAATTGTTAGTTAATATTGTGTATGTTATTTTTGTACTAACTAACTTGCTTAGTGGTTTGTGCCCTCGAGATGTAAGGGAAAACATCCTTATTTTGCTTCTATTATAAAAAAATGTTTATATAATTCTTTATAATAAATAATAAAAAAATTACTATTTTTTTAATCGACAAAAATATTGATTTTTATTAATACTTTTATTAATTTAATTAATCTATAGTGATAATTTTTTTACATAATTTTTACAATATATACCACTCATCCTTCAATGTAACCATAATGTTGCCCCTACACCCAGCCATTACAAAAATTGTCTTTCCCTGGCAAACCAAGATATCTTATCCCATCTCATTCTCGCAAGACCACAGTCCCCAAATTAACCCAAATTGGTCATTTAACAATCCCAATCATTTCATATAAAAAATATCAAAATTTCATTTTATATGGCAACCAGAGAGCTTAAACAACATACATTAATACTGTAACTAAATCATTTTTCACTGAATTTTAAAGAAAAAAGGGCATTTGTCCCTAAAAGACTGGGGGATTTCCCTTCGCATCATCTACCTCCACCTTCATTGGTCCATTGATCCAAAAGTTTGAGATCTCAATGGATGGCACCAACATTCCTTCATGATTATTTTCCTTTGCCACCAACCACACCATAGCCTCTCATTCCTACAGGTACTCCAAAAAAAACTCCCACCCAACCTCGACTTCTGATTTATGTTTCTCTCTCAATCCCTTTGCACTCTAAATAATGAAGGGTTTTAGTTCATCCTCCCTTGGCTCCACTACTCACCAAAAACCCTCATCATCCATAATGCCTTTCCCTAGGACAACATACTCCATTAAAGAATTTAATCCTTTCACTCACTCATCAGTTATGCATTCTTGTACCACCCATTTTACCTTCACCTTTGGAGCTAAATTCAAAACCCCAAGCGATAAACATAGCCACAATATTGTCATTAACTGACATTTGAGCTTTGGTTTCATAAATTCCTCTCCAAGTATTAAATCTACAATCTGAAAAAACAAAGAGTCGTGAATTTTTAACACAAATTTTAGTCTCTTCTATTTAATTTCCCCTGTCAAAGCCACTTGTTACTTGGTCACCAAGATAGTGAATTTTGCCTCCATTTTACCCAATCTCCTACAAAATTTTCACTTTTTAACTTACAAAACACTCTGGAAATAATAAGCCCTCCATCTCTCCTTTAAAAATGGGAAACTTAGGGAATACACGTGTCAAATTGAATGTAATCTTTCTCATATGTCACATCAATTTTGACCTTCAAAATAAATGATGATTCACTTACGTCTAGGTTGTACTTTACGATATTTCATCCCACTCAAAATCATTAGAAGATACAACCCATTCAGATAAAATATCTGCCACCCCATTGCCAGATCTATAAACATGTGTGATTTTGAAGTCCTGAAATGAGCTCAATATTTTACTTGTTGATGAGATGTATTTATCAATATTCCATGCCAAGGCATTCTTCTACTTAAGAGCATTTACAATAATCAATGAAGCCCATTGAAGGTGGATCTTATTGAAGTTAAGCACTTTCACCATTAATACACCTTAAGAAACTTCTTGAGCTTCTGCTATAGTATATTTATTCCATCCAACAATTTGTTGGCCCCGACTGAAATGATATTACTATTGAAATCTCTTGCCACAAAGCTTGCACCAAAGGGACTCGAATTTCCCTTCAATGCCCTAACCTTAATCCAACCTTCCTCCAGAAGATCTCAACTCACTTCTTTGTTTACTACCTAGACGGGATTAGCCCCATAAAGCCCATTAGTAGGCCAAAAAACTAATACTTTATAAATATAAAAAGATTATAAATAATAAAAAGATTATAAATAATATTTTTTTAATTAACAATATTAATTGTTTCATTTCTTATCACTATAAAAACAGAGAAAGAGATGTTAAAAAATAACTAAAGTTAGAACATGTCATTTATATAGTAAAATAAAATAATAATTAATAGTGTGTGAATTTACATGTAAGTTCTAATGAGAATTCGAATATTGCAATCAATAATATTTTGCATAACTCCATTCTTTCCTACCAGTGCCCGTTTGAATGAAGATTTAAGATGTAAAATTTTATTTATAGCATTTAATAAAATTCCAAGGCTAAGGCCTATTATCGAGCAATATATATATATATATATATATATATATATATATATATATATTTTTTAAATTATTCATTAAAATTTGATATATTAAATTTTACATAAACAAACTTAAATATTTCAACCATTAATATGTCATATAATATTTGTTGATCTTCATTAAGAATATGTATTAATATTTATAAAAATATAAATATTACATCGATTTTAATTTCAAAAGATGTTTGATTTTAATTAATTATGAAGGGTAGTTAAAAATCTATTGGCAAGGTCTACTAACTGTACAAATAATTTTCAATAAAATACTATCTACAATGTAAAGAAAATCCTAGTTAAATTAAAGGATGTGAAAATCATACTATCCATTAGCAAGGACTAGCAATAGTATTTTGGATCTATAGTATTTATAGAAATATAGAATTTTTTACATTTAACAATTATATTAGTTTGTATAGCAAATATTGTAATATTTGTAGAAACAAAGTATAGAAAAGTTGATTTAATTTCCCTTTTATAAGGTAACATTCATATCCTATTATGTAAACTACAAGCTAGTGCCACATTTGTATAATGTTTGCACACTAATTTGTCATCAAGGTGGGGTGTCATGATAAAGACACATTCATTTCCTAAGGCTAAAAGTGGAGCAATGTTAATAAAAACATGAAAAAGAAACAAATTATTTTAATTGAATGGAAAGTACGTATAAACATAGAATTTTTTGGACAAGTATATAAAAGAAAGAAATTAATATGAAAACAAAGCCTTATCTTAGTTGAACAATTGACTTATTGGTTCAATCATAATTACAAAATATTTTTCTTGACTCATTTGAAGTCTATGACAAAAACTCAAAAGATTAGCCAATAATAATTAAAATAATTCATTTCTTAAAACTATGTTAATTAATAAATGCACAAGTTGACATCCAAAGAATAAATATTAGAATTGCTTGAAGAAACAAAATTTCTAGTTAGAAAGTACAGTATATAATAACCAAGTTATCACATATACATCACAAAAAATTCTTAAGGAAAAGACTAACAAGTAGTCAACATGTAAACTAACTATTTTTCAAATGTTTCAAGGATGTATATCTCCAAAATATCTCACTAAAATACAAAAAAAAAAAAGGTGCAATGAGTAGTATTGTAAAATAAGCATTTCGTACAAGTTTCTTGAAAAGGAAGTATCCTAAAAAAAAAGTGAAAGAGAGATTAGAAGGACATTACAAAAAAATAACCTTAATTATCATAGGTTCATCACTTCAATCATACTCATGAAGAAATATTATAATAATATATGCCCCTTCAAATTGGTCATATATAAATCGTACAAGGAATTCTAGGTAAGGGGGAAACAATAAGATGATATAAAGCACATCAAACATATGACAATTATCGACAATAGCATTGTGTAAAGCTCATCGAGCATGCAATGATTGTCAATGATTATAGTATGTAAACCATATCAAACATCTAACAAATATATTAATGGTAACATCATGTAAAACACAAGCAACATGTAATGAATGACTATAAATAAGATTAGGCGTTGATCAAATAAAATAAATCAAAGGATAAATGTGTAGGAACATAAATAAAGACAATTTCATGCATGCAAATATTAATAATAAATAATGTTAATAGGTAAAGGATAATGGATTAAAGTCTAAAATATTCTATAGTTCTTCTTTGAATCTGTAATCAACAATATAGTTGTGTAAATGCATAATATTAACTAGGTGTTTTAATAACTTTCATTCCAAAGTAAATGAACCAAAAGCACTTGCTTCAAAATGATAAGTGATGGTGAAGGATCCCAAACAATTCTTCTTAAACATTGAGAGTTATAAGATAAAAATGAAGAAATAAGTCACCAAATTGAAAATATATTTGAATAATATATTTATTATGTTTTATTTCTAGTCTAAATTTTACATCCATGCTTATTTATCATAGTTAGTTGTAGAGATAATTTTTAGAGACTAAGAATTCAAACTTGAAAGAATGCCCCATAGGGTTGGTCCTAAATACCCCTACCACCTAATGATTTAAAAATCCATCAACCATGATTTATGCTCTCTCTCTCTCTCTCTCTCTCTCTGATAGGGAGATACTTCACTAAGTCAACTTGACTCTCTCCTAGGCCTCTACTTTGGACCTATTAGGTCTTTTCTCTTCTACCCTAAACCAAAGGCAGAACACTTAGTTCATACACCTTCACTCTCAAAGAATCCCACTATCAATGAAAGTTCAGTACTCATTGAATCTACAAGGGTCACAACTACTCAATCACCTCGCAAGCATTCACAGGGTTGAGCCCACACTCCTTTATGTCTAAAAACTTCAATCTTAAAGATTCAGAGCCATAGCTCATCAACACATTCATCAAGCTCCTTATTTCAAGGAGCAAGTCTAGTGGTTCTTGTATCCCTAACCAGGCTCCTTTTTTGCATTAACTTCCAAATTTATCAAAGAATCCCCAAAAACAATCTTGAATCCAAATACCCTTTTGATACACACAAAATATTTTTAGGGTTTAGGGGTCTCAAGTCTTCTGTACTGTACTTCAAATACCTTAGGGTTTGAGTCATTAAAAATAGGTCTATTAGGCATGTTTGTAGCAACTCCTCTCAAAACCTGATGAAATGAATTCATTAGCCATCACCAATGCTCACATAGGTCTATCCTATTGCTAAGTCCATCCTCCATGCACTAGACCACTTCTACCAATCTAACCCTACAAATGAATCACATTCTTCCTCAATTGACCCTAGTCGGGCTATAGCCAAGCTCGCCTAGGGTAAGAGCTCAATATTCACCATTGTAACCTTAGAAACTAAAACTAAAACAAACCTACTATAAAATTACCCCTCTACCATATCTCCAAGGCATAGAGACTTGCCATGATAGAAAATGGCTATGGAGTCATTTTACAATTTACAGCCTTGTCTGGTCCAGAGAACCCAAAATAGGAAGAAAATTTACATTCAACTAAAAAATTGAAACTAAAAGATAATCATTACCACACAATGCTCAAAAAATACTATCAGAACCTAATTACAATGAAACAAAACTTAATTCAATCCATTTATCAAATCTTGGATTCAAAACCAAGAAAACACAGTTACTGTTCCTTCAATCACTTGTTCATTTTTTGCAAAATAATAACCAACAATATTACACGGTATCCAAGACCCTTAAATATCTCTAGATGATCCATAAAAACTATCTAAACTGACCTATAACTACCTTTTGGGTAGTTTTACAACTTCTTACAAAATGTTGTCGAGCAACATTTAAAAGTTGCAAAGTTGCTCAAGCAACTTTTGCACTTTTTACAAATTTTGCTCTTTGCTCATTATAACCTCATGGTTGGACACCAAAAGGTCCCATATCATGCCCTAGTACCTAAAACACTTTGAAAATGTCTTCCTAAGGACTTTGACTGCTAAACTCACAATTTGACCCATTTTGCTCAACAAGTTCTTGCAAAGGTCATTTGGATCAAAATCACACACAAACTAAAACACCTCCTAAAACATTCCAAAATGATCCTAAAATTCCCTAAACACACTTAACAAACATTAAATGATCTAACACAACAAAAAATAGGGCTTCTACCCTAGGTGCTCTTGCACCATGCTCCCTTGGACAAAGAAGTCAATTAACTCCTTGAGTGAATATTGTAAGATCTATTCCCAACTTCAGCAATCCATGTAGCCTCTGCTTCAAGAAGGGTTTTCAATTTGATCAAATGTTCCATATATGTGCCATGTCTTGTCTTCTTTTTTATTCTGCAATCCAGCACTCTTTTTGCTTTCGGCTCGGGGGTAGTTGGTAAGGGAACCTCTTTGGTGATATGTTCTAATTCATTGGAAATATCTAACTCTGTTGGTAGTGGTCCTTTGTATGCTACCAAATCTTGAACATTGAAGACTGGTCAAATGGACAATTCTAGAGGTAGATAAATCTTATATGCATTTTCCCCATACTTTGCTAGTATCTTACATGGACCTATCCTCTTCATATGTAGCTTACTTGGCATGCCCTTCTGCATCCTTGCCTTGTTCAAGTGTACCATTATGAGGTACCCAACTGCAAATTGCAAATCCTTTTTCCTTACATCTGTATGCACCCTAAAATGGTCGCCTAGACTTTGGGCCCCATTTTATCACTTTATCATTTTATCAATTTTCTGAATCAATGCTTTGCAATATTTTCAATTCAAATCAATTTCCTTGATCAAATTGTAATTAATTCAATTATTCAATTATTTCAATATTTCCTAAGGTTTGATCATTCTTATTTAATTAAAAGATTTGATCTCCCTTTTAATTAAATTCCTCTTATTTAATTAAATTCAATTTCTCGCATTTAATTAAATAAAATTCTTCTAATTTATTTAATTGAAAGAAAACCTCTCTTTTAATTAAATAAATAAAAATCCCCACTTAAAGCACTTTATTTGTTGAAAAAGGAAATAAATTAAATAAAAGTGTCTTTTTCATCACATCCTCCTAAGTGGTGGGATTTTTGTCTCTTAATCATAGCCTTTGATTTTTGCCTCTTAATCTCAATCGTTCACTTTCCTTTAAAAGGAGACCTCTCCTCATTTTCATATATAGAATTTTTAAGTATTGTTATGCTGCAGGCTTGGAGAGCAATTTTGGAGGAGCATTTGAGCATTTGAGCTTGGATATTGCAACTTCTCTCTTCTTGTCTCATCTTCTTGCATCCATGGCTTTTCATATAGATTAGATTCATGTTTATTTTCATAGATTAAACTTGCATTTGTATTTCATTTCATAGATTTAGCCATGCATTGTTACCATTTAGATTAATTTCCTTTTGATGCATTGCAATCATATAGTGTAGATCTCATTTTTCATGCATTTGAATCTCTCATTTCATGGTGTACTTGCATAGGCACAACTAGGTCAATCTGAGGGCCTCTATTTCATATCTTTACACTCCATGACTAGAGAGCTATGGATCGATATTTGAGGCCTCATTCTTGAGAAACCTTGGATGGAATGATTCATAGAAGTGTGTCAACATTTATGTACACATTTTTGGCGCCCACCGAGGGGCAGAAGATTCATTTTCTGTCTTTATAGCTATTTTTAGTCAATTTTATTTTCGGATCTGAAATTTCCATCTTTTCCGTATTTGCTATTTTTGTCTGCAGAGAAAGTTTGCGTGAGCTTTTGCTAGCTTTCGTGCGAGGTTGTACCAGATCTGGTGTTTCTTCGCGCGGCTCGAAGTGTTTCCTCGCGTGAGAAAATTGTTTTTTTGCGCGGCTCGAAGTACTTCTTCGCGCGGCTCGTATTACTCCTTCGCACGAGATTCAACATCAGTGGTCTATTTTATCTGGTTTGTTGTTCTGTACTTTTCTATACTTTCTGAGCATTCTGTCGCGCGATAGAGCATATCTTCGCGCGAGCTTTCTATTTTCTCACGCGGCTCTGTCCTTTTCTCGTGCGGTACTATCATATCTTCGCATGAGATTTCATAACAAAGAACTATTTTTCATTGTTATATCGATTAGATCTCTGATTTTTTGTGCTAACCACTAATGTTTACTATTTCTAGTGGTTTGTGACTTGTTTTTGTTGTTGTTGTTGTTGTTGATTTGGACTTGCTTGGATAAACAACAAAAATGATTCGCGTTGCTTTGGATTTGAGGTATTTTGTTGCTCTCTATAACATTTGGATTTTGGGAATTAAAATGAACATCTCATGTGTTTAGCTTGAGTGTTTCTTGCTTTCATAGATCACATTTC
>MU226986.1:405801-434883 GCA_018584345.1 Thuja plicata | reverse complement strand
TAAAAAGAAAATTAAATCTTTTAATTAGATAAAAATGATCAAACCTTAGGAAATATTGAAATAATTGAATAATTGAATTAATTACAATTTGATCAAAGAAATTGATTTGAATTGAAAATGTTCCAAAAAATTGATTTAGAAATTTGATAAATTGATAAAATAATAAAATGGGGCCCAAAGTCTAGGCGACCATTTTAGGGTGCATACAGCAAGAACTCCATCCACTTAAGGTGTCTATTACTTAACTTATCTTGTGTATTAATGTAACTCAAAGCTTGGTTATCTATAAAGACTACAAATTCCTTGGGAAGGAGGTAGTGTCTCCACTTCCTACGGGCTTGAACAAGGGCATAGAGTTCTAGGTAATAGGAGGAGTATTTATTCTTGGATTCATTCAATTTTTCACTATAAAAAGCCACTAGTCTACCCTCTTGGGTCAAAACATCCCCTACTGCTATGTTACTAACATCACACTCCAATGTAAATAATTTCTCAAAACTTGGTAATGTTAGGATGGGTTGGGTGGCTACCTTTGTCTTCAACATCTCAAAACCCCTATCAGCTTCCTCACTCCACCTAAACTTAATCTTATATCCACCCTTGACAGTATCTAATACTGGAGCACAAATGACACTAAAACTTCTAATAAATTTCCTATAAAATTTGGCAAGCCCATGAACTATTTTACCTCACTACCAGTTGTGGGAGTAGGCCAGTTGATTATTGCCTCTACCTTGCTAGTGTCCATATTTAATGACCCCTGTGAGACCACAAACCCAAGGTACACCAATTCTTGTTTCAGGAACTCACACTTTTCCAAGTTGATTTCCAACTGCTCATCTTTCAACCTCCTCAAGACAATCTACAAATGTTCAAGGTGCTCCTCCTTGGTCTTGCTGAAAATGAGGATGTCATCAAGGTACACCACTACAAACACCCCTATGTAGTCCTTCAAAACTTCATTCATTAACCTCATGAATGTGTGAGGGGAATTACTAAGCCCAAATGACATGAAAAGCCATTCATACACTCATTTTGTAGTCTTGAAGGTTTTTTTCCACTCATCCCCTTCCTTTATCCGTATTTGTTAGTATCCACTCTTTAAGTCCAACTTTGTGAAGTATTTAGCCACACCAAGACAATCCATTAGGTCCTCAATCCTAGGGATTGGAAACCTATATCTTATGGTGATTCTATTTATGGCTCTAGAGTCTGTGCAAAGCCTCCATTTTCCTCCTTTATTTGATGCCAAAATCACTGGCACTGCACAAGAACTTATGCTCTTATTTATAAGCCCTTGATCCAATAGCTCTTGTACTTGTCTAGCTATCTCATTATGATCAAGAGTCATTTTATAGGCTGCCTTATTGGGAAAAGAGGAACCTGGTATGAATTCAATCCGGTGACTCATGGTTCTCTGTGGTGGAAGGACTGTTGGTGAACCATCACTTACAATGTCCTTAAACTGTTCCAAAAGGTCTTGTATCTCCTTGGGCAAAGGTGTTTGTTATTCTAACTTTTCCCCTTTAGGCTTCATCATGACTACATAACACTCTTCTTGTTTATTAAGCAGTTGCAGAAACTCTTTTCCTCCTACCAATGACACATTGGGACTATCCTTTACTCTTTGCTCCATCAATGACTAGATTTTATATGTCACTCCATCCTTTTGAAAAGAATAAGCATTCTTTTCTCCATCATGCATGGATTTCCTATCAAACTGCCATGGTCTTCCCAATAGAAGATGACAAGCATCTATGGGAAGTATATCAAAGAGTATTTTATCACTATAGCCTCTAATTGCAAATTCAATCTAGGCTTGTCCATTCACTAGGACATGTTGTCCTTTGTTCAACCATGTCACCCTATAAGGATGGTCATGAGGGATCTTGGTCACCCCAAGTTTATTCACTGCCTCCTCTAAGATTATTTTTTCTATTGACCTTGAGTCAATGATCACCCTACATACTTTGCCAAGGATTTTACATTTCACCTTAAAGAGTGATATCCTTTGTCTAGACTATTCCCTAACTAGCTCTTTAATGAGAACTCTTTTGATCATCAAATTCTCTCCACTCTCTGAATCTAAATTAACTTTAGGAGACTTGACACTGGTGGTGTCCTCTTTCACATAGTTCACTCTTCTCTCTAATTGAGATGATGTGGATTTATTAGGACACCTTTAGACAGGGTGCCCAAACTAGTGGCAATTATAGTATTTCATGTTTGCAAATGAACCTCTATTGGTTCCCCCACCAAATCTTCCTCTACCACCACTTTTAGGACCTCTACCTTGTCCATAGTTACCTCTGCTACTGGTTTCATGGCTCTTCTTTGTCAATTTTGTTTCCCCTTTGGGTCTTGAATCATTACTCCTACCACCTTAACTACCTTTGTGACCTCTAAAGTCTCTACCTCTTCCTTTGCCTCTGCTATTTGCTTCATGCTTTTTCTTGCTCCTCCTCTCAACCTTAACAACTAGTTGATAACACTTTTGTATAGTGGTAGGTGTCAAAAGACTTATTTCTTCTTGAATACTCCATTTTAACCCATTGAGATAACATGCCACTTTTACACTTTCATCCTCTGTCACTTTAGACCTTAAACATAGTTTGTAAAGCTCTTCTGTATAGACACTCACCTTTGAATTTTTTTGTCTTATATTTTGCCTTTTCTTGTGTAACTATATCTCATAGTCCTCTAGAATGTAGGTATCCCTTATCTTTGCAACCATACCCTTCCATGTGGAGATTTGGTTCTTTCCTTCCTTCAATATTTCATCCTGGACAAATTTTCACCGAGTGAGTGTTGTTCCCCTTAACCTAGTCTTGGCCACTCTTACCTTTTGGGCCTCTGTGACATTTTCACATTTAAAGTGGTTTTCTAAACCCTCTATCCAATCCATTACCACCTCTAGCTCTATCTTTCCACTAAATAAGGTTACTCCTTCCAATTATTTTCCATTCATGGCTTTCAAATCCCTAAGAAATGGCTCTTCTTGAAGAACTGGATCAGGTTTTGGCACCTCATCCTCTATTGCAATTGACTTACCTTTCTCTTTTATTTCTTTCAGTTTCTCACTTACTTCTGATGTCCAAGCTTGTACTTCATCAAGATTTGTTTCCATCTCTGCAATTTTTTCCCTTAGGAGTCTATTATCCTCTTCTCATTCATCCATCTTCCTTTCCAACTCTACATTGGTCACCATGGTTGACTCACCCATTAATTCAAGGTCACTCATAAACCTTTCTAGCCCAAATCTTTCAGTGTTGTGATACCAACATGATAAGGAGATTCTGAATTAATCAAAATTGACTCTCTCCTAGGCCTCTACTTTGGACCTATTAGGGCTTTTGTCTTCTACCCTAAACCAAAGGCAGAACACTTAGTTCATACACCTTCACTCTCAAAGAATCCCACTATTAATTAAAGTTCAGTCCTCACTGAATCTACAAGGGTAGATTTCATCACAGCTACTCAATCACCTCACAAGCATTCATAGGGTTTATCCCACACTCCTTTATGTCTAAAAACTTCAATCTTGAAGATCCAGAGCCATAGCTCATCAACACATTCATCAAGTTCTATATTTCAAGGAGCATGCTTAGTGGTTCTTGTAGCCCTAACTAGGCTCCTTTTCTCCATTAACTTCCAAATTTATCAAGTAATCCCCAAAACAAATCTTGGTTCCAAATACCCTTTTCAGGGACACAAAATATTTTTAGGGTTTAGGGGTCTCAAGTCTTCTGTACTGTACTTTAAATCCCCTAGGGATCGAGTCCTTAAAAATAGGGCTATTAGGCATGTTTGTAGAAACTCCTCTCAAAACTAGATGAAATGAATTCATCAGCTATCACCAATGCTCATAGAGGTCTATCATATTGCTAAGTCCATCCTCCATGCACTGGACCACTTCTACTAATCCAACCCTGCAAAGGAATCACATTGTTCCTCAATTGATCCTAGTCGGGATATAACCACGCTCGCCTAGGGCAATAGCTTAATTTTCACCCTTTTAACCTCACAACCTAAAAATAAATAAACCTACTATAAAATGACCCCTCTACCATATCTCCAAGGTACAAAGACTTTCCACAATGGAAAATGGATATGGAGTCATTTTACCATTTACAGTCCGGTCTGGTCTAGAGAACCCAGAACAGGAAGAAAATTTACATTCAACTACAAAATGGAAACTAGAAGCTAATCACTACCACAGAATGCTTGGAAAGAACTATCAGAACCTAATCACAATGAAACAAAACTTAATTCAATCCATTTATCAAAGCTTGGAATCAAAACCAAGAAAACACAGTTACTGTTCCTTCAATTACTTGTTCAATTTTTGCAAAATGATAACCAACAACATTACACGGTGTCCAGGACCCTTAAATATGTCTAGATGATCCAATAAATTTTTTTGAATTGACCCATAACTACCTTTTGGGTAGTTTTATAACTTCTTGCATTGTCGAGCAACATTTAAAAGTTGTAAAGTTGCTGAAGCAACTTTTGCACTTTTTACAATTTTTGCTCTTTGTTCATTCTAACCTCACGGTTGGACACCAAAAGGTCCCATAACATGTCCTAGGACCTAAAACACTTCAAAAATTTCCTCCTAAGGAATTTTACTGCCAAACTCAAAATTTTACCCATTTTGCTCAACAGGACCTTGCAAAGGTCATTTGGATCAAAATCACACACAAACTAACACACCTTCTAATAAAACATTCCAAAATGATCCTAAACTTCCCTAAACACACTTAAAAAACATTAAATGATCCAATGCAACAAAAATTAGGGCTCTCTCTCTCTCTCTCTCTCTCTCTCTCTCTCTCTCTCTCTCTCTCTCTCTCTCTCTCTCTCTCTCTCTCTCTCTCTCTCTCTCTCTCTCTCTCTCGATAGACTACACTTTTTGATATGTTTGAAGATAATATAACATATTTACTCTTCTTTCATAAAATGTTTCAAGTTCTTAAAACCTTTGTTTTCATATGTGTTATCACCAATAACAAAGAGATGAATGAAATTGAGGAAATACTAATACAAGGGACATAATGTCGTCAAAACCATAAACTAGTGAATATAACATATACCTCATCATAATGTGAATAATAATATAACAAGCTATGTATTCTAATTATTACCATACTTATAAAGTATTTTTCTCCAAATGTGTCCAATAATCTCAAAAGTAGCCTCAAGTTCAATGTTCCTTATGGGTAGTAAGGAGCACAAAAATATTGTTAACTATAAAATATTTCTAAAAATATGACTTCTTTGTTCCTCAAAGATGTACCATTATCTATGATGGTAGTAGGAAATAGACCAAATTTAGAAATAATACAATATCCTTGATGAAAGCACAAATATAAGATCTGAAATATAAATTTTTTTTATAGTTATGCAAATAAACATATTTCCCTCTAATGAAACTAGGGAATATTACCCACCAATTATAACCTCCAATTAGAAAATTATCAAGATGAGGTAAATGGATGAAGCTCGTGAAGATTTGTAAAATTGATATGTCTATGTGTTTGATATGCCACCTAGTCCTTAATAAGATATTATGGATGTAGTCACAATTTATGCTTCTATAGGATTCTCAAAGGTTAGTAGATTTATTGTGATTATCAAGACATTAAAGTAACAAATAATTGCAATCATGCTTATAAAGTACCCTTGAAACAATCAAATACTTAATATCTAAGTAATGTACAAGGATGTAATTTTAAAATAATTAGGGGGAAACATACCTAAATCAAGAAAATTATAAACATGATCAATCTATTTCCCATAAATAAATTTAACACAAACCATTAAATTTGTTTTATATAGCTAGTTGAGGTAATATAAGTGTAGTGTTGTAAAATATATCCTCGTATAGTTGCATGATATCCTATCCCTCACTTTAGTGCTCATGATTCTCTGCCACCTGATCTTACTAATCTTTCTCATCCCGGGACTTGATTTCATGTGTATAATATTCTCATAGCTCCTCCAACCTTTAATCTAACCCTTGAGGATTGGACTAGGGTGTCTAGCACTCTAGTCTCGGTATAGTCCCCTTGGACCATGGTACTAGGTGCTAGTGTCCAGCTAAAAGGGCCCAATTTTTAATATTTCAACAGTCATATTTTTTTTAGTAACAAGTTTGATTTTTATTTCTATTAAAAATATCCAGTACATTGTATCGCTAAGAGAAATAACCCAAATGCACCCTCCATCCTTCACAATCCTTCCATTAACCTCGTAAAACAACTACATGTTATCCTCGCCGTCACTTATAGTTCAACATTTATAGAAAACAACAAAATTTTATCAAAAGGAAATTTGATGGGACCTACCATAAGCCTAATCAAAGTTCCTGCTACAGTTTTGAACCAAAAAATGAGAAACAATAAGAACAAGCTTTTAAACAAAGCCAAAACTAGAAACTAGCACCTGAAAATAGGTCATGTTGTTTGGGCATCATCATTTGTACCACCTTCACTGCTTATTGAAGTTGTATTGCATCCAAATTATTCACCACAATTTCATTGACTCTTCTCCTTTGGCCTCGCTTTTCCTGCCACCTCTCGTGTCGCTTGCCTCTTCAATTTTCAAATTTCTAAGTTTAGTTTTATGATTTGAACAACCAACTTCAGGGCTTCCCACCCCATGCTTGCATCTCTGAACCTCTATCTTCTCCTCTTCTCATCAAAATGCCACACAAATGGGGTGAATTTGGTACCCGCAATTCTTTCCAAACCACTCTATTGATCTCCCAGAATCATTCCTAGCCCCAGGACCACCCCCTCCAAAATGCTATGCATTCCTTCAAGTAATTATAGGGGTACAATCATTTCCATTGTCTCTCAAATGGGTTTTTTTTTCCAAGTTGGAAACCCCAAGCCTTAATCATGGAGAAAACATCTAAGTTTGTTCAGTGTCTTTTCTCCACCTCACTGAACATGTCACCTAAGATAATTTGTGCACATGTTGATAATTTTTCATCTTCTAATCTAAACATTTTTTCCAATCATTACCGTGTTAACTTCCTGAAGAAAGGATATTGTTATTTGATCCCTGTCAATGTGAAAGTTGTCTCCATCTCAAACCCCAGTTGTAGTACATTTTTTTTTAAAAACCTCTCTAAATAGCTGGAAAACTTCAAAGGCCAATTTTTATGGGGATGTTTTTGGGGTTCTCCCATAATTAATACTATGTCCCATCTTCAAGCAAGTTGACGCATCGACCATCCCGCCAATAATAACTCCTCTGCCCCCATACACCACTTTAGAGCCATCGTTTCAACATGTGACATTGATAGAGGTGTTCTATATCACAGAGTCATCTTGACTCTCTTCAAATGTCTCTTCTCTAGATGTAGTAGAGATTCCTTACAAATCCTAACCTAAGTGCAGGACACCAAGACACTTACCCTTCACTCAAGAACCTCTCTACCAATAGGGTCTTCAATACTCACTAAAGCTACTAGGGTAGATTCCACCAAATCATTCCAACACATTCACAGTGCCTTGCAAGGTTTTCATCACATAACTTTAGGTCAATTGACTCCATTATTGAAGGTTTAGAGTTAGACTTTATCCATTCTCCAATCGAGTTCCTAAAAACTAGGACTAGGGCTAATAGTTTCTTGTAGCCCTATCTAGGCTCCAAAATTGGATTACCTCACAAAATTTTGCAAACAAGCCCCCAAAATCCTATTGGATTCAGATACCATTTTGGAAGACTCAACACATTCCTAGGGTTAGAGTCATCAATTCATTCATACAGTACCTTGAAAGTCTTAGGGACCGTGTCCTTAAAAGTAGGGCTAACTGGTTTAGCCTTTGAATTTATTCACACAACTTGATGAAATGGATTCATCAGACTCCACCATTTCTCTGAGGGTCTTTTCACCTCTCATAAACCATCCTCCAACCATTGGATGGTTCCATTCAATCCAACCCTGCACTCCACAACTCACTGTTTCTCTTTTTCCCTAGCCGGGCTATTGCCAAGCTTGCTTAGGGAAAGAACTCATAAATAATCCTTAACACTTCTGAAACTAAAACCAAAAGGAAAAGTATGTACAAATTCTCCTCTTTCATTCCTCCAAGGAATAGTTAATTACCATAGTGGGAAAATCCTTGAGGAGCCATTCTTCTATACACACTCCAGTCTAGTCCAAAGAACACATAGCATGAGAGGAATTAATTTACAACTACAAAATGGAAACTAGAACTCTAACCACTCTACACATAATTCAAAAACAACTATATAAACATAATTACATAGGAAAGAAGTCAAATTTAGTCCATTAACAAAGCTTGTTCAAGGAAAAATCACAAAAATTGAGACTGTCCAAAATTTGTACTTTGCTATTAATTAGAAAACGTATCAAAAAGACATCCAATCCTTGGACAACACCAAGAAATCCCTTATATAGGCCTCCTCTTCCTAGGAAAATCACTCAAACTAGTCAGAAACTAATTTTGGACAAAAAGCAACTTTTTGAAAAAGTTGTCGAGCAACTTTCAAAAGTTGCAAATGTTGTCAAACAACATTTTTTGCACTTTTTGACAATCTTGTTATTTCTTGTTTCCAACTTCATGATTGGATGAATTAAGGTATTAAACCATTCCCTATGACTCAAAACACTATAAAAATTTCCTCCCAAGGCTTTGACTGTCTAACCCACATTTTGACCCATCTTGTCCACTAAGACATTACATAGGTCACCAGGACCAAAAGCCTCTCAAAACCAACTCAAACACTCCTAAAACATTTCAAAACCATCCCAAACTTCCTAAAATCCTTTAAAAATTAAAAGGAAACACATCACAACAAAAATGGGGGGCTTTAACCCTAGGTGCTCCTACACCATTCTCCCCTAAACTAAAAGAAGTCAATTCCCAATGATCAAGTTAGGATTTATGCCCAACTTATGAAACTCAGTATCCAATACCCATATAGCCTCTTAATCTTCCTTTCCTTTCCATTTTATAAGATATTACATCTACACTTTGGTCCTTTTCTTCTTAGCTACTCTGGAGCTCAAAATATTCTCTGCTTGTGGTATTGGTGTTGGAGTGACTAGTAGCTTCAAAGCTTGGATTTCTTCTGCATCCTCTGATTGTCCATGATCACCTTTTGGAGCTGGTCATTTATATGACACCAAATCAGCAACATTGAACATTGGAGAAAGTCTTATATCCTCAGGTAATTTGACCTTGTTAGCATTGTCCCCATATTTGGCTAAGATGGCACATGGACCTATACTTCTCATCTGAAGCTTGTTGGGGACTCCTTTCTATAGCCTTGCCTTATTCAAGTGGACCATCACTAGATGACCAACCTAGAATTGAACATCCTTCTTTCTCTTATCCGCTTTTTTCTTTGTATTGGTAGCACTATCCACAAGTACTCATTTGATGGTATCATGTACCCCTTCATGGAATAAGAAAAGTCCTCTGCATAACCACTTCTCATTGCACTATTCCTTAGGTCTCTAAGTTCACATATGCCTTTGGGATGAATCTCATAACCACTTTAAAAGGACTCTTACCCATGGATCTATTTATGGTATCATTGTAAGAAAACTCCGTCTGAGCAATAAATTGATCCCATGTCTATCCATATTCTTTATTGAAACACCTTAAGAGGTTTCCCAAGCTCCTATTAACCACCTCAGTCTTCCCATTTGTTTGTGGATGATATTCGAATCCAAAATAAAGGTCGGTGCCAAGATTTTTCCATAAAGTCTTCCAGAAATGACTCATGAACTTGGAGTCTCTATCTCTCACAATACTTAAAAGGAGTCCATGTATCCTCGCTACTTCTGTAAAGAAAATATTGTCTATGTAGAAGGCATCATGAGTATTCTTACATGGCACAAAATGAGCCATCTTACTAAACATGTCCACAATTACAAATATACTGTCCAATCCTTGTTTTGTCTTAGGGAGTCCAACCATAAAGTCCATACTAAGACACTACCATGGTCTATTTGGAATTGGAAGGGGTTGATACAACCCTGCATTAGATTAAGTTCCCTTAGCCTTCTGACAGACAATACAAGTCTCTACATACCTCTGAATGTCTCTATTCATCTAATGTCAGTAATAGAATCTTTTGACCAATTCTAAGGTCTTGTTAACACCAAAATGTCCACTAAGTGACCCATTATGTTTCTCTTGAACTAGGTTCTCTCTCATTGAACCTCTAGGCACACAAATTTTCCCTCCCCTAAAAAAAATACCTTCTTGAAGAGTAAATTCATAATACTCACTATGGAAATGACACACCTTGTAAGCAACTGAGAAGTCCTCATTATCTGGATAAAGCTATTTGAAATTGTTTATGCCAATGCTCCTTAACATTATTTCTTGAACAGTAAAAAGTCTTCTGGTATGTGCATCTTCCACCTTGTTTTTTATACCTTTCTTATGCTTGATAGTGAAAGTGTAGGCTTGAATGTATTCTACCCACTTCATGTGCTTGTGACTTAACTTATCTTATGAATTTAGGAAGCTTAAAGCCTGCTTGTCTGTATAGACTACAAATTCTGTAGGAAGGAGGTAATGCCTCCACTTCCCCAAGGCTCGAACCAATGCATATAACTCCAAATCATATGAGGAGTACTTCCTCTTTGCATCACTTAGATTTTCACTGTGGAAAGCCATTGGTTTTTCTTCCCAACTTAGGACTGCTCCTATAGCAGTGTTGCTAGCATCACACTCATCAGTGAATAGCTTTTAAAAACTATGGAGTACTAAGATTGGTTGGGTAGCTATATTTTTCTTAAAAGTCTCAAAACTTCTGTTAGCTTTCTCATTCCACTGAAATTTAGTCTTCATGCCTCCTTTGATTGTGTCTAAAATAGGTGCACATATCTCACTAAACTGTTTGATGAACTTTCTATAAAATTGGGCTAAGCCATGGAAGCTCCTTACCTATATAGTAGACTTATGTGTAGGCCAATTTATAATTTCTTCCACCTTGCTAGTATACATTTTCAAGTTTCCTTGTGATATCACAAAACCAAGGTACACCAACTCTTGCTTCATGAGCTCACATTTGTCCAAGTTAATTGTCAGCTTCTCCTCATGAAATATTTTTAAAACCATATGTATATGTTTAATGTGGTATTCTTTTGTCTTACTAAACACCAAGATATCATCTAGGTACACTATAACCTACTTACCTATGAAGTCCTTTAATACTTTGTTCATTAATGTCATAAAGGTACTAGGGTATTTGACAACTCAAAGGGCATTACTAACCACTCATATAGGCCTTTTGTGGTCTTAAAAGATGTTTTACTCTCACCCCCTCCTTCACTTTGATTTGATGGTACTCACTCTTAAGGTCAATTTTAGTAAAATACTTGTCTCCTAGACAATCCATTAAGTCTTCTATCCTTGGGATTGGGAACCTATACCTTCTGGTGATTCTATTTATGAATCTGGAATCTATACGCAACCTCCAAGTACCACCTTTCTTTGGGGATAGGATAGTGGGGACTGCACAAGGGCTTATGCTCTTCCTAATTAGGCCTTGGTAAAGAAGCTCTTGGATTTGTTTAGCAATCTCTACATTCTATTGTGGGGTCATCTTATAGGCAGATTTTTTAGGGAGTGAGGCTCCTAGGATAAATTCAATTTGATGGCCAATGGCTCTCTCATGTGGTAGCATAGCTAGTTGTCCATCGCTAACTATCTCCTTGTACTGGTTCAGTAGCTCTTGTACCTCTATAGGCACTTCCACCTTCTTGTCCACCTTTTCATCCTTAGGCTTCAACACTAAGGCAAATCCCACTCCTTCTCCTTCTTCTATTGTCCTCAAGAATTCCTTTCTCCCCATTAAGAGTACATTTGAACCTATTGTCTTCACTTCTCCTTCTTTCAAGATTGATTGAATTTTAAATATGACCCCATCCTTCTTAAATGAGTAAGAGTTCTTAGCTCCATCATGAATAGTAGATCTATCAAATTGCTAAGGTCTTCCCAACAAGAGATGACAGGAATCCATGGGTAAGACATCACACAAAACTCTATCCTTATATCTCCCTATTATGAACTCTACTCAATCTTGCTCATTAACTAACACATGTTGGACTTTATTCAACCAGGTGACTCTATAGGGGTTAGTATGTGGGATTATTTTCAACTTTACCTTATCAACTCCTTCAACATAAATAATATTATCAGTAGACCTAGAGTCAATGATAACTTTGCAAATGTTACCTAAGATCTTACACTTTACTCTGAATAGAGACCTTCTTTGACTTGGCTCTTCTCATATTGGTTCTTTGAGGTGTGTCCTTCTGATCATAATATTCTCCCCTATCTCTGAATCCAATGTTGCTTATCTTGTCTTGCTAGTAGACTCTTCTTGCACATAGTTTATTCTTTTCTCTCCACCTTGGGATGTTGAACTCTTTCCAGGACACCTATATGTAGGATGCTCATATTGGTGACCATTGTAACACTTCATAGAAGAGAAGTAAGATCCTCTTCCCTGGCCACTTGACCTTCCTCTGGAATTGTTACTAGGGCCTCTACCTCTATTGTAACCACCTCTGCTACTGTTTGATTCTCCATGTTTCTCAATGAGCTTCAACTCTCCTTAGATTCTTGCTTCAAAATTCCTTCCTCTAAAGCCTCCTCTCTAACCTCTGCCATCTCTTCCTCTTCCTCTACCCCTACTACTTGAGTCATGCTTCTTCTTGAGCTTTTCTTCACCTTGAGGGTAAGTTGATAGCATTGATGTATTGTCTTTGGGTTTAAGAGGATTATCTCCTCTTGGATGTTCCACCTCAACCCATTCAGATACATAGCCACTTTTAGGCTCTCTTATTCCATCACATGTGATCTCAGACATAATTTGTGGAACTCCTCTGTAGACGAACTTACTTTAAGGTCTTTTTGACTTATGTTCTATCTTTTCTTGTTGCAACTGCACTTCACAGTCATCTGGAAAATAGGTATCTCTGATTTTTGCCACCATACCCTTCCAACTTGTAATTGGATTCTTTCCTTATTTTATCCTTTCATCTTGTACAAATTTACACAATGTAAGAGTAGGGCCTCTCATTCTTGACTTAACCACACTGAATCTTTGAGCCTCGCTAACTCCTTCACACTCAAAGTGATTTTCCATCCCTTCTATCCACTCCATAACTATCTTTTCCTCCACCATCCCACTAAATAGTGGCATCCCTTCCAAGGACTTTCCACTCATGGCCTTTAGTGCTTTCAAGAATGGTTCTTGTAGCATAGGGTTAGGTTCAGGGACTTGGTCCTCTATTGCCAACTCTTTACCCTTATCTTCTACTTCTTTGTAACAATATATGTTTTAGTTTCCACTTCCCCTAACTTATCTCTAATGGAAACTATTTATTCCCTAAGGAGTCTATTCTACTCCTTCTCTTCCATCTCCTTTTCCCATTCAAGAATTTTCACCATCCTTGATGAACCCATTGGTTCTAGTGAATACAACATCCACCTTTACAAGCCCAATCTGTAGGCTCCAATACCAATCTGATAGAGGTGTTCTATATCACAAAGGCAGCTTGACTCTATTTAAAGGTCTCTTCTCTATACCTAGTAGGGCTTCCTTACAAACCCTAACCTAAGGGCAGGACACCAAGTACACTTACCCTTTCACTCGAGAACCTCTCTACCAATAAGGTCTTCAATACTCACTAAAGCTACTAGGGTAGATTCCACCAAATCATTCCAACACATTCACAGTACCTTGCAGGGTTTTCATCACATTACTTTAGGTCAATCAAGTCCATTCTTGAAGGTTTAGAATCAAACTTCACCCATTCTCCAATCGAGTTCCTAAAAACTAGGACTAGGGATAATGGTTTCATGTAGCCCTATCCAGAATCCAAAATTGGATTACCTCACAAACGTTGCAAACAAGCCCCCAAAATCCTATGGGATTCATATACCCTTTTAGAAGACTCAACAGATTCCTAGGGTTAGGGGTCCTTAATTCATCTGTATAGTACCTTGAAAGTCTTAGGGACCGTATCCTTTAAAGTAGGGTTAATTGGTTCAGTCTTTGAATTTCTTCATGCAACCTAATGAAATGGATTCATCAACCTCTACCATTTCTATAAGGTCCTTGTCACATCTCATAAACCATCCCCCTATCATTGGATGACGCCATTCAATCTAACCTTGCACTCTGCAACTGATTGTTTCTCTTTTTCCCTAGCTGGGCTATTGCCAAGCTCGCCTAGGGAAAGAGCTCATAAACCATCCTTAGAAATTCTACAAATTAAAAAAAAAGTAAAATTATGTAAAAGGATCATATTTCATTCCTCCAAGGTACAAATAATTTCCACGATGGGAAAATCCTTGAGGAGCCATTCTTCTATACACACTCCAGTCTAGTCCTGAGAACACAGAGCAGGAGAGGAATTAATTTACAACTACAAAATGGAAACTAAAACTATAACCAGTCAACAAAGAATTAAAAACAACTATCTGAACATAATTACATGGGAAATAATTTAGATTCAATCCATTAACAAATATTGTTCAAGGAA
Organism: Thuja plicata; assembly: GCA_018584345.1. Lineage (NCBI taxonomy): Eukaryota > Viridiplantae > Streptophyta > Pinopsida > Cupressales > Cupressaceae > Thuja > Thuja plicata. Next base: position 420,329 of record MU226986.1, on the reverse strand, counting down.
AAATCACAAAAACTGAGACTATCCAGAATTTGTACTTTTCTATTGATTAGAAAGTGTATCAAAAAGACATCCAACCTTGGAAATTGCCAAGAAAGTCCTTATATAAGCCTCCTTTGCCTAGGAAAACCACTCAAATAGATCATAAACTAATTTTGGACAAAAAGCAACATTTCTAAAAAAGTTATCGAGCAACTTTCAAAAGTTGCAAATGTTGTCAAGCAACATTTTTTGTACTTTTTGACAATCTTGTTATTTATTGTTTCCAACTTAATGATTGGATGAATTAAGGTCTTAAACCATTCCCTATGAATCAAAATACTACAAAAATTCCCTCCCAAGGCTTTTGACTTTCCAACCCACTTTTTGACTCATCTTGTCCACTAGGACATTACATAGGTCACTAGGACCAAAAGCCTCTCAAAACCAACTCAAACACTCCTAAAACATTTCAAAACCATACTAAACTTCCCTAAACTCATTTAACAATTAAAAGGAAACACAAAACAACAAAAATGAGGGGCTTCAAACCTAGGTGCTCCTGCACCAGACATCACTGCCTTTTAAAAAAAGTAGTCATTCTCCATCTTAATAATTAAATTTTAAAAATTTAAGGTCTTCTATTTTGACATCACCTATTTTTTCAAAATCTACCGCCCAATTTGATAACTGATCAGCCTCCTTATTACCATCTCTTTTAACTTGTGTAATTTTGAATTCTCTTATTTCTTCCAGCTCATTATTAATTAAGTCTATATACTTCTATAAATACTAGGCCTTCATTGCTCCTTTAATTATAACTTGTATAATTATGAGAGAATCACCTTCCAAATGTAGTTTCTCTAGTCCTAATAGTTTAGCCACCTTAATTTCCACCAGTTAAACCTCTACCTCAGCCACATTTTGGTACCATCTTCTAATCTCTTTCCACCGATTGCAAGAGTATTTCCTACACTATCCCAAATGATAAATCCTACTCCTGAGGGCCCTAGATTACCCTTGGAAGCACCATCAAAATTCACTTCCCACCATCCTTCCTTCGACTTTGTCCACTTAATAGGAATTGAAGACCTAAAGGCTAGTGTAACCCAAAGGAGCCCATTAACGAGCCTAACCTTAATACCAGGTGAATCTTTTTGGATGTGTCTGTCTCTTTGAGTGAATGGGGATTTTAGGATTGAAGAATTGTGAAGCGGAAACTCCAACTGTTTCACTTATTGCATTGTTTATCCTTTGTTTCAACCTTTCAAGATTCTCACCTTTGTCCAAAAAAATTCATATATTACACTCCTTCCAAATCTCCCAGCTTATAATCGAGGGGATAACATTCCATATACTAGACAATGAAGAACTTTCCATTTTACTCGGCCAACTATCAAATTGTTTTCTGATAGTATTTAGAAGAGGAACCTACCACTCCATCTTGTCCAAAACTATTGTCTAGCACTCAGAGTCAATTTTACAAATCAATAATAGATGATCCACTATCTCCTCTTCTACACACATGACACACTTTATTAGACCATATATCCCCAACCTTTTCCTTCTTTCTCCATTGAGTATTCTTCCTTTGATTGCCAAGCAAGAAAAAGACCCTGCTTTGGGGAGGTACTCCTTACTCAATAATAAATTAATTGGCCACTCCTCTTCAACAAGTCCTCTATCCAAGAAATGATAGCCTAATTTGTCTGAGTATTTCCTATTACTAGCCCCACACCACACCACCTTATCTTATTTATTTGTTAACAAAACCTTTGTTGACTTAAAGATTTTATTGAGCAAATCAATTTGATGAGTTGGTAAATTAACACCCTGCACATCTTTCCATCTCCACTCCTCACCATAGGGGCCCTGAAACCTTTCTACATAATCACTAACATCAGTTCTTCATCAATATTGGTACCTGATTTTGTCACACTTTGATATTCTTGGTGCAACATTGGCTCTATTTTATTCCTATGGAGGAGCACTAGTCATCATCTTGGACCATCATTGTAGGAGATTTGAAATTGAGGGGGGGATTTATGACCTCTCTTCTTCTCTCTCTTTCATTAGTGGGAGAATTGTGTGTTTTTATCTCTCTTTTGGAGGGGAGTTTTCTCCTGGGTGGTTTTCTCCCTTTCTCCATTTGTAGCATGACCTAGTAGTCGAGACCCATCTTGCATTGTTGGCTTAAGTTTGCATTCCCCTAAGTTTCACTTAAGGGGGGTGTTGTTGTAATTAATTATTCACCTAATTACACTTTGCTTAATCTTACTTAGGATAGTGCATAAATAGTAGTTTGCATTTGAGAGACTTAGGGAGTTGCACATGGTATAGGATAAATTCCACTTTAGGTGGTGATAGTTGTTATCACATTCCACTTTATGTGTTGTCTACACCTTTAGTGCACTTATCACTTTATCATCCCCCAAATGCTGCATATACTTCATTGCATAATGGAGGATGATCCACCTTTGGTGGGAATATGATTCCACCTTGTCTTGTAATAAGTTATCTCCTGGTTATCATGGTCTCTTATTGCCTTGCCTATATAAGTAGACACTTCTAAATTGTAATCCATCTATCAATCAATCTATTAGTTATGGTTTTGGAATTTAGTTAATTCAGCTATTGCATCATTGATGATAATACAATTTGTTTTTGTCCATATTTTTATCTCTCTTGTCTTTGTGCTATTCATTGGCCTCTAGATCTTGGGTTTCTATAGAAAAATTCTTAAATTTATTCCCATAGAACAAAAATTAGGAATCCTAAATTCAACTTAGCTTTAACTAAATTGAGTGCAGATCTTGGACCCAATTCCTCTAGATACAAATTGAGATCATTTAAAAGCTTAAGAAGATTTAAAATGACACAAACCCAAGAAAACATTTGACAAATATATTCATTCCTAGAGTTTGACATGTTTACAAGACAATAAGGTCAAAAAACATCCTTCCTTGACAAACTACATGGATTATTAAATTAATCATGTAAGCAAGATAACGACAGGACAAGAACAAGAAATAGCCTTTTATGCCATACATGGCTCATAAAAAATGCTCAAACTAATTTCTAAAAAACTCAAAAATTACTTTGGGCATTTCACAAGCTAAATTCTTGCAAATATTCCTTAATAAGGATTGCACAATTCTCTTCTAGCATAAAGAGACAAAATGGAGAATCATTTTATCCATTAAGGAGATTTATACAAGCACTAAAAGCTTCTTGGTTAACATATTTTAAATTTTGATGCTATTCAATACTACAATAATGATTGAAAATACATATGCTAGTTAAATTGACTATAATTCCTAAAACACTGCACAATATAATCTCAAATTATTTAAAATCCACCTCTAGAATTAAACATCAATTCTATCAAGGACAATAATGCACTAATTAGTTGCACAAACTAAGAATTCTAACTAGATCAAACATTCATTGGTCACATCATGATATTATTAGAAACACGAATTAATCTAAGTCTAGTTAGCATCAATCCAACACCAAATTTTCTAAGCGCCTTGTAAGCTTACCTTCCTTAAAATGTCAAGAAACTAAACAACATCCTTAACTTAGCCAAGGATCTCATTGCTTATTGTTGCACAATTTTTATTAAACCTTTTAGGTCTAAGAGACTTTCACCCTTTTTATTTGGGGCCATTCTAAAAGAACATGAAATTCAATCTCATTAGGATAATAATATATAATCATTATCAAAACTATAGAACATAGGATACTACATAATCACAAACTCAAAAATTCATAGGTTTAGATATCACTAAATTATCATTAAGGCGTGAATCAATTTGCTTGAAGGCTAGACCCAATTATCAAGGTTACTTGTCCATCCAAAAACCTTCACAATAGGTATACAGTTTCATAGGGGCATTAAAAAGGTGCACAAATATAATCTACAATTTACAAGCACAACATCCAAAATTTACAACCTGTTTGAAAAATACAAAAAATTGGCCATCGAGAGTAATTTTGTACTATTCTCTATTCAACCAACACACCACCCAACATTCACTTGCTTAAATATTGCTCAAACATTCACATAAGACTTTACATCTAGACTAAACTAAATTCACATACAAGAATAGGAAATCTACAACCACTCCTCAAGTGCTACAACATCTCAAATATGTTATCATAAGTAATAAATGATTTGAATACAACTAGTCCAACATCTCAAATATGCTATCATAAGTAATAAATGAAATTTGAATACAACTAGTCCACCCTAATAAAACAAAGATTACCAACATTCCACTTCAACAAGGAAGACCAATGTCTAACTACATGTTACCACTGTGATGACTATTAGTGTGTTCACATTAGTTTGGATGAGTTATACTAGTCTAATTTATTTTCTATATTGTTTACACCTAGCATGTTAAGTTACCCAGGGCATTTTTACTTTCCTTATTTAGTAAAGTTATATTTTATATACTACATCTATTAGCCTAGACTGAGTTTATATTTGTATCTCTTGGTGACGTACTCTATATATACCCACCTCTAGCTCTCAAATTTGAGAAATAACTTGTATTGCACGTTGAATTATTTGTATATAATAATATTATTCTATAATTTTGGTCTTTTGGGTTTCATTTAATTAGCCCTTAGGATTTATAGATATTGGATTGCTAATTCCTACATGGTTTCAAACCCCTTTTGATGCTCAATTCGGATACACAAGATCTTTTGAGGTGTTATTCCTTGAGTAAGTATTTGACATGCCCAACAAGTTAAGGTAAAGTCACACGATCACTTTACCTCTCCTGAAAGGTGACCAATTCTCAATGGAAATCAATCCACCCCAAGGCCTATATTACTAGGTTGTGGGAGTGCAAAATAAGTTAGTAATGTATGTGGCTACCCATTTTCAAATCAACATCTAGTATGATAGTCTTGATAGACAATTGAATCATAATAAATTCAGTCAAACAAGTAATTAGCTACCCAAACAATGTATATTTGATTTGATAAATATATATAGCTAGATCCAAACTTGTAATTTTTAGATTTGACAATTTTGGACATCCAATCCTTAGATCTAATACTTATAACAACAACCAATACATTTGTCTTAAATTGATCAACTTTAGTTATATCAAACTTTAAGCAAACCAATCAATGTGGCAGTTTCCTTCTTATGCTATGATATTAATTTTAGGCAGGTCTATTTATGCAAATATTAGATCCAAGAGTTTTAGAGTACATTCACATATTTGTTTTGAAGTTTACTTATTTTATTTGATTTAAAAGAAAGAGTTAGGATTTGGAAAGAATAATATTTAAAAAAGGGATCTACGTTGCAATAAAACCAACTCTTTAATTATACTAAGGAAATGTAATCAATATAATATGTACTAACTTTACATGATCAATGTTTCACACAAGCATTAACACATAGTAGTGTGAATATATAAATATTTTGTATATTGTTCAATCCCCAAATTGTTTTGCAAGGATTTTCCCAAGTGAAGAGTTTTCTTGTAAACACTATTTATTTTGTTTGCTGATAGTTTGAATAGATTTTTACTTACATACACATTGAACCTTAACATTACCTTGAATTTTAAAGCATTTCTAAAAAGTCAATTACAATTTAGACGAAATCATAAAATTCTTTTAGATTGTTGGAAATCAAGTACATTTATTTAGCAACAACTAGTTCATACAGGTTTGTTGAAGTGTCTTTAAATACACATTTAACAACAACATGGATAATGATTTCCTGTTCAATAAAAACTATCTACTGAGCATATAGAGAAATCTGAGATTAAAATTTAGGTACAGGAGAGGCTCCAATTGGAAATGATAATTATTATAAGTTGCAAATGTCTAAGGAAAGAACTCTCAAATAGAACAACAACCTGGAAAACAACTCTATATCACCAAATGAAGGAAGCTACTAGGAAATCAACTCCCAATGTCTTCTTAAGCCTCCAATGTTCCCCAAAAACTGATCAATAAAAATTAAAACCAAATAATGAATTCCCACACTATGATAGGTAGTCATAGCACTGGAAGATAAACACAACAAGTTGAAATTTCATCAACCCTTCAAGAAGGCCCTTTACCAAAGCCACGAGTTGTAGCAGGGAGTAAGAGAGATGAGAAACTAAACCTTGACACAAATCTTCACTGAAAACTCTGCTCAGTTCTTAATGCAACAACATGTGATGTCATAGTCCCCAAAATAGCTTTCTTAGAGGCAATTTAACCACCATAAATCCAAACTTGCAGTTTGATATAACAAAATGCTTAGAAATGAAGTGCCTCACCTCCATGTTTTGTTTAGAACACTGTCTAGAAACAAAAAGTCCAAGATAGACCCCAAAAATGGAGTTTTTACTTTCTAGCAATTGTACGACCATATAAAAGTCCTAAAATCATAGTCTTTTAAAATGGAAAGGGACATATAGACTCCAGTGAGTATTTTTTAGAGGATCTTTGTTTCACTTTCTTCAATTCTCTAAGTTCACACCTCATGTCTTGCAACTGTTGGTTAAGAATGGTGATAGGAGATTCTTCCTCGTGCTGTACTAGTCCTTCAATTTTGAAGTCAGGAGGAAGTTTAAGACCCGTGGACACTAGGTGCATGAAGTATTTATCCTTGTCCATTTTCATGATTATTTTCATAATCTTTTGAAAGTATTTGTCCTATTGAAATCTCCTAATTTCCTTTTCAAGGTTCCTCAATCGAGGAGGAAACACTAGTATGGTGGTTTTTCTGTCCTTGTCAAGATCCCCAGTCATAGGATAACATGGTTGACATTTATTGATGTTTATTATGGTTTGATTGATGTTGAAGGCTTGATTTTTGAAACAGGGGTATTGATTGGTATATAGTTGGCGTGTCTTTATTTGGAATCCTTTGAGTAGATCTTGTTTCTAACATGATGAGGGTCATGGGGTAGAATCATCAATAGCTTTTCCCTTTGAATCAAGATTATATTTTTGTTGTTGGATTCTAGTTTGAACCATGAAAGACAATCGTAGTTAAGACTTTGAGATGACTAGAATGATGAGTCAATGTCAAAGATTTCCAAATGATCACTTGTCTGAGAGATTGGTAAAAGATATATTGATGAAAGATTGTTAAGCCTGATACAAGGTATCGTGATTTGAGACCTGAATGTCTACTGGAAGACACTCATGACCAAGTTGATTGAGGTTCACTTTGGATGAGATAGAGCACGACAAGTAAGATCATTCGATAATCTAGAACAAGAGACGAGGACGAGTCAAGCCACTATGTCAAGAACTGACGGTTGCTGTGAGGAGGTACAATGACTGATTCAGGCCACATAGATAAGCAATAAGATGCACATAAGGACATAAAGGATCAAAGTAACTGCTGGATGGGTAGCTGCAAGAAGTTGAGTCCCACTTTTGGGCAAAAAGTGGAAGTGTTTTCCCTATTTTTTAAATTTTGTGTCAATTGATGTCAAAATTTGAGGCACTTAAAGATTGAATCTCAAAAAACTTCAGTATTAGAAAAGTTAGTGGTCGGAGTTTAATTTTATAATATGTAATTTATTTCAATACCCACATGGTATAAAATGTATTTTAGTAGGCATGTTTAAAACCCCTTTTTTAAAATACCCATTTTAGGACCATACCACACACGTGTACGACCACCCTATTTTGAAGTAAATAAATGAATTTTTGTGAATCCTTATGGGGAAAGGTACCTAAAACATCAAATATTATTGAGATTTTTTTTGATTTTTTTTTACAAAAAAATGGGTGTTTGTTTCTATTTGGACCGTTGAAATAGAAACAAGCACTTGTTTTATAAACGAGCACCTGTTTCATAAATGGGCAATCGTTCCATTTAAATAATGGGTGCCCATTTCTTAAGATCCTTTGAAGACAAAAAATAGGATTGTGGGCCTGATCTCAATGATTGACAATTATTCAATCGTTGTGCTGCAGATAGAATATTTTGAATCAACATTCTCTTTTCTTGTATTGTTTTGGATCTGACATGAAGAGAATAATTTGAATTCAAATTTTGGTGAAAGCATGGGATAAAACAAATGTAGAAAGAGGCAAAGGAGGGTTCTGACAGCTGACGAGGTTGCAAAAAATAGAGAGAAGGATACAAAATGAGAACGAGAAAGAATTCAAAAACTGAACAATGTTGGAGCATTGAGTTCAACAATCATTTAAGAAGAGGAGAACATTTAGGACATAATGATGGATGCAAAGGTTGAAGAAGAAAATAAAATAGGAGAAAATTCAGGTGCATCTTCTAATCTAGTATTGGATACAGGTATGTCTTCATAGCCAAATAAAAATCATTCTGATATAGAGCTGGATCTTTTTGTATTAGCAGGTTACTCTTTAAATCATTTAGATTTTCTTCCTGAAAATAGAGTAACATATTTTATTGCGCATCAAAAACCACAAATTAGTAATGTTAATCATAATGATAAAGGAATTGAAAGTCAAACCCCAATTGAAAGTGAAATTCAAACCCCAATTGAAATTGACAATCAAACGACAATTGAAATCAACAACGTGGATGTAGACATAAAAACACCAATTGAGAAAGAAACCCATTTGAATGATAATTAAATAAATGAACAATTTCAAATTAAAAGTGATGTGCTTGAAAATTTGTGTGGTTTGGTTTCATGGAGACATATTAGGACACACACGACTAGATTGTTTAGACAATTTTTTTATAATAAGAAATTTGGGTTTCAATGTCAATTAATGTTACAACTAACTAAAATACTAAAATGCGAAAAGTGATGAAGAGGTTAGGCATTTATGTGAAATCCAATAACAAGGATGTGTCTCTAAAACAAGTTGTGTCAACTATTTCTAGTGCCTTTGACACAATCAGAAAGAAAAGTAATTCTAAAGATAGGAATGCGTCACAACGAGCAATAACAACAACTCTAGTAAACAAAACTACTTCTGATAAAAGAATGATGACAAACTTAAGTGGATATTTTAATATTCATCGTAAAACTTTTGCAAGAGTTGTAAAGAGAAGAGTTAACTTTGAAAGTGATTTGACAAACCATTTGTGGAGCTTTAGTGGCAGACACCCGAGGTCTGCCATGAAACTTACTGGTGAAGTCAAAACTTTGATTGAAATTTTTTGGCACGATACTACAAGAGTATCACCTAATGCCAGAGATGTTCTTAAATTAAGAGTCGGCTAAAAAATTCATGATCCACATCCAAAACACCTTTTGAATATGACTCAAACTGAATTGTATAATTTTTTTTGGATGTTAAGGTGTTAAGTATTAGTATTAGTCAGAGATCTTTTGAAAAATGTAAACCATGGTATGTAAGGATTAACAAGGAAAGAGTCACATGTTGTTGCAAAAATCATGTTCAATTTCATTATTATTATGATGTATTTTGATCTATACGTTCTACCATGCATACTAATGAAATGTTGCAGGAATGTGGTATTAATATACCACCTCAAACTATAAAGGAGTTTATATTAGGTTTATTTTGTAACCCACCTAATGAGAATTTTTTTTCTTTTGAAAGTGTGTGTTTTTGGTGTATGTGATGTATGTGGCAATCTTGCATTATTAGATGAATGTTTGCATGAAAACCTTTCAATTTATTTTGGACATCAATTAGTTGATGTAAAATATTTAAAACTATTGAGTATCCATTGAAGGATGGAAAGGTTGAACAACGATGAGATCTAATTACTGAAAAAGTTAGTGTTCATGCATTTATGAATGAAGTCAAGAGTAAGGTTGTAACTAAATATGTGAAACACTCTCAGAATGCTAGATGGCTTGATGGACAGTTTCACATATGCAAGAATACATTTCCAATTGGTAGTATACTTTCAGTCATTGACTTTGTAGAGAAATACACACTTGCACCACAAGATGAGATTCAATCGCAATATTATAATTCAGTGCAAGTAACAATTTTTGTTCATATTATCTATAGGCATGCACCTGATAGTACATAAGAGGATCAAATTTTTTTGAGAGAGTATCATTTCTATATGAGTGATAATAAATTACACTCATCAAAGTTTGTCGAGTATTTCTTTAATACCTTTTATGAGAATTTAAGGGAGAGAGAAATTCAGATAACACAACATCTAATATGGTCAGATAATTGCACATGACAATTCAAGAATGCTAGAATGTTTTCTTGGTTGAGTAGAACACATAAGAAAATTAATATCCAACATATTTGGAGTTTTTTTTAGGCTGGACACGGTAAAGGAGAACACGATCGTGCTGGTGCATGTGTTAAGAGAGCCCTTTGCAGATAGCAACTCAAATTTGAGGAAAAATAAAAATTTAAAGATGCATGTGTAGTTGTTAAATGGTGTAAAACACGTTTTTCTACAGGATCAAGTCGGAGCTCTACAATCAGACGTTTCTTCTAGCTAGTTGAAGAGAAGAATATCCTTTAAAGATATTATTGTGATACAATCAACGAGTCAAGTAAATGACATTCATTTATGAGTTCTAATTCTAACACTTGGACTATATGGACTAGGGAGCTTGCATGTTTTTGTCAATTTTGTGTTGTAGGTGAATGAGAAGAATGCAAGAATATGGAATGGGTTGAAGAATGAAAACAAAAATCCTTAACACCTAGTGAGACACATGATCAAGATGATATAAGAAATGAAGACCTAAATCATGCATTTGCATTAGAAGATTATGATTGTGTTTCAAACCTCATACAACCTGGTAATTTAATTCAATTTCTTGTAAAACTTTAAATTATATTATTAATGTATGTCATATAATTTATTATTGTATTTGAATTAAAACTCTAAGAAGTTTTATTTATACATGTACTTAATTTTGTTTTTTAGGGCATGTGTATGTTGTTGTTGCACTCGAGGATAATGAAGAGAAGACTGAGTATTGACTAGCTTGATGTGCAGAACCTAAGAAAAAGTTGATATGTCATGAAGTAGACGATGATGTTTTTTAGTATCCAATTGGGTCTATTGTGGTTGTTGGTACATGACTACACACATACCTAACAAGAAGGAATGGTTTGCCAGATTTTGAAGACTACCAATCAGAAAAGAAGATTATACACTATTCCCATTTGGTACTGGCAACAAATATCAAATTGAAAAGATACAAAGGGAGACCTTCTAATAAAATATTATGGACACTTGCAATGGAAGAGCATGAGGAAATCATAGACATATTACATAAAAAAGAGGATGTTGATGGTACATTAGGTTGAATCAAATTTATACATTTAAGTTTTTTTTTAATATGTAGTTCTATATGTAGATATCTTCTTTCAAGTCTCATATGTAGATCTAATTACTTTGGTTTTCAGGTGTCAAGTACAATTAGATAAAATAGATGTTAGTCAACTTGTGCACTTTACAACTTTTGGCTAATCAAAGTTGTAATACTAGGTGAGTGCAATTCATTTATTTAACTTTTGGATCTTAGATTTGAATTTTCAACATAAATGATAATTGTCAAGTTAAATGAACTTTACATTTAAATACATTTTCTAACATTTCAACATTCATTTTTATGATGCAGGACCTCTAGAAGAACATAGACATGAAATATTTATGCAGTTCAATGCACACTTGTATTTGTCCAATTTTGGTTTTATAAAACACACGAGTTCACTTTTATTCATCCAATTTTATTTTAAATATAAATTCAATGCATAGTTGTATAGTCATTTGTTCACTAATGGATAATGATATAGTTTTTTGTACATCCATATTTCATAGTTCAAATTAATATGTCATGGTTAGAAAGATGATTTTTTTTATAGTTAATCTTGAAGTCAATATTAGTTACATCTATATTGTTTCACATCAATTATATAATAAGTTATTTGATTAATGGTAGTTTTAAAATCAAATTCTCTTGTCAATTACATGAATAAATAGCTACTATTAATGATAAAATTACAATTGATATCAATTTATAATTAATATTTAGATAAACTCATATATCTAGATTCAAAGCACTATTTAAAAAAACCATGATATGGGATTTAAAAAGTCCATGAATAAGATACATAACATAGCAAGTCCTATAATAATATGTATCATAATGCCCATCATATCAACTCATGATATATATAATCACACAACAAAGTCCTAATGTAACAACAAGTCCAAATAATATGATAACAAGTCCAAATAATATGATAACAACTCTTGATAGCACAAGTCCAAATAACATGATAATAAGTCCCAATAACATGTATAACGTGCATGCCATCATAAAATGCCCTTCATATAATAACATAACAAGGTCTAACATGTGACAAAAAAGAGTGAAATAATGTATATAACACATATAATCTAAATCTGCTTGTCGAGCTAATTTGCAGTCCTCTTCACTTTGCGTGAAGGTGAATGAGATGCACCATCGCGTCCTATGTTCTCCTGAGTGCCCTTGTCCTCCTGTAAATTTTTAAAAGATCGCATCAGAAGACTGTGTGTTAAATTCTAATGACTTGCATAATTCACTTATAAAGTAAAATTAATATTAATGAATATTTAAAGTTTTACCGTGCATCCATGCTCAGTAATACCCTCAGTGGGACAAGGAGGTCCTCTCTTAGCAACATAAAAAGTGGATGTAGTCAAGTCTTGTAAAAACAAACATTACAAAATTTGATAATCCAAGTATAAAATACAGGTACATAATAGACAATGCAAAATTAATTTTTTAATCACGACCTCAAATGACAATGTCAATAGTTGCATTTGGCTCAATCTTGTAGCCATGCCAAGATTCATGGTGGTATCGACCTAAACAACATGTACAAAGCATGAATCAAAATTGTATATACATAAATTTTAGTATATAACTTGAATATAAATTTATCGAACAAAATCATTTACATTAGATGTCTGACGCATAACCAACGTCACTGATGAGTCACGACGTAAATGTGATGCAACATGAGACAATCCAAAATCCTACAAGTGCAAAAAAATAAGCACGATAAAAGTTGTAAATAAATTAGTAAGCATATAATCACTTAAAATTAATGAATGAAAAACATACTTCGGGTATATGAGGTTGAGTCTCAGTGACCAGTACGACAGAGCGAGAAGAATTACCAACCTCAATATTACATGAAGCACCCTACAAAATTGCAAAAATATATCAAACATATTATCAATTCAAGTTTTAATTGTTTGCTTTAAATGTATCTAGATCAAAGTGCATACCGTGAACGGGTGGCTGAGATCTCAAGGTGTGGAGGTGATATGATGACGGTCACTGAATGAACTAGTGCCAACCCTCCTATGTTCACCAAAAAATATGAATGTTGTGGTTGATACATGTGTATAAATATGGAATTTAATATTACACTCTAAATTATAATTAAATTTACCTCTGCAGGATGATCATCGTCTAAACAAAGAAAAACAACATATGATGCGATCTCATCTCCAACATCACCACATGCGCCACTGTCAGCATCATTATATCCACCATGGGAAGCACCATCACTGCCAGGCTCACTATGGGGACCCCTACACATATCCCTACAACTCGTGCAAACATGTGCTATGCTAGGGGAAACCCTCGCCTGGGTCAAATGGTCTAACAAATTGCCCGAAAGGGCACTCAATGAACCAAGAGCTAACTGCACTGCTCGATGATCAATAGGTGCAGGAACTACTGGAGCATGAAGAGGAACAAGGGGCTCATTATGCACACAATTTCTAGTTCTATTACTCAATTTGGCCCCTGCCTTTTCTATGGAATACCCCAACCAACCCCCTCGAATTCTCTCATATCAAAGTAACTGGGTTTCCTACGCAATTCAAATTCAGTCCATAATTATTTCAAAAAATATAGGAGTAACTCATGATTATTGTGTGGTGGATGGTAAAAAATCATCCACCACCACTCCCAAAAATGGTCAGCTATATGTGGTTGCTGACACCATCTATTAGAAATATGTGGCTTCTTGCAAACTATCTCCTCACCCATTTTAGGGTTCACAAAATAACATTTCATATCATTTTTCATAATTTTTAAATTATTGACCTCTTTATAAGAGAGGCCTTCAGCATAATAGGCACGCATGGAGTCCCTCCATGACTGAAAGCTATCCATCTCAGAGTCTAACGACTGTACCAAATCTAGAATGCCTTGCATGCTATCTACAAGGCGTAGTTGCTGGGGAGGTGGATGAGGATCATATCTAATTGTAATAATGTCTTGCATAATGACATTTACATTTCTAATAATATTCTCCCTCAACTCTACGGTAGTGGGTGGAGGTGGAGGTGGTTGTGCCTGATGACCTAAGAGCTCATCAATGTCAAAATCATCCATGGATATATAATCTGCATATGCATAAAAACATAAAAAATTACAATTACTATATAATTTACATTTTACATTACAAAGAAATACTTATAATTAAATACAACATAATTTAGAAATTTAAATTTAAATACATGAGAGAGAGAGAGAGAGAGAGAGAGAGAGAGAGAGAGAGAGAGAGAGAGAGAGAGAGAGAGAGAGAGAGAGAGATCCTAATTGGTCCTA
>MU226986.1:368750-405701 GCA_018584345.1 Thuja plicata | reverse complement strand
ATATGATGGCAAGATTACAATAAGATATGTTGATTTTATTGAATATGGCATTAATGAAATATGTTGAAATTATTGAATTCATGTTAATCGGATACTGATAAGTTGTTTGGCTCCGAGAATGTCGGAAAGGATGCAGGAATGAAGGTGGGGGTGTGGCTGAGGTAGAGAAGGCTAGCTCTCAGCTATGAAGGGTACGATGGTCTGGGTTGCACACACACACCACTTAGATACATTGTGGTTTCATGATTTTATTACATTTTTAGTTTATATACTCTCTTGAAATTTTATGAGAATTACGTGAATGTGAAAGGAATAAATGACTAATTTAATACTGCACATGTCTAGATAAATTCGTGTGATTGTGTTTACATTAGTATTGAAATGGGGAATTTATATGATGAATGATTTCTCTCTCTCTTTTTTTTTTTCCGCACCTATTGTAAATATTTTAGTGGTTTTGTATTTGAAAAAGAAAAATACGGTTGGAGGAATGGACAAGAGAGTGGCTATTAAAGACGTATAAGCCTTAATTCATGGCATGCGCTTCCTCCTCTCGGAAGTAGTTAGTCTGGAATTGGGAATCTTGTTTTTTGAAAGAAAACAGAGAAGAAAGGAAGGGAAAATAGGTGGCAAAGGAGGTGAATGAGAAGGTGACGGTCTGCAGCTAGAAAAGATAGAAGGATTGGACCTGTACGTGGATGGTCAAGAAAGGCTGCGAATAATCCAAACTCACACATTCAAAGTTCTTCTTTTTATATATTATATGCTATTGTCTTCAGCTGCGTAAGCTTAAGTAAGATATGCATCTTTTCCTGCGCTAAAATTTGCTTAGTCTTTCATTGAACTATGAGAGTAATTCATCTTTTCTGAGTTTTCGTTGATTGCCTTTCTTTAAAACCATGAAAGTTATTCTTTAGAAGCGGTAGAGTGGAGTAGCTGGGTCTTGCTCGCAGCTTTTTTTCTTTTACATCTTCATCTTGTTAAGGATTGCATTTTTCCCAGTGATGTATTCTTTATGGGTGAATAAAATGCGTAGTTTACAAAGGTGTAATGTTCTGCATTTTTTCTTTGTTATTGGTTGATTAGCATGCCTTAGACTTCACTCGTTTTATAATTAGAATTCCATGGATTTTTGCTGGTGTTGAAACCGCATGCTGTTTAGAAAGAGTATTGTGCTACGGTTTTGTTTGTTTTGTGTAGCATGTTTTACATTAAGCTCGCTTCAGTGCAAATTGTGTAGGCTTGAATCTCCTTTCCGATACACTGCTGAGTCTTAGAAGATACCATTGTGTTCCTCTAGTCTCATTATCTTAATCTTCCAGCGCAACCTCCTTACCTTTGTGCAATTGTTTAAGCTTATCACTGTTTGGATGTAGAAGTTGTTAGCTTCTTGCTTTCGTAATCCACTTTTACCACATACTTCCTATTACGGCAAACTGCAAATTTCTTCCTTGCGCGGTCATATGTTTGGATTGGCATAAGTGTCAATTTTCTCCTCTCATGATAGATGAGGGAACTATTAACGTTTCCGTATAGGGGTGTTTCCTAGATTATAACTCAGTGACCTTGCGCACTTAAAGTGCAGAGCAGAATGACATCGCGCGGTATTAGTAGTGGAACGTTTTGACCTGCAGAGGAGATTAGACCCAACGGATTTACTTCCTCTGTAAATTTTTTATATATAATTCTTCCAGCGTAGATGTGGTTGGTTAGCATTATATTATTCTTTTCCTTTTGTATTACGCTGTGCTTGAGCTGCTATCACATTTTTTTATTTTATTTAGACCCGACTGTGGTTCTCTTTTCCATGCCATTAAGATGCTTTCATGTTGCCAGTTAATCTGTGATTCTATATATACTTACTTGCTGTGAAACGTTTGTATGGGAATTTAATCACGTTGAGTAGTGAAATGAGTTACGTCAATAATGTTATTGAATCATGTTAGCTGCAAGATAAATTGTGTTACGATATGTATGTAATGTTACTGTAGGAAGTTAGCTGCATAATGAAATCTGGTATTATGTTAGGTATGCGATATAATTTGTGGAATGATAGCTGTATAATGTTAGGAGATTAACTATAGAGATGGTTAATGTTAACTGATTGTGAAACATTCAAAATGCATCTGTATAGATGAAATTTATAAGATGAAGTCTTCCATGTTAGTTGCGTTCCTGATATGCATTTATTTATGGGAGGGTGCTGAATGTGGAAAACCAGAGGAGGGTAGGAATGACTGTTTACATCTGCCTACCAGTAGAAACCTAGCGTTACTTGCTTTAGCCAAAGCGTGTTGCATATGTTATTTTGTATATGCTGGTTAATTGAATCATCCCTCTGCCACATCCGTGCTCGTACTACTATTTAGACATATGTGTGTTAGTAGTTATGTTCACGGCTACACCAGATCCATCCGACCCTTTCAGCACTGGTTGCTAGGCTTCTCGGGCAAGGGTCGGCGTGTTCTTCGTGTTAGGAAGAACCCCGGGGGAGCTAACCACTCCGTGGTTGGGCGAATAAAAGTGCTTGAGCCACACTCCTGTCTCATGATAGCAGATGGATGCGTATCTGATGGCTAAGGAGACATGGACATACAGATGGACCGAGGTCCAAGGTATATTCCTTTGTAATTGTTCTATGCACTATTTTTTTCATATCTTAATATCTCTGCTATATCTATGACTGAGATGTACTGATGTCTGGCATGCAGGTCGACATCCAAATCACTGTGTATCATATTCTGTCTTATGAATAATTAATAAATTGAATTGTCTCTGATTATTGTCGACCATGTTTTTTGTCGACTTTTCCGCTTTTTATGCTATTGATGTGATGGGGCATTTTGTGGCAAATCCAGTCATTACAGTATTGCCTCCAAAATGAGGCCAACAAATCCATCATCCTCGAGAGGTCTCTCCCGCTCAAAGACTATTTAAGTTCAAGTTCTTTTGCCAAACTGGTCAAGTTCTATCCGTATCTTTGCTGCCACATTTTAGCCCACTTGCCAGCGCTGGAGAAAGAAGATAGAGCGGCCGGAGGTGAGATCCTTAAAATTGACATATTGTATTTTGCCATCACCTATTTTAGGCTTAAATTCCTAGAGTTAAATTTCAATATAGTCATTTATTGCTTTTGGGCAAACTAGACTTTAGTGATAATATGGTTATTCATATCTAAAGTTCATCTTTCTATTTCTTCTTTGAAAGCTGACATTGTGTGACATAACTAATATCACTTATTGAACAATCGTTAGTGAAATTAATTTATTATTAATATATTTATTTCTATGAATAAATGTATTTCAAAATATTGATATAAAAAGTTACAAAATTTTCAAAATTTTATATCATTTCTGATCGTGTTGGTTAACAAAAATTACTTTTTTTAGTCTTTATTATATTGCCTAACGTATATTTTTCTTTGTAATGTATATATACTTGTTCCTAGTATCTTCAATGGCTTATGAATTAGAGTGCAAATCAAATTACTAATTGTGTTGTGTTTGTAGTTTGTTTGGTTTATTTTTGCAAAATATGTGTCCAAAATTATTAAAGGGAGACATCCTTAATTTTCAAGTTTAGAAAGCATTCATACTATATGATTTTCATATTAGCTAAAATATTAAAATCATCTAAAATATTCTTTTACATGTAAGGTTGTATCAAGTTAGATGCGTTTGCTATGAATATAGTAGTCAGTTCAAAGTATTTAAAAAGAAAAAAGAATTTCAATGAATTGATTTTAGGGTGGTTAACTCACTTCACTTAAATCCGACTTCAAGTTTTCTTCTATAACTCTTATTAACATATAGTTTACACAAATATAAATTATAAATATATAAAATTAAATGATTATATAATTAAAGGGAGGTATGGAGTGTTTGTGAGGGTGAAGGTCAAGTTGTTGGAAGGTTTTCAGTGACAAATCAAGCAACTTAAGGACATGGGAAGATAGGACCTACAACAAAGCAGAGGAATCAAAATAGTTTCTACTTGGCAACCACCTGGGTGTATGGGAGGGGAGCCTACAAGGGGAAACATATGAAAAAGGTTTCAAAAAATCAACAACTGGTAGTGGTGATCGACAAGAGAATCTAGAGCTTAGCTAGCACCTTAGAAAATGGTGTGAAGAATCATGACCTTTTAAAGTAGAACTCAAAACTATCCCAAATGCCTTTTACTTAGTAATCTATGAAACTGCTCAAGAAAAACAATGGATTCTAGATAATGGGCCACACATGATGAGTGGAATGTTTTTTTTTTTTTTAAATTAAAGATTGGGAGCCAAACTTCAACCCTTTGAAGGCTATAATAGAGGAGATATCAATCTAGATTTGGCTCTATAATCTTCCTTTTGAATACTGGGACATGGACACATTCATGGTGATAAGCAAAAAGTTGGAGAAGCTCATTAAGGTTAGGGAAGGAGTGGAGAGTAAAGATGTTAGCATGTATGCTAGAATATGTATCAACTGGAGTCCAGTTCATTCGCTCTCGAAAGAAATAGACTTGGTCACAAATGAAAGTGTGTGGAAACAAACCATTAAAGTGGAAGAATCTGTATAGATGTGTTAGTCTTGCAAAAATACAGGCCATGCGGAGTGGGAATGCTTTAAGTTTTTGAAAGGTAAAATGGGGGTGAATGAAGCCTTTATGCGTAAAGTCATTCAAATGTTGAAAAAGGGAGAAGTGAAGAAAAAGTAAGACAATGATATGTTTGGAGACCAAGAAAGATCACTCAAGAAATATCTGCAAGATTGTATGATGCCCTTGTGTTCTATACCAATGCAAAAGGATATGAGTCATGATTTAGTTGACCTTCCAAACGCTGGTGTTTAGAACAACTATCCAAGGATGAAGACAAACACTGAATCCACATTTGAGGGGAACTCTGTTGAGACTGTGTTGACCAAGAACATGGCTCCAGAGGTAATGGAAGAAGGAAATGGTATGGAGGGAGATCTTGTTAGTGCACTCAAAATGAGAAAACAAGAGGAGTTGTTGGTAAGGATGAAGATCCAGTATTGGAGGAAGAGAGTTGGAGTTAGAAAGTGGTGGAGTAGAGTAATCTTCAAATGAGACCCAACTAGCCTTGAGTTGATGAGGAATACAAGTTTGGGGTTGAGATTTACTTTGGAAAAGATGATACTGAAAGAAGCATTATGAAAATATCACAAGGATTGTCTCCCTTACAGAGCAAGGTATAGATAAATGATTTTGGAAATTACCTGAGCTTATGATCAAAATTCCACACCCGAAATGCCAATTCACCTAATTTCGATTCCTCCATTGTAAGCAAAACAAGCTTCCCATTGCATTTTCCAAGAAAACTTAGGGGAACAAAATCTTTGGAAACAAAAATGTGGTCCGTCTAAATTTCCTTATCAGTGTCAAACCCAATGGCCCACTGTTGGCCTGATCCCCATACATTGGCCTCCTCAACCAGCCAATATAGCCACCCATGGTCAAAACTGGGGGAGAGGCTTTGGCATAAAGATTGGGAAAAAAGGAAATCTATTTCATCTAAGCTCCCAAACCATCATATACAAAATCCCTTCCCGACAGATTTGCCCCCAGAATTACTTTATAGGAGCTATGATTTGTAATCGCAAAAAAAGAAGAAAGATGGAGGAAGTCCCAGTGGAATAAGCGGTGACAACCATTTTCATCAATGCATTGGATGAGGTCATTTTTGGGGTGTGAAATGGTGGAAAATATGTGTATAATGAGCATCACTTTTGGAGGAGCAAGACAATGGTGGAGACAGGCAAATGTAGGATCGAGAGAAAGGATTTTGTACTTTGTTGAGAGGGTGTGGAATCAAACCACTGACTGGGTGGGTAGTCTTGTGAAAATGTTGTTGAGAATGGATGGAGGGAGGCCACCTACAAATAAAGGTTTATATCAAGAGATCACAATGCTCTTTTTCCAATGCACATCTTATCCCGCTTCTTTGTTTCTTTTCTATAAGAAAGAAAGAAAATAATTTTAACGTCCACGAGGCTAAAGAAAGCCTATGGGACATATCGTCTCACACGCTGAAATTTTCATTTCCACCCTTTTCTTGTGAAGCTTGATGATGAGTGCCCCCAACTGCTCAACCATCCCCTCATTGAAAAGATCAAACCATGAATTCACGGTCAAAAGAGTATTAAAACTGTCCCGACTGTCCTTGAAGGCGCCACATTCTAGAATGAAGTGTTTTTCTGTTTCTACCTTATCGAAAGTCCAGAAAATACAAATTCTTTCTTCCTAGGTTTCTTTAGGCCTTTTCCAACGCCCGGTTTCACAACGAAGTTGATGTGAATTGGTCCTTAATTGGGTAATGAGAATCTTGGCTCTCCAAGAGATATTAGCCCCAATGTACGCTTTTTGATGGAAGTTACAAGTAGGATTAAACTCCACAATATAATATTCTTTCTTTCTAGTTAAACCTTTATCCCAAGAACGCTGTGGAACTTATTCATAACAAAAGTCTTTATTTCTTTACTATTTGTGGGGAAATAATTCAAGTGAATATCCCATTTGTTGAGCCACTTGCTGTTTTGACGCATCCACGTCATCTTTCTTTTGCACAATGTGTCCCGGAAGAGAACTTTAGGCAATCTGTCCTCATCCATTTGTTCAATTCTGTTTAAGTATCTTATAAGACACACCATAGCAGTTGCTTCAATAGGACCAGCCCCAACCTCACTCAACATGTTATCATACGGAACTGAGTTTTTTATTTTGAACTTGTTTGTAATCAGACATTTTTTTATTTTTTCAATTTCCTTCCATTGTAAATTTGAAGTGCTGCTAGCCCACAGTTCACACCCATAGAGAACAATAGGTAACACTAAAAGACCAAAGAGAATTTGAGTAGTCTTCCAATCCCATAGCTCGACCTCTCTACATCTATTTTGGAAGGCATAAAATGCTTTCCAACCTCCTAAAATACGCTTCTTTCTGCACCCTTCGCAATTTAAATTTTCATTGAAGTCAATTCCTAGGTATTTGTAATCTGACACCTCTTCAAGGATGCTGCCTTGAAAGTAAACCTTATTCTAGTTATGTTTTCTTGGAAGACCATCACTTTCATTTTGCTGATGTTGACCTACATCCCCACCATGTTGCAAAAATGCTCAAAGGCAAGTAATTGTTTTTGTAAGCCACCGACAGAATTAGAGATCAACACAAGGTCATCCGCGTACAAAATAAGTCTAATAATAAACTCACCCAAATGTACACCATCTCCACCTTGAAGGTTTAACCACTCCTCAAGTTTATCAATATACAAACCAAAGAGTGTGTGATGGGGAGGTCACCTAACTCTCTGAAATTCCCACTCTACTCTAGGAATCTCACTTGGAATCCTCTTCAATTCAGGACTCTCTGGACTCACACTTGAGTCTCCTTAGGGCTACTCTCAGGCCCTAACCAGAAGGACTTATCTTCCCTCTTTCCTAGGTTCCCTACCCACCGAAATGTTTTTCTCCTTACTGTCTCTTACTCTTCATGACTGAATTAATTCAGTCATGTACCTTTCTCACTCTATCTCTTTCCCCTACAAGTTCCCTAGACGGACCATCTAGCTCGCCTAGGACTTGTTTCCAACTTTGACTAGTCTCTCCTCAGTTCCAAGCACAAACACAAAAAAGGAATAAAAATACATGATGGGTACCTTTTGATAGTCACATCCCATAAGCCTGATCATGAGAGTCAAAAGGTATCCATTAAACTGAAATAAACTCAGAATACTACTCTACTGAAGTTTGTACACAACAGAAAATATACAGAGCACACAGAACACTCTTCTTTATTGAGAAACTGCAAATTACAATGTAATCTCAAATCTACTGTGTTAGCCTGTTCAATCTCTAAGTTCTCCCACCTCTTCAATGGTTCTTTTTTTCTCTCTTTTTATCCTCGGCCTCTTCTTGGTCTGTAACTGTTTTTAGGTTTCCTATCCGCCTGAGGAATCTCAACTGCCTTGGCTCTTCATCTTCTCCTGTAACTGTCATCGAGCTCATCACCAGCATAACTGTCGACGTGGATGTCGTTCTCCTTCGTGGCATTCTCTTTTCTGTTTGTCGTATATGACTTTTTAAGGCTTTCTCCTTCTGACACGTCAGCACGCTGTATCATTTGACTGGTTCAGTTCTTTATCGCATAATCGCGGGTGAAAGTCATTCTTCATGTCTTAGTCTACGACTGAGCGATTACCTGCTTGTCGCGCTCTCACTATGCATTTACCTAACTTGGCTTTTACCTCGCGACCGAGCGATGACTCTTGATCGCGCACCCGCAATGCATTGTCCCGAGCTATGTTTTAAGTTGCGACTGAGCGATGAGCTCAAGTCGCATACCCGTATTGTCTTTTCAGGAACTGCTCCTTGCTCTGCGAGTCTGCGACGCACATTAGTCACGCACTCGTTGCACGTTCATCCGAGCTGCTACTTCCTTCGCGACCTTGCGCTGCACAGTAGTTGCACTATCGCACTGTCTGGGGACGAGCTGACTTTCCTTCTGCGACCGAGCGATGATCACCCGTCGCGTACCCGCACTGCATCAAGACGCGTTGATGATGTCTTTGCGATCGAGCGATAGCCGAGGTCGCGCACTCGCCATGCATTTTCCCTAACTGTCAATTCACCTGCGACCTTGCGATGCACAAGGTGTCGCTCACTCGCACATCCTACTTAGCTGTTTGCTGCTCGACGACTGAGTGAAGAACTGTTGAGGTTTATAACAAGGACTGAAAGCTAATTGTGATCTACTCCTTTTGATCTCTCAGCAAAAATTGCTAGGGTTTGGAGCTAAACCCTAGGGTGCTCTGCACCAGTGTGGGGGACAAAGGGCACCCTTGTTTGACCCCTATATCACTTCTGAAACTCTCAGAGATGTCATCTGCAGTTCTGATTTTAACTTTAACCTCCTCATAAAGTCTATGAACAACAACTCTAAGGTGAATGGGGACCCCAAGTTCCTCTAGTTTGAGCCAAAGCTTGTCCCTAGGGACCGTATCAAACGCTTTTTTGAAATCAACTAAACAACAAAATTCTTCCTCCTTCTCCCAATTTTTTTCAATGATACGTCTTAAGGTTATACCGTGATCCACTGTAGAATGTTTAGGTCTGAAACCCGCTTGCCCTTTAGCATATTTATCATTTTTTTCTACCCACTTGCTGATTCTGTTTTCAACCATACTCCCAAATAACTTAGCAAACAAAGGATTAATCATTATGGTTCTATAATTGGATGGGTCATTGACGTGACCGCTCTTGAAAAGATGAATAGCAAGGCTAGTTGTCCAATCTAGAGGGAACCCCTGTTGAATGATGTTGTTAAAATTTTTAGTGATGTGAGGAGCAAGAATTACCATACCCCACTTTAGATACTCTGCTTGAAGGTCCACAAGATCTTTTGCTTTACCAACACCTAATTTCTTGATTCCCATCTCTATCTCTTAGACAGTGAAAAGTAAAGTAGAAGCGTTGACCAAAGGAGGATTGTTAACCTTGAGTTTCTGCTCATAAAGTTTCCTAGCATAATTGAACCATTGAGAAGCTGTAATATTATTCCGTATTTGTTTTTTCTTTGGTTGCAACTCTTTCCAAAATGCCTTAGGGTTATTTTTCCCAAGAAAGATAAGCTCTTCCCGTCTTGTAATCATGTAATCAACTTTTTTTTTTTCTTAAAATTTGCTTGTAAGCTTTGATATTTATTTTCTCCTTTTTTGAATCTTTCAAATTTCTCCTTGCCCTATTGCATTCCTCATCAAACCAAGCATTAGCTGGAAAACAAATTTTTTTAGATTTCTTATATTTTGCCCTTTTGCCCCCATCAAGTGCACTAAGAATCAAGTTTGTTAATGTGTGGCTGTGGAACCCTTGAACCGAGATTTTTCCCCTCTCAACGAGCTTCTCAAGCGCAATCTTGAAAGTGCTGCAATTTTTTTGAGTCAACAAAATTCTTCCCTTTGAAGAAGATTGTTGAATGTGCTGGGTATTAGTCCCACATTGTTGCTTTTCAGATGATAAAATGCTTAAATATATAGGATTATGATCAGAATTTAGATCCCAAAGTTGTTCACTGATTGACATGACTTCTATATTCTCACACAAACCATGTGAACAAACTGCATAATCCACAACGCTTGCGCCATTGTATGTATTACAAGTGAAATTACCAGACTTGGCCCATCTAGTCATACCATTACAAATGACTAAGTCAAACGCACCACAAAGAGTAAGGAGCTTCTCTCCAAAAGGATTGCATCCTTTCCTATCATCAGACATTCTAGTCCATTGATGATTGCTTTCTTCTGTGAGCCAGATAGGGTTGCCATTTTCCCTAAAACAGAGAATGCTAGCTTGTTCATTTGCAGTCCTAGCGTTGAAGTCACCCACAAGAAGTATTTCACCAAGCTGAGAAAATACAACTATATCCTTTTTAACGCTGCAAAGGGATCTTTCCAGTCAAGACCCCTATATTTGTAAGTTTTAGACACTTGCGGGGCAAAATAGCAAGCAACAATCCAAATAAGATTTCTATTTTTTGAAATTTTGAACCATATGAATTGTTTATTTGAGTATTCTTTTTCAAGCTAAATGTGACGACCTTCTTTTTCTCTCACTAAAATCAAGATACCTCCGTATCCTTTGCCATTTGTAGCAGCAATATTTCATACCTCCATTATCAAATACCCTTCAAACGAAGGTGTCCTACACCCTTCATGCTCATGTGTTTCTATAAGACAGATTATGTCTCTGCCTTCTACAATAGGCCCTAACCTAGGTCCCCGCCTCCAAGGGTAACCTCTACAATTACAACAAACTAAGCTCAAGGGGGCCTGGTTAGGACTTTATTTCTATTTGTGCTGACGTACAAGGGTCAAAGACGAGCCTTCCTCCCTACTTGCCAAATCAGCCCTTGTTGCAAAGTTGCTTACCATGGAGTTTGTTGCCACCTCTTTGCTGCCCCCTTGTAGTTCACTTTGCGGATGATAGCCAAAAGAGGCAATGCCATCTTTTCCTTTGTATAACCATGCTCGTTTGGCCCTGTCTCTTGTTGTTCTAACCTTTGAAAGTTCCTCTTTTCTTTCTTCTTGTTGTTTAATAGTTAGATCTTCATCTATCACGAAGCGAGATCCCCGCAGAAGATGTTTCTTACCTAGGAGACTTTGTTTGTCATGAATGCTGGACATAATGATTCTTATGAGCTTATCTCTATCCTCAACAAGCTTGCCCACCCTCCATGCTTGACAGATTTTCCCTTGCCAAAGAAGCTTTTCTTTGATGAAGTCACTTGCAAGATCGAGGGTGCATTCATTTGTCCCACAATCCTTTACTCCTTTGATAATGACGTTTGCTGCTCTAATTTGTCTTTCTTTGTTCTCTCTATCCTGAATGTTCTCTCCATGATTTTTTGCTTTTGCCTCATTGTGTTTGGAATTGTTAACCTCTTGTGTTCTATTTTTAGATTTTTTAGAGGGGCCACCATTATATTCCTTCCTTGCTGCCCCTTCGCAATTATTTACTTGGTCAACCACTTTCTCTTCAATCTAACAAACTTTAGAATATGTCATGTCTACCATTTTTGAACCTTTCATGATTTGCAACTCTTCTTTTATACCTTGCCATTCAACCCTCCCTGCAGATAGAGCCTCTTGCAACATTGTCATTTGCTCTTTTAGCACCTTGTTGTTTTCTGCTAGCAGTTGATTTGCAGTCATTAAAGAATGAATTTATGATCTTTATCACAGTCATTGACTTCTAACACTTCTAACCTTCTCTTGGAATTTAGCAATTCTTGCACATAGAGTTCGGATGACCAAGTGAGAGGTGTTGATGTGGGGCTATATAAGATAGAGTCCTCCGTCTTATTGTTTTCCTTGCTCTTACTGTTTCTATATCTTTGAGTATATGAGATGGACGAGCTATAGATGAGTTGTAATGGTTTAACTATTTGTATAGTGAAAATCTATTAGAAATGACTTGCAAACAATAAATGTAATCTTGAAGACACTTTTAATATTCCTTAAATTTACTATTAATAGTTAGTTAAAACAAAATTTCACCAAATGAAATATTAGAAATGTATTGAATAGGTAATGAAAAATTCGGCGTACCCATTGCACACTACGGTGCTATTGCTAGTAATAATTATTATTTTATTGATCAAATTCATTTACAAATACAATGGCAGTCAAAGTAGAACTGCAAAGAAGGGAAATGATAATAATTATATATATACATTATCAGCTCCACCAGTTGTAGTGATCAAGTGCATCAACTAAAGAAGACTTCCACTTGAAACTTCAATAGCTTTTGCAATTATCTTGAGCATCTAACATCCTCTTAATTTACTTATAAATATATTAGATCACATTTCATTAATCATCATCACAATAAGATAATTAGAGCAAAGAATTTGTTTAAGATCGTAGCACACTGAAATCCTAAAATAGATTATTTAGATATGTTTTTCTATAAACATATTAGATCACATTGCATTGTACAAAAGTAACTTCTCTTTCTTACTAATTTAAATAAAAAATACCTCCATCTTCTCTCCACTTACCATTGAAGTTCCTTGCCATACAAAAATTAAACAACAATGTGTAAAACTAAACATCTTGATTTATTAAAAAATGAGTTTGAAATGAATAAAAGAAGAAAAATGTTACCATCATGGATAGATATATTTTGAGCCAAAAGCATGAATGTAATTTTGGATTAAAAGTTTCATTTTTGGTAGTCCATTGATGCCATTTCTACATTGTTATACAATAACCTTATAGAGTTAAGATAGCATCTATAAACAAGGACTTCGAAACCAAATTCATGGTTATATACCCAATATTCTAAGGAAATACCTGTGAAAAAGTGTTAGGGTTATAGTTGCATCTTGGTGTCAAGGCTATAGCAAGGAGTTCCATTATGGTAGTGGTAGAGATGAATCATTGGACTCTTTAGTTATGATTGAGGACTTTTAAGATGGAGGTAAGAGAATCAACATAGCACAATTTGAGCTTTAGAATTAGGAAATGAAGACTACATAATTGTTGGATGTTTTAACTATGGTTATAACATCTATGATGGTTAGAAGTTGGAGCTCTTGGACAACTCATTATTTTTTGATGTGTATACTTACATGTTGATTCATAGTATTTCGATATGGTAGATGCAAATTTGTAATAATCTATCATTTATATAGTGAATCTTTGGTCCTAATATACATGTGATTTGGATGTATTGATAGAGTTATATTTACATTGATTCCTTTGGGCATTTATGGTTTTGGCAAGTTGTACATTTAATGAAAAATTGTGATTTGTAGATCTATAAGATGTTATCTTTTATATTTCAGATTTGTATTTGATTAGCTTATTATGTCTTTAAAACCTATGTAGCAAAGATGACTAAGAGACGTAGTGGCTTAGGGTTTCATGACAACAAAAGACCAAGCAGGCAGAAGAAATGGAGTGATGAAAAATGAAGGGAAGGGAGACAACTACTTGCATGACTTCCTCTTGGAAGGGCGTGGGTGGCTCTGTCGAAAGGACCAAACTAGTCGAGCATAGAGGAGAAGATGAAAATGTTTAACCAAAGAGGTGGGGAGTGATTTTTTTGAGGTTATTCCCAGCTAGTGCAGGGTCATAAGGATGGGTTCAAGTGACTAGAATCAACAGAGTGGAGACCAAAAGATCCTTTTTAGAAAACACAGTTACTTGTTGATAAACCTGCAATGGTGGACAATAGGGCAGTCTCTATTCGAATCGAAACAAAAAGATGGGAGGAGACGATAAAATTTAAAGCCATTAGATTTCCACAATCCATATGAATGTGCCAAAGTTTATGGATTAAATTGTGTAATAATTTTTATCATCGACATTTCAGATCACAATCTGTGATCCATCATCTTTCTGCTCCTTATGTTCTCTCGCAACATCCTGATGATGGACCATAGAGTGTGATCCGAAATGTCAATGATAAAATCATTACACAATTTAATCTAGAAACTTTGGCACAACGATAAACTTGTTTAAGGAAAGGGCCTTTTTCATAAAATGGGGAGGCAGATGACTTGCCTACCCTCACATTCGAAAGTGGTGTGATGAAAACTAGGGTAAGCACTTTTCCTTAAAAACCTTACCAAATGGTTTCTTTCTTGTCATTACGGGAAGTGCTAGGGAAAAAACAATGGGTCATGTATGATGACCCCTTTTCTCGTGAATGGTATTGGTTTTTATTTATCAAAGATTGGTCACCCAATTTTAACCCTAAGCACGCTTCAATAGAAGAGATTTCGATCTGGGTAAGATTGTATAACTTACCACATGAATATTGGAAGGAGGATACTCTTCGAGTCACTAGCAATAAGACTGGGACTTTTATTAAAGCTGACAAAGCCATAGAGAAGAAGGATTTTAGTATGTATGCCAGAATATGTATCTCTTAGAAGCCACATCCTCATCTACCTCATGCAGTAGAAATATGGACAAGCGAAGGCATTTGGTAGCAGGAGATTGAGGTGGAGGAGATTATTGAAAAATGTAATAAATGCAAAGCTTGGATGTGATGTCCTCGATATTATTAAATAAACAAATCAATAATTTTTGTATGTTTGGCCTCGACATTAATTTTCTTAAAAATTCTCGGGCCCTTTTATTTTTATTTCTTTAGCATGTTGGCCACGTCAGCATCATTTGTAATATTTTGGGATGTTTCCTCGAAGCCATATATAAGGCCGAGTCTGTTGTAGTTGTAGGGATATGAACTTGATATTTTATTTGTGATTGTGAATTCTACTTGGAGTTCCATTGTATGCCGTTTTGGAGGTGAAAGACCCTCCCTATTTGGTATCCACAGTTTTAGTGAGAGTAACTCCTCGCCCTATTCTTCTTGCTATGCGTGTGTCCAAAACTTTATAATTTGAAGTGCTATCATTATTTTTATAATTTCTACTTGCATGTGCGAACTTGTGAAATCTTTGGCGATTCAAGTTAGTAATTGGCGGCTATTAATTTGTTGTTCATTCTTATGCCAAATTGTGCGGCAACTATCTTTAATAACATCACAGATATAATATCTCTAGCTTCATCCCCCGAACAACACTTGTGAGTTCATACACTAACTGAGGGATCATACGCAGACTGTATGGGTTGATTCTTGGCCGTACGATGCCAACTTGTCGTGGGAGAGCCAATACTCGGTGTACGAAAACCACCGTACGGTGGTGTGGAACTTCTACCGTACGAAGACCATATAGCCTATACAGGCAGATAGAAAGGTCGTTCGACAACTCACATCATCGCCAGATTACCTTCCGTACGTACAGATGATATACGTGGGGTGAGGATCGTATGAAGTAGGTCTGGTTGTACGAAAGGGATAGCAAAGTTTGTACGGACATGAGGGGAAAGAGCAAGGTCATAGTTGTATCGTACGAGAAACCTCTAGAGATAGCTGTCATACATTTGAGAGGGCCTCGATATGTTACAATGGTAGCAAAGCCAATGATTCTGCTAGCCTGTCGGGTCGTGGATGCATAACACGCTCAAACTTTAAACTAGAAGGAGATATCGTTCCGTCAATAGAATGGGGGAACCATAGGATCCCGTCGCAGAAGTCATGACATTATTAACAAAGCTAACCATGATCAGAGGGAAAGAATGACAAAGGCTCATGGAGGAGACATTGCAGAGGTTGGCGGAAGGGAAGACGAATAGATAACAAAATGGGCATGACAATAATTCTGTCACAGGGAGATCAAACCCTCATCCACGCTCTCAACCATCAATGCCGACGTTTCTGCCAAGAATCGAAGCACCTCGAAGAGAGAGAGCCCACCTTCCAAGAAATGCAGGATCAACTTTTGCAAGACTGGAGGAACGTGAATCTTGAAGGAGACCTATCCTTTAAAGATTATGTGGATCTATGAATGCGATATTTAGGTGGCAACAGTTGTGGCTATTATAACGACGACCTCAAATGGAAGATAGGCAAGGTGAGCCTATCATCCTTTGATAGATCAGGATCAACATCTGCAGGAGCATGGGTACAAAATCCAAACACATATTTCTAGCTTAACCTGATGCCGGAGGACGAAGAAATCAAATTTGCGGCACTTCACCTAGAGGGAATCGCTCACGAATGGTGGCATCATGGAATGGTTACCCTCGACCACGATCAAATAATTACCTATGCTGAATTCATAGAGAGACTGATAGATCACTTTGACGGGAAAGATCCAGAACTTAATTTTAAGGAGTTGGCGCAGCTGAAGCAATCATGATCAGTTGACAATTACATTGCAGAATTTCAGAGACTATCTGTGCTAGTGATAGATATCTGGAAGAGATGAATGGTTGTGTTGTTCATAAATGGGTTGATGGAACCTCTGAAAGGTTGGGTGAAAGTTTTCAAAACCATCATACTCACGGAAGAAATTAAGAAGGCACATGGCATGACAACATTTTCCTCCTCCAGGAGTTATTCACAGCCCAAGCCACCCCTTGCTCTGAAGGAGAAAGACAAAAAACTCCCACCAAATAAGCCATCATTGAATGAGGCCACAAGACAGGAGCTTAGGAGGAGAAAAAATGTTTTGACTGTAAGGAGCTGTGGGGACCAAGGTATCCATGCTTGGGCAAAGGAAAAATCCACTACATTGAGGTGATGTCCGACAGCGAGGAGCATGAAGTGCTTGAAACTAAAGGAGGTGGACAACAAGCTTCTAAGGGGATTGACATAAATCGCGCATAGAGGATTGCCACACTAGTACGGAGAGGAGGTGCCATCGTAGAACTTGCTGGTACACCAAGGTGCATTGTATTCTGGGTATGGGGTACACTCCAAGGGAAGCGGGTTGTGGTCATGCTCGACAGTGGGGCCACCCTCAACTTCATCAACTCGTCACTTGTGAATCGAAGGGTTTTCGTATGGAGGCCCACCAACGGAAAAGTCAAGGTAGCGGGAGGAAACCTCTTGACATGTACCCATCTGGTTCCACAACTGAGCATTACCATGGGGAACCACACGATAACAAATGACTTCTTTGTAGTAGATATGGAGGACATGGAGGTCATACTAGGCATTTAGTGGATGGAGACTCTTGATGAGTACACACATAGTTTCAAAAGGATGGAGTTCTCCTTCGAAGTGGATGGCAAAAAGGTAGTTCTGAGGGGAATGTCAAGTGGCGGCCCGAAGGAAATTTTGACACGACGGATGGAGGCAATTTTAAGACATGGTGATGTAATCTGGACGGAAAACTGCTTGGTATCAACAAAACCCTTGAGGAGTCAACAAGCGTACTATCATGATGATGAGCTTCGGGCGGTGTTGGACAAACACAGTTTGGTTTTCGTCGACATTCCACTGACATCCCTCCACATAGAGGCTTTGAGCACACCATTGAGTTGGAGGAAGGAGCCAAGCCTGTCATCACCACACCCTACTGCCATCCTAAAATGTTTAAGGATGAGATAAAGAAGACAATCCAGGAAATCCTTGACAAAGGATGGATCCGATCCAGCTCGAGCCCTTTTGCATCGTCGCTAGTGCTAGTAAAGAAGAAGGATGGATCCCCCTGAATGTGTCTGGACTACCATGTGTTGAACAAGATGACCATCAAAAATAGGTACCCCATCCCCAGGATCGACGAGTTGTTGGATGAGTTACATGACACAGTCTATTTCTCCAAAATAGATCTCCACTTCGGTTACCATTAGATTCATATGAGGGAGCAAGATGTGAAGACAACTTTTTGTTGCCATTACAGACACTATGAGTTTTTGGTCATGCTGTTTGGGTTGACCAATGCTCCGGCTACCTTCCAATCATGCATGAACCATATCATCAACAAGCAATTGCACAAGTTCCTATTGGTGTTCTTCGACCACATACTCATTTACTATTAGACGTGGGAGGAGCATTTGAGGCATTTGGACGAAGTGTTGGAAATCATGGAGTCACAATCACTGTTTTCCAAAAGGTCCAAATGTGAATTTTGAATGATAGAGATATTGTATACGGGGCACATCATCAGTGCACAAGGGGTTTAGGTACACCAAGAGAAGATTCAAGCGATTTTGGACTACCCACCTCCCAAGACTCTCAGATTTGCGTGGATTCTTCGGGTTGTGTAGTTATTACAGAAGGTTTGTGAAGGGATTCTCACATCTTAGTGCACCACTGACGGATCTGACGAGGAAGGGATCTTTCCAGTGGAATGAATAGGCACAATACACTTTCGACAAGCTGAAGGAAGTCATGAATTCATGTTCAGTTCTTGCACTGCTAGACTTCACTCGGCCCTTTATCCTAGAGTGCGATGCATCTGGAGAAGGCATTGGGGTGGTGTTGATACATGGTCGTCACCCCATTGTATTCGAGAGTCAGAAGCTCTCAGGAGCAGAGCGACTGTGTTTCATCTACAACAAGGAGATGCTCTCTATCATGCACACAAAGATGAAGTTTCAACAATACTTAGTCATAGCTAAGTTTGTAGTATGTACAGACCACAACATCCTGAGATATTTCCTAGATAAGAGATATTTGAACGAAAGGCAACAGAAATGGATAAGCAAACCTCAAGCATTTAATTTTGATATTGAGTATATGAAAGGAAAAAATAATGTGGTGGTCGATGCTCTATTGAGAAGGCCCACCATATTCTCTCTATAATAGATTTCAACGGACTAGAAAGCACATTTGTTGGTTGAGAACTCCAAGAATACTTTCGCGTGTTAGTTGATGGACTATCAATTGCAGGATGATAGATACAAGGTGGTTGACGACGTCATTTACTACAAGGGAAAAATCTATTTAGTACCCAAGTCCAAGATGAAGGAAATGATTCTAAAAGAAATGCATGACTCACCCTTGGCCGGACACCCAGGATACCTAAAGACCTATAAACAAATTCAAGAGAGGTTTGCTTGGAAGGGCCTTAAGAATGACATTCTGTAGTATGTGCGGGAATTCTCTACGTGTTAGAAGAATAAATCCGAGCACACCTTACCTGTTGGACTACTTCAACCATTTCCAATCCCTAACCAGAAATGGGATAACATCTCCATCGATTTCAAGGATAGCCACTTTCTCAGCACCTTCTAGATGGAGTTATTTTGGTTGGCAAGGACAAAGTTGTCGCCAAGCATGAGCTACCACCTGCAGACAGATGGACAAACAAAGATTGTATACAAATGACTGGAGGGTTATTTTAGGAACTATGTTTCAACACAACAGAAGGCATGGGTCCGTTGGTTACATTTGGGAGAGCACTATTACAACACCACCTATCACATGTCGATAGGTATAGCTTCAAATCATTGTACGGATATGAACCTATGTCATTCGTAGATCTGGCGCTGGGCAAAAGTCGCGCACCGAGCGCCAAAGACTAGCTACATGAGAGTTTGGATATCCTGAGATCCCTCAAGGATAACCTACAGAGGGCTCAGAACCAACAGAAGATGTATGTTGACCGACATCGGATTGAGCAAATTTTTGAGGTTGGCTATCTGGTATACCTTAGGCTTCAACCATACAAACAATCCTCCTTGAAGGTTGGTGGAAAGGAGAAGTTGAGGCCGCACTTCTACAGACCATACAGAGTTGCTTGGGGGGTAGGTGAAGTTGCCTACGAATTGGAACTTCCTCAAGGCAGTCGAATTCACAATGTTTTTCATGTGTCGTGTTTCAAGAAGGTTGTCGGGCAGCATGTCATCATGTCGAGGGATTTGCCTCCCATTGACAAAGAAGGGAAACTAAGGCCAAGATCATTGACATCTAAGTGAAGAGGTTGAGGTCGCGTACCATCAAGAAATTTCTTATGCGATGGAAGGATCTTCTGATCGATGATGCCACCTGGGAAGGCGAACAAATTCTGGAGTATCCAAGCCTGCAATTGCTTGAGGAAAAACAAATTTTTAGGTCGGGAGGACTGTGATGTCCACGATATTATTAAATAAATAAATTAATAATTTTTGTATGTTTGGCCCTACCATTATTTTTTTTAAATCTCTCGGGCCCTTTTATTTTTATTTATTTAGCATGTTGGCCATGTCGGCATCATTTGTAATATTTTGGGACGTTTCCCCTAAGCCATATATAAGGACGAGTTTGTTGAATTTGTAGGGATGTGAACTTGATATTTTATTTGGGATTGCGAATTCTAGTTGGAGTTCTATTGTATGCCATTTTAGAGGTGCAAGATCCTTCATATTTCGTATCTGCAGTTTCGGTGGGAGTAACTCCTCACCCTATTAGAGGTGCAAGATCCTTCATATTTCGTATCTACAGTTTCGGTGGGAGTAACTCCTCACCCTATTCTTCTTTCTCTGCGTGCGTCCAAAACTTTGTAATCTGAAGTGCTATCATTATTAATATAATTTGTCTTTGCATGTGCGAACTTGTGAAATCTTTGGCGATTCAAGTCAATAATTGGCAACTATCAATTTGTTGTTCATTCTTATACCAAATTGTGCAACAACTATCTTTAATCACATCGCAGATATAATACCTCCAACTTCATCCTCTAGTTTCATCCCCCGAACAACACTTGTGAGTTCATACACTAACTGACGGATTGTACGCAGACCGTACGGGTTGAGTCTTGGCCGTACAGTGCCAACTTGTCGTGGGAGAGCCAATACTTGGTGTATGGAAACCACTGTATGGTGGTGTGGAACTTCTGCCATACGAAGACCATATAGCCCATACAAGGAGATAGAAAGGTCGTACGACCGCTGAAATCATCACCAGATTGCCTTCCGTACGTACAAATGATATACGTGTGGTGAAGACCGTATGAATTAGGTATGACCGTACAAAAGGGATAGAAACGTTCATACAGACATGAGGGGAAAGAGCAAGGTCATAGTTGTATCGTACGAGCAACCTCCAGATACAACTGTTGTACAACTGAGAGAGCCTCAGAATGTTACATTAGGGGCACAACTCGAATGAATGTCTGGTAGAAAAAAGGATAAAGGGTTAGAAGATAATTATTTGGAGAACAAGTTAGAAGCTATGACTGAAAACCCTTTGGAGAATATAAGAGAAAATGGGAAGGCTGATGGAGCAACAATTCAAGAGAAGACAAATATTAATGGACCAGGGTAGATAGGGGATAAGGATGATACTACTTTATTAGGGAGAGAGTGTTCCCATGGTCAGAGGGAAGAGCCATATGTGGAAACATATGCTACACTTGATAGGTCGTAGAAGAATGGTATCTTGGAGGTGGAGAACAAGGAGAGTCGAGTTGGACAAGTGACTAAGATCGTAGGTGTAGAATACATGAGGGCAAAGTTGAGGAGTCAAGATGGTCAAAAAATAGAAATTGAACTTCCTGAGGAGGGAACATTGGAGGGGACAACAAAGGATATGAACTTCCTATCAATGGTAGGAAACCTTCATCCCAATTTTTCTGACATTGAAGAGGGATTCTTAGGTGAAAGTAGAGTTGAGGAGCACAAACATAATGAACAGATATTTAAGGACAACACTGGGAGTAGGAAAACAAGAGGAAGAAAGTCTAGCCAAAAACTCTTGGAAAAGACTGGTAACATGAAAGATCAAAGCAAGTTGAGATCTACGAGAGACTTGTTCTCTCTTGGGAAGCGATGAAAATATTAGTGTGGAATGTCAAGGGCTGCACTGCCCTTGACAAGAGGCATATGATCAAGTATTGTTTTGATTAGACGAAACCAAATGTAGTTTGTCTTCAAGAAACCAAAATTAAACAAGAAGAGGCAGGGATGTTGCTAGGAGTAAGGCAATAATGGTCTGGAACTTTTGTTAGTGCTGATGGAGCTTCAGGTGAGCTTGGGATACTATGGAACCCAAGGACAGTTAAGATGGAGTATATCTCACATTCAAAGATTTGGTAGCTGGTTAGAGTCCATATGCTTCATTTACAAAAGGACGTTCTTTTGTTTAATGTTTATGGACCAACCAAGATAGGGGAGAAAAAGGTTGTTTGGAGATCTATTTATGATATTTTATGTACTATTGACAAGGAAGCGGTGATCCTTGGGGTGGACTTTAATGCACCCTTGAGATAGAAAATAAGACAGGTGGGAAAGACGCTTTGGAAAGTGTCCAGTTTATTTTTCAGGATTTTGTTAATGGTAATGGTTTGCGTGAAGTTAAAACCCGTAATGGTATCTTTACATGGACTAATAGAAGACAAGGATTCTAAAACATTGCAAAAAAACTTGATTGGTTCTTCCTTGCGGGGGAGTGGGATCTTCTCCCAATGATAGTTGAAGCCTCTATACTGCCCTTCATGGGGTCAGATCACTTTCCCATGGTAATGATGGTTCAGAAGGATTTGGCCCCTTTTAGGTGTCCTTTTATGTTCGAAATGATGTGGCTTTGAGAGGAGGGCCTACAATAGTTAGTGAAGGATTGGTGGCGAAACTCTCCTCCCCGCAATGGTAACAAAGGCTTTCAATTGTTCAAGAAACGTCAATATATCAAAGGCGATTTGAAGGTATGGAATCAAACCCATTTCAAAGATATATATGCTATTTAAATTGACTATAATTCCCAAAACACTGCACCATATCATCTCAAATTATTTAGAATCCACCTCTGGAATTAAACATCAATTCAATCAAGGAAAATAATGCACTCATTAGTTGCACAAACAACAAATCCTAACTAGATCATTCATTGGTCACATCATGATATTATTAGAAACATAAGTTAATCTAAGTCTAATTAGCATCAATCCAACACCCAAATTTTCTAAGTGCCTGGTAAGCTTAGCTTCCTTAAATTGTCAAGAAACTAAACAACATCCTTAACTTAGCCAAGGATCTCATTGCTTATTGTTGCACAATTTTTATTCACAAACTCAACAATTCATAGGTTTAGATATCACTGAATTATCCTCGTGGTGTGAATCAATGTACTCGAAGACTAGACCCAATTATCAAGGTTACTTGTCCATCTAACAACCTTCACAATAGGTATACAATTTCATAGAGGTATTAAAAAGGCGTACATATATAACCTACAATTAACAAGCACAATATCCAAAATGTACAACCTATTTGAAAAATACAAAAATTTAGCCATTGTAATGGTGTAAACTACCCCTATGTAAGATGCTATTGTGGCATTTTGTGCACTTTAGCTTGAGATGCAAAATCCCGTCACCCCCTTTTTCCTTTTCATTGGCCAACTCATCACCCAGCTCGAAATTCCTGCAATGAAGCCCTTAACGGTTTTGGACACGTGCGCGTCGCAGAGATGTATGCACACTGCGCTCTCGTCCGCTAATATAAAGACATGCAGGCAACCGCTGGAGCGTTCAAATCTGCCACCCTACAAATGTAACACTTAGAATGATGGCTTCCCCTATGCAGATTCTATTCGGGTCTATCAAATACGCTCTTCTTGCATGTATTTGGGGCTCTTGAACATTCATACAATCTTCGTTCTTGCACTCTATAGCTTCTTGGTGATCTCACACAGTCTTCTAGGTGTCACACAACCATTCTTTGACCATCTTTGGCTCCATACACCATTTTTGTTGCAGGTTCTCCATTACCAACTCGCCAAGCTCTTGTATTTGGCTTCGTCTTGCACATTTGGACTCTCTATTCTCATAAGAGAGTCTCCCCCATATCTTTTTTGTGTATTAGCAAACATAGTATCTCTCTTATCATATTTCTATTTCATATTATCATCGTTGATCTTCTTTACTCGATTATGTATCACCGAAATTTATTGTCTAACGATTGTTCGTGGAGGTGGAAACACCAGAGCGAGTGTTTGACTAAGGCAAGCCTCTTCATGGCCACAACAATTTTCTCTCCCTATGTATGTGCAACCGACATATGCATAGGGGGAGTCATGAAATGACTAAGGAATATATATGGTGTACATACTAAACATTGTGTTAGTATTTTGCACATATCAATTTTTTATACTAATGTCAAAGGGGGAGATTGATCACATTATTTTGCATTCGTATGCAAAGAAGATCTTCGGTAAACATACATTGAAATACAGGACAAGAGAAAACCGAAAATACAGATATCAGAGATCACCAAAAATTGCTAAGTACAAAGAAAACTGACGACACAATTTTGTGTAAACCGAAAATGCAAAGTGAAAAGGATAAAGAGGAACTCGACAGTGGAACCTGACGAGCAGGATATAGTGCAACCCGAGAGAACAGTCAAAGTGGAACCCGAGAGACAGTTCAAGCAAGGAACATCGAGAGACAGTCAAACTGATTTCAGAGCATAACCGACCGACAGAAACCGAAAGTCAGTTGAAGCCCGCAAAAAGTGGATGTGACTTCCACGTCAGATAAAACATTCATATTCTATTTATATAGTCTTGATTTGTTTTAAAACCATTACTTAAGGACAACAAACATTAATGTAAGTGTTTTAATCAGTCTAACTGATTTAAAACATATAGACTAGGAGATCAAGGTAAAGTTGTAAACCTGTGATCATAGAGTTAATATTGTTTTATGTGAAACTTAATTAGGTCAATCTATCTTATAAATAGATGTTGTAATCATTCATTATCATGGATGAGAGGATGAATGTAGCCAACGAGCACATCTATGGATCAGACTGAGAGTTTCAAGAAGCAGAACAACAAAATGTGAAATTGGTTATCAAGAACCAAGAACAAAGGCTACCAAACAACAATTGGTATCAAATCTAGATCTCTTATTTGGAAAGCTTAAAGACTAAAGAGAAAAGATCATACAATGGAGAAGTACAGACTTGACAAAAGTATTGAGAATTAGAAGCTAGAAATTCAGATCTTCTATGAGCAATATAAAGAAGCTAGAATCAAGATGAGACAGTTGTTAGATGGAAGAAAGATTATGACATCTCACTATAATGAAACAAATTACCATGAAGAAGAGATACCAAATTTCTTTGAGTCATCAGGATTAACTACAACCAAAGCATCAGATACATCAGAAGAAAGCATCACAAGCTTAAATGAAATCAATCAACATCTGGCTGGACAAGTGAAATCTCTGCAAATCGGTCAAGAGACACAGATGGTAAGAATGATTGATGTCATGAACAATGCTAGAGAAGCTGAGCAAGAAAGAACACTAGCTATTGATGATAGAAGGAAGATTACTGACAAACTACAAGAGAAAGAGTCTGAAATACAAAGACTTATAGAGCATCACCATGAGATTACAAATCAGATTATCCTTATGAGTCAAGAGGCAAACATAATGAATACAGAACTCATTGAAAGAATAGAAGCCATCAGTGAGCTAAGGGAAGAAAACGAAAAGCTGAAACAAGAAATAAGAATTCAACAACATAATAAAATTATCAAGAGAGCTCAAGAAAGCAATAAAAGAATGGATGATTTTCTTGATGGACAACGAAGAGTCAACAACAACACCGTTCTAGGCTATACCGAGAATGGAGAATCACCCAATCAAGCTGATCCAAAGAATGTCTATGCAAATCCAAGACCAAGAAAGATGACATGCAATCACTGTGGAAAGAAAAGCCACACATCAAATGTATGCAGGAGCAAAATGAAAGGTATTATTAAATCTACACCTTCATTCATAGGATTTTGTTATAAATGTAACAAAAAAGGACATAAAGCATATGAATGTAAGTCTAAGATGAAACAACCAAAGAAGGAAACCTACATGGACAAATACTGTCCTACTTGCAAAATGCATGGGCACACAAATCTTGAATGCTGGAAAAAGAAAAAGCAAGCATGGAAGCCTAAAGGTCAAGAAACTGCCTATCAACCGAAAAGAGTCGGTAACCAGTATGTATGGGACTACAACACATGGACAAATTGTACATCATGTGGAAGATTTGGTCACATTACTGCAAACTGTATGAGACAGTGGACAAGAAAGTCTAGAGGCTAGACTAACCCCAGAATGGCATGCTTACACTGTCATAAAGTTGGTCATCCCAAGAAAGACTGCAGAGACCGAATGACAAAGACCAACACATTCCCCAATGAAAATATTATTGAAGACATCCGGAAGATGAGAAACAAAATGTGGAGGAAAGCTACAAATAATGATGAAGCTGGAACAAGCAATGCAATTGGTGACACCCTATCCAATGGATCTGGTGACATCACCACCCCCACCTAAGTAGAACAAGTATGGAACTGCTTTACACCAAGTTATATTTTGCATCAGTTCAAA
Source organism: Thuja plicata (assembly GCA_018584345.1). NCBI lineage: Eukaryota > Viridiplantae > Streptophyta > Pinopsida > Cupressales > Cupressaceae > Thuja > Thuja plicata. Next base: position 379,517 of record MU226986.1, on the reverse strand, counting down.
TCATACATAGTTGAAATACCAAATTAGCATGATTATAGATGCACTATGGTATTACTTGTTAAAATCTGTGAAAACTATTTCTTCGGTTAATGCATACTGAAATCCATCGGTATACACTCAAAGTTGAATTGTCTGCACTTACCGAAACTCATCGGTTAACATGTAAAATCAAAATTTGCTAGTGTAAACTGAAAATCGTCGGTAATCAAGCAAGCAGACAAAGTTGTCTTCATCATACACCGAAACTCGTCGGTAAAAGCAAGAAGTTAGATGATTGCCCCGAAGCATCGCGTTGTCATTGAAAAGAGAAGTTAGTGTTTAACCCGACGACTCCGTCTTCATTCACCGAAGAGTGGTTGAGCATTAATGACTTGACTTAGGGCAAACGTCTATAAAAAGGCGACGGAAGGGTTTCATTATTCACTAGCGAGTAGAGCAGAGCAGAGCGACGAAAGCGAAATTTGAGCACACAGCGACAACATCACAAAGCGACTTCAACTCGATCCACAGATACTCCTAACAAGGTAGATCATCATAAGTGATCAAATTGTAAGCCTTAACCGACCCCTTCCAATTTGCAGATAGTGAAGAATTTGTGGGTGCCATCCCCACCGCAATTTTTACTTCCTAACATGAGTTTTCTGCGTTATCATATCTTGTGTTATGTGTCAATTACTTTCATGAATATTTCTATGAATGTTCACATGTTTGTTAAGTTGAAGAATTGATATCTTACACAAAGATAGTATAGAACAGATGGTTGGATATACAATTGATTACATAAAGGTTAATTGATTAAAGATAAGAAAGTTTTAGAGGTACTGATTCACCCCTCCACTCTCAGTACACACTTCCCATTAATTCCAACAGTGCAGGCTTCTATTGCGAGTTCATGGATTCGAAAGCTCCAACCGAAACACAATACCAACCGTCGAATCATGTATTATTGTCTCTATCCTTTTTCTCCTTTCTCATTTTACTCATAAAACACTAATAAAACAATTATTTTCATCTTAGAATCATAATCTGTTTACTCCACTATTATTCTTTTCATTTCATACAACTAGACTAGTTCATTTCACTTGGAACACGTTTTGTTCATCTATCCTTGTGCTTTTGTAGACTAATAATATGTTTTGCATCTTTTATTTTGTTCTTGCTAAGTCTGTACTATGCCTGTACGAGATGCTAGCGCAACACGCTGGTGTCCTTCAATCATGTTGTAGTCCTTGGGCCGCATGTCTGTCTGAGGCAATGAGCTTACGAAGCTCGGGGTTTAATTCCTTCAGTTGGCTTTTTCACTTTCCACCATCAAAACACTTTAATCAATTTATCTATTTAAGTTATTTGCATTTGATTAGTTTAGTTGCATTTGGACACTTACACATAATTGCTCAATTAATACTCAATCAATCTAATCAACATCTAGCCACATCAAGATAACCAAGTTGCTTCCTTCATCTTGTGTCAGATCTCCCTAGCACTCCTAGCTAGTAACGTGACGTGGTGCAAGGAAATCATGTACACCTTGAGATTTTAACCAGCCTCTCAGTAGGTGCATTATTTTCTTCCCCACAACCATCTAGAGTAATTTTGTACTATTCTCTACTCAACCAACACACCACCCAACATTCATTGGCTTAAATATAACTCAAACATTCACACAAGACTTTACACCTAGACTAAACTAAACTCAGATACAAGAATGGGAAACCTACAACCACTCCTTAAGTGCTACAACATCTCAAATAGGCTATCATAAGTGATCAATGAAATTTGAATATAAATAGTCCACCCTACTACAACAAAGATTACTGGCATTCCACTTCTACAAGGATGACCAATGTCTAACTACTTGTTACTACTAAGATGACTATTAGTGTGTTCACATTAGTTTGGATTAGTTATACTAGTCTAATTTCTTTTATTTCTTGTTCATACCTAGCATGTTAAGTTTACTTGGGGCATTTTTACTTTCCTTATTTAGTAAAATTATACTATACATACTATATCTATGAGCGAAGAACGAGTTTATATTTGTATCTCTTAGTGACATACTCTATATATACCCACCTCTAGCTCTCAAATTTGAGAAATAACTTGTATTGTGTGGAATATTATTATTCTATAATTTTGGTCTTTAGGGTTCCATATAATTGGCTCTTAGGATTTATAGATCTTGGATAGCTAATTCTTACATGGTTTCAAACCTCTTTTGATGTTCAATTCAAATACTCATGAGATCTTTTGAGGTGTTGTTTCTTGAGTAAGCATTTGACATGCCCAACAAGAAGTTAGGTAAAGTCACACGATCACTTTACTTCTCAAAAAACGCGACCAATTCCCAATGGAAACCAATCCACCCCAAGGCCTATAGTACTAGGTTGTGGGAGTACAAAATAAGTTAGTAATGTATGTAGCTACTCATTTTCAAATCAACATCTAGTATGAGAGTCTTGATAGACAATTGAATCACAACAAATTCTATCAAACACATAGTTAGCTACCCAAACAATGGATACTTGATTTGATAAATATATGTAGCCAAATCCAAACTTGTAATTTTTAGATTTGACAATTTTGGACATTCAATCCTTAGATCTAATACTTATAACAACAATCAATACATTTGTCTCAAATTGACCAACTTTTAGTTATAACAAACTTTAAGCAAACCAATCAATGTGGCAGTTGCCTTCTTATCCTTGGATATTAATTTTAGGCAAGTACACTTTATGCAAATATTAGATCCAAGAGTTTTAGAGCAGATTCACATATTTGTTTTGAAGTTTACTTATTTTATTTGATTTTAAAGAAAGAGTTAGGATTTGGAAAAAATAAAATTCAAAAAATGGATCTACGTTGTAATAAAACCAACTCTTTAATTATACTAAGGAAATGGAATCAATATAATATATACTAACTTTAACTGATCAATGTTTCACACAAGCATTAACACACAGTAGTGTGAAATGCAATGATTTTGTATAATGTTTAACCCCCAAATTGTTTTGCAAGGATTTGCCCAAGTGAAGAGTTTTGTTGACAACACTGTTAAATTTGTTTGCTCAGTTTGAATAGATTTTCACTTGCATACACATTGCATCTTAACTTTACCTTGAATTTTAAAGCATTTTCAAAAAGTCAATTACAGTTTAGAAAAAATCACAAAATTCTTTCAGATTATTGGCAATCAAGTACATTTATTTAGCAGCAACTAGTTCATACAGGTTTGTTGAAGTGTCTTTAAATACACATTTAACAGCAGCAAGGATAATGATTTCCTGTTCAATAAAAACTATCTACTGAGCATATAGAAAAATCTGAGATTAAAATTTAGTTACAGGAGAGGGTCCAATCGGCAACGATAATCATTCTAAGTCCCAAATGTCTAAGGAAAGAGCTCTCAAATAGAACAGCAACCTGAAAAACAACTCTATATCACCAAACGAAGGCAGCTACTAGGAAATCAGCTCCCAATGTCTTCTTAAGCCTCCAATGTTCCCCAAAAAACTGATCAACAAAAATTCAAACCAATTAATGAATTCCCACACTAAGATAGGTAGTCATAGCACGGGAAGATAAGCACAACAGATTGAAATTTTATCAACCCTTCAAGAAGACCCTCAACCAAAGCCACGAGTTGTAGCAGAGAGAAAGAGAGATGGGAAACCAAACCTTGACACAAATCTGCACTGAAAACTCTGCTCAGTGCTTATCGCAACATGTGATGTCACAGTCCCCAAAATAGCTTGCTTAGAGGCAATTTAACCACCAGAAATCCAAACTTGCAGTTTGATCAAACAAAATGCTTAGAAATGAAGCACCTCGCCTCCATGTTTAATTTAGAACACTGTCTAGAAACAAAAACTCCAAGATAGACCCCAAAAATGGAGTTTTTAGTTTCTAGCAACTGTATGACCACATGAAAATCCTGAAATCATAGTCATTTAAAACTCCTTCTCAAACCTGTAAATTCCCTTTCAGTTGTATTGATCAATTGCTCATCAAAGACAGAATATCCTCAAAACCTTCCTTCAACCTGAGCGAATGAATTACCAAGGCGTTGCTTCACAAGTCAGGAAATTGTCTTCATTGAATTAATTTCGAATCATGCCCAGATCAATGCCAAACTCTGTATTTCTTATCAATGCAATAAAAAACCGAATATATCTTCATGGTTTATTTGCAAAATTAAACCCAAGCACTGAAACCTCACCAAAAATCACTGAATCTAAGCCCACATATTGCCTCTGAAATGAGGCCAACAAATCATCCTCGAGAGGTCTCTCCCGCTCAAAGACAATGCTCTCATGGAAGTTCTCTTCCTCCAAAAGCTATGGATGTCAAACTTGTGAATACCTTCTTCAAAGCTTCATAATTATCCTCTTTCCTCCACTCGCCAAACTTGGCGAATAAAACAATTAACAGTTGAACCCATACGAGTTGAACTGATTATGGCCATAGTAATATATATTTTGGGTAATACATTAGAGTGTAAAATATTTGCAAGAAATGAAAAGTTGCTTTGTTAGGAATAATAATTATTGTTATTTTATTGTCAAAGCTGTTTACAAATAAAATGACATTCAAAGTAGAACTGCAAAGAAGAGGAATAATAACAGTTATAGATATACATTACATAAGCTCCACCAGCTGTAGTGATCAAGTACAACAACTAAAGCAGACCTCCACTTGAAACTTAAATAGCTTTTGCAATTTTCTTGAGCATCTAACATCCTCTTAATTCACTTATGAATATATTAGATCACATTTCTTTAATCATCATCACAATAAGATAATTAGAACAAAGAATTTATCTAAGATCGCAGCTCACAGAAATCCTAAGATAGATTATGTAGATATATTTTGCTATGAACATATTAGATCACGTTGCATTGTACAAAAGTAACTTTTCTTTGTTACTAATTTAAATAAAAACTACCTCCATCTTCTCTCCACTTACCATTGAAGTTCATTGGCATACAAAAAGCAAACAACGATGTCAAAAAATAAACATCTTGATTTATAAAAAAATGAATTTGAATGAATAAAAGAAGAAAAATGTTACCATCATAGATAGAGATACTTTGAGTCAAAAGCATGAACATAATTTTTGATTAAAACTTTCATTTTTGGGAGTCCATTGATGCCGTACCTACATTGTCATACAATAACCACATAGAGTTAAGATAACATGTATAAACAAGGACTTCAAAACCAAATTCATGGTTATATAGCCAATATAACCAAAAAAACACATTAATGATAAAATCTCTTTTGCTTCGATGATGATCTTGACTGTTCCTATGTAGGTAGGGGTATGACAGATAGTATGAGTGCATTGTACGAAGTATAGGAATCCGACATTGCTTAGATCTTTAAAGATCTAACCCACTTCTTTTCATCTTTTCAGGTCTTAGAGTCTACGGAGATACTGGGACAACAACCAGACGCATGGCAAGATGGACCGAGAGGATCTACACCAGCCATAAACCCTCAAGCAATGGCTGGTCCCTTTACTATTTCCTATGCATTTATATTACCTTTCACATTTCCATTTACATAAGAATAGATGAGATTACTCTCATGGTCTGTGTGAGGCTTATATTCAGCAGATTACATTTATTTCAATTGCATAAAAAGATATAATCTTTTGTCTTGAATACGACTGAAACATTTGAATTGAATACTTGTACTTGTAATATTTTTGCACTGCATATAATAAAATACGTACCTCTTTCACTTGATATGTTTAATTTTCACTATGATGCAATCAGTAGTAAAAATTAGTAACATTTCCTTTCTGACATTCCTCTTTTGGCAAAACACCATTAATAACTGAGATGCACCCTTAAATTGTCTGAAAAACATAACCAGCTCCACTCTATTGAGCTGGGAAGTAAAAATGGGTAATGGGTGGACATGCGAGGTTGTTAGCAGACATGAGCAGAGTGATCATGGGGTGAGTTTGGTGGACAAAATTTCCTACCACACTGCAATTAGTGAGACTGAGAGTGTACAGGAGAGCCAGGGCATACAGAGACATTTCGTGTCTGGACGGTTGAGGGTGAGCGATAGAGATATTTCCTCATCTCTTGAGCATTATGATGTTATTCGGCATATGTTGGTTATTCACGGTTGGGGTGCTCCTATGACAGATGAGCACGGTGGTAGTTCCCTTTCCCTAGGTGAGATTCATTCGCTTCGAGAGGCTATTAGTATTCTGAGGCAGAGCTATGTACTATTGGTAGCTGACAGGGAGCACATGCTTGAGTGTGGCAGCACCTATTATGAGGCGTTGTTAGGGAAAGAGGAGGAGGTAGTTGAGCTCACCATGAGCTTCAGGCAACAACGCGGGTGTTAGAGAGCACCCAGTTGGCTCTTCAGGAGGCGAGATTGCAGTTGGGAGAGGTGATTGTGGAGTTGGAGACGATGCAGTCTATGCCAGCCATGGATCCAGTGCAGTTGCATATAGTGGTGGTTGGTGGCGAGTCAGCTTCCGCAGTTGGCAGTGATGGATGTGTCTTGGACACAATTACATCCACCTTTGAGACAGATGTAGTAGACACAGAGGAGGTGAGTGCCTCATTGGAGAATTGCAGAGAGAGTATTGAGGTACCAAGTCCTTCGGTTGATAGTATGATAACAGATGATACAAAGCAGGTTGTCGAGAGTCCTGAGGTAGCAGGAGTGGATTTGTTAGTGAGTTGTGTGCCAGTTTCTGACACTACTCCCTTTGATTCACAAGACATGGATACGGTACCATCTAGTTTGTAGATGAGGTCTCATGATGATCTGTTTCCTTCTGCCGGAAGCAAATCTATTCCTTCATCTCATACAACTGATAGCGGTGGGGAATTGGTAGTGCCACAGTTTAAGAGGGATCAGTTGTGAATTCTAGGGGGGTAGGTTGATGTTGCTTCTTACAATTTCTACTGCACAGAGTCGTTCATGGAGTACTTGCTTGAAGGTCTGGTTTTGCATGAGGGTCCTTTCAGGGCTTTTGAGGATACACTCATCCGAGGTTCTCGCGCTATTCAGCTTTTCGTGGGAAGGATTGTAGATACTTTGACTATAATGCTTCCTCACAGGGATTTTGTGGTTGGGTTTGCTGAGAGAGTTACCCAGTATCCTGCCCAGCCAGTTGTTCAGAGTCAGAGATTGGAGCCATCTATTGATTCTCGATTTGATATTGATGAGCCTCTGACAGAGATTGGAGCTTTTCATCTTGATTACACGGTGAGGAGTGTTCATCATTTCTCGTTTGACCCATCGATTGAGAACTTGGTTGCACGTCAGTGTGCGTTGGCTCCATGTAATGTCCCCATTTTGAGAGAGCATTGGAGTTAGTGGATTTGGCCTATCATTGGGTCCTTATAGGCTAATACTGGTGATTAGAGGACCTTGTTGTGGGTTGTGGCCCCGTTTTGAGGGACTTACTATTTATAGTAAGTCAACAGTTGGTTCCACGGAGCTCAGATGATTTTGAGGAGTTATATGATGTTCTCAGATTTTATTTCTGGCTTCCAATTTGGATTCCAAGATTCTTAGAGGGAGCATCAATTTCATTCATCATTTTTCATCATCAAGATCACTCATGCATTGTCGGATTTTGATTTTGATGCTTCCTCAGTTGTTTTCGCAAAACGGGTGAATTATGATTATTATTTAATTAAATCGGCTAAGGTTGCTATTTTTATTGGAATAGTATTTTAGGCAACTTAGTGTAATAGCTAGTTGGAACCGGGTTGAGAAGTTTTAAATCCTGAGCTCATAAAATAGGGACCCTACGTGTCAGAATATTATTGTTTTAATGAAAGGGTCTTTTTCATCATTAAAGTGGGAAGAAATATAATAGTTTATTATATTTCAAATGTGAACATAAAGCAAAGTCTTTATGTAAGTGAAAAGTGTGTGAGAGAAGATATCTTTTATTATAAAACCAATGCTTTGGGCAAAAAGCAATTAATTCCTTACTTGTGCATTTGCTTTGTTTGTGTGGAGAAGAAATTGAAACAAGGGTTTCAGATTTCAAACTTGAAGAATTGTGAATTCTTCCAAGTTATTTCAGCATAGTGAATTTGTGAAACACCCAACAAATTATGTCAAGCGTTGGCTTCATCCAGAGGCCAAGAACGAATTTATTGTTACAGAATTAAGGGTTTGAATGCTTCATTATTTACCAGAACAGTTTGTAGTGATAGCAAGAATTGGTAGCCATTATTAATCAGATTTCAAAGCATTTATGAGCAGATTTGTGAAATTTATTCAAGGGTTTCAAGACATCATACCTGTAAGTTCATGAATTGTAACTCCTAAATTTTTTGGGTATTGTTAATTTAGATAATAGGGGATATTTTATGAACTGGGTTGTCGATATTTTATGAAAATACTGAGTATCTAAGGTGTTGTAAAAATCTGGAATTTCCAGCTATATATTCCCTATGTAATGTCCAATTTTTGAGTTGAAATAATTATTGCAATATCTTCTATTTTGTTGCATTATATTGTTCTATCAAACATTGCAAATATATTAAAAAAACATCAATTGCGGCATACCAAACCATAACAAATCAAACAGGAACTCAAATTAGCAAGCTCAAACATTGTTTGCTAAATGTTTGACTAAATATCAAGGCACTATTAAATTAGAAAATACAGTGATAAAGTTAGAACTAGCAGGGGTTCTTACACTCCAGAGTTGTATCATCCTTTATGGCATGGGTTTTCTCCATCGGCAGTTAATTGGATTATTTAATGCGAGTTAGTCGGAGGCTACTTGCAAGGTTAGTATATCCAAGATTGTATTGCAGAGGTTGGATATCTGGGTTACAGGAGTATTTGTTCCTGTTGCACAAATGAACTTCACACAAAGCAGATTGGTAGGGTGTGTAGGGAGGTCTGGTCTGTCAGATGATATTGGATATCCATTCTTCCTTACGATGGATGGCTATGAGTTTCATCTCTACTAGGATCCATGTAGTGTCTCGTTTAGCACTGCAGATTGTGCGAATCGTTATGGTTGGCATGATGACAGTGTATTTTGGTTAGCTCAGTAGATGGTCATTTCATCACAAGAGTTTCGCAGGGACATTACACCATTCTATCCTTAGGATACAAGTGGACTTCTATGTTTTGTTTTATGAGATTACTGGGGGACAAGCAATTTCAAGAAGGGAGAACTGTAATGTCCCCGTTTTTAGGCACATTAAAGTTTGAGGGATTTGCCTATATTTGGACCCTTGTAAGCTAATCAGGATGATAGAGGGGGTCGTGTGGCTGAGTCAATGGTCAATTTCCACTCTAGAGGTCTGTGATGCCAGGATTGCTATTCGTTTGAGTAAGATTGATAGACTTACTATTTTTAGTAATTGTTTATTTTGGGATCCTCATGGTTAATACTTTTGGCAGGGCACCAGAGCAATCGTATCAGTGGAGAGTGGAAACATTTGCAAACTTCCAATTTGAGGTACTTACTATTTATAGTAAGTCTATTTTTGGCAGTGTCTATTTGGGGCAGGGTGTCCTAGTGATAGGCTTGGCAGAGCATTTGTACTGACTTGGGAAGTTTTTGTTGTGGAGATCATAATTAATCAAGTTCACTAAATTTAATTATTATTTGAGCTTTATTTTATGAAGTCCAGTCATTAATTAATCATAACGACTATATTTAATGCTTTGTCTTTAATAATGAAGGGAAATATAATGAAGTATTATATTTCAAAGAGATATGCAAGTTTCCAATCTTTTAAATCCAAATCACTAAATTTATGCAAAGTGTGAAGGAGAAGCTGGAAGTTCGATTTGTGTTGGAGAAATTATAAATGTCTTGAGAAGAGAATATTGAACCATTCTTGGGCATTGGGAAATTATAGTTTTTTAGAGACAAGGGTTTCGAGTTTGCTGAAAGAATTGTGAATTCTTTTCAGAGGTTTGTCACTTTGAGTTGGAATTTCATTGCCAACGAATTGTGGAAGAAATTTGGCCAGCATTGGTGATTCTTGAAGGAATACTTGACGCCATTGAGGGCAGATTACAGCTAGTGTTGTTGATGCCATTTTATGGTGAATGTTCTGGTTTCTTGTTGGACGTGAGTATCTACACTAGCAGCCACCACCTTTCCTAGGAGTTGCGGCCAGAATTCTAGCCGCTGGAAGTCAATAACAGTACCACTAATTTCCTTTCCCGCTGCAGCCAGTATATGGACAACGTGGAGGAGATAACAGGTTAAAAAACGTGATAAATTTCTGTGATGTCCCCATTTCTAGAATAGGATTTAATAATAAATAATAAAAATAAATCAATGGAACAAATAAATTATAATATAATTTATTATTAATATAATATTATATACCAATAAAAAAATATATATATTAATAAATAATAATAAAATAATCAATAATCAATAATATAAAAATATATAATAATAATAATAATAATAATAATAAAATATAATCACAAAATTAAGATGGCTCATTAAACATCAAACAAATAATAAACATCATAAAAGTTGAAAGCATATAAATAGGGAGAGGAGCATATGACGTGGCCTATTTTCTGACGTGGCTTACCCCACCAAAAATACATGTCTAAACGAATGTTATCAAGACCGGATTAGCTGGCTCGAACCACTTACTTTCTTTACATTTGGGAACCACAGCACTTTATGTGTGATCAACGACAGTACAATAAACAATAGTGGACTATCAAAATCAATTCCAAAAATTGATTAATCACAACGATTCATGATTCGCTAAAAGGGTA
>MU226986.1:292615-351998 GCA_018584345.1 Thuja plicata | reverse complement strand
AATTTTTCAATGCCCGTCCCCAGAAGCGTGTCTGTGTTGAGGTCGACCTTTCTAGGGACCTCAAGGACACTGTTGAAATCCAGGTTGGTTCTCTCACCATTTCTCAAAAAGTGCTCTATTTGAACCTACCCAACATCTATTATCGGTGTCAATCGGCAGAACACAAGATTAAGGATTGCCCGCTGGCTACCCCTCGGGTAAAGCCATCGCCAAAGGAAGCACCGGCCAAAAATATGAAAGTTGGAAAAAAAGAAGAATGGACTACAGTTTCGCGAAAAGGCAGGAATGCCTCAAGCTCCAAGACGACGCAAGCCACTTCCGCTATTGTGTCGTCTCCGGAACCTCCGGTTGGAAAATCTCCTCCTTCCACTGATGCGCCACTGCCACTTATTTCAAACCCTGTTATCCAGGGGAAAAGCTCTGCTACGAAGCCTTCCACTCCAGAAGTGGTGCTCGCGCCGCCAGCGGTTTCTTCGGTTTCCTCCCGGTCTTTGCATCGGTCTCGCAGTCCTAATGGACACACGGACGACCCAGATAAAAGGCGGTTTACCTCTTCTAGAGATTTACTCCCCAGCTTTGGCTCTGTACCAACCTTCTTGCAGAATACTTTCTCCTCTCTTGGGGACGAGGAAACCATGCAAGAGTTTTTATGAATTTTTTGTCCCAGAATGTGCAAGGTCTAACTGACCTCTCAAGAAAGTACTATGTTCGTGATACCCGTCGCAGACTTCACAGTCTGGACGTGTTATGTTTATAGGAGGTTAAAATTTCTGGGTTCCTGCTTAACTCTGCCTGTCGTGTCATATGGCCGGACGGCATTGTCTTTTCTTCTCAGCATGAAACTGGTAAAGGTGGTGTCATTACTATTCTGTCACCTCGCCTTCATTCTTCTGTTATTGCTCATGGATCTAATCCGATGCAGCATGTCACCTGGATTTTGCTATCTTTTCATAATCATTCTTTTGGTATCATTAATGTTTACGCCCCCAATGATGCTGTCGAAAGATCTCAACTTTGGTGCTGGCTGGCAAACAATCTGCCTCCTGCTACTTGGGTTATGTGTGGGGATTTTAATATGGTTGAGCTGGCCTCTGACAAGGAAGGGATTACGCCTTTTCGCTAGACAGCTGGGGAGAGAGAAGCTTGGTACCACATGCGCAATAAATTGGGCCTTTTTGATCCCAATGCTAACCGCTGCCAGCAGGGTGGGGTTTGGCATACTTGGTCTAATTTCAGAGTTGGCTCTGACCGCATATTTAAGAGGCTAGATCGTGCTATGATAACGGCTCAATCCTTTTTCTCTTTTTTTGAGGATCGAGGCCTACCAATCATTCCTCTGACAGATGTAACCCTGTCAGATCACTTCCCCATTTATTTTTCCATCACTTGGCAGTCCTTTGCCAGAAGGGCTGCCCAGACGCAGTTTTATCTCAACACGTCAGTGCTGACGCATGCCTCCACTATTGCTCACATTCTTCAAGTTTGGAATTTAGAGCCTCGGCCCCACAATCATCTTGGTTGGATTCAATGGTGGAATGACGCCATCACCTGTACTGCAAGATTTCTTTGCATTTACGGCCGTCAGTTAACCTACTACAGGAAGCGTGCTTATGAAGCTAACACTAAGGCTCTTCGCAATGTTGTTGATTCGCTTGCGTTGAACCCCTTTGATTCTGCACTCCAGCTTCAGTTGGCCCAACTCCAACATGAGAAGCAAATTGCTGATGCCTATGCTGCTTGTGGAGCTCAAATCAAAGCTCGCCTCCACTGGTTGGAGGTGGGCAATAAAGCCTCTAAGCAGTTTTTTCATGCTCTCAAAGGCCGGCATACTAATGTTTGTATTCAAAAGATTAAACAAGGATCTGAAACCCTTACGGAGCTTCCGGCCATTCTTCAAGCTTTTGTTCAGCATTATGAACAAGTGTTGCATCGTAGGGTAATTCTGTTGCGCGAGAAGAGGCTCTTAAGGCTTGTATTGTTGTTACTCCAAACCGCATAGCGGTCGAGCAGCGTGCCTTTTGTGAGCAATTGCTTACCATCTCTGACCTCAGAGAAGCGACTTTTTCTATGGCCAATGATAAATCTCCAGGATGTGATGGCTTCCCCTGCGAGTTCTACAAACACCTTTGGGATACTGTTGGTCCTGACCTGCACAAAGTCTACCTCAAGGCCTTTCACAATAAAAATTTGGGTACTTTAATTAATAAAGGGAATATCAAATTCATACCTAAATCTGGTGATCCAGAGGATATTTGCAACTGGAGGCTCATCACCTTGTTGAACGTCTCCTACAAGATAATTGCCAAAGCGTTAGCTCTTAAAATCAGACATCTCCTTCCTCTTATTGTCTGCCCTGAACAAACTGGTTTTATTAAATCCAGGTATATTCTTGACAACATTATTGCTGTCTGGAAAGGGATGGAATGGGCTCGCCAATCTAAACAGGCTACCCTGTTCCTCAAAATTGATTTTGCTAAAGCCTATGACCGCATTGAATGGCCTTTTATTCTTGCTATGCTTCAAGCTCTTGGGTTCGGTCCTCACTTCCTTCAGTCTGTGGAAATGCTTTTTGGTGATGCCTCTGCGTGCATTACCATCAATGGGTCTCAATCTGATACTTTTGGGCTTTTTAGATCCATCCAGCAAGGTTGTCCGCTGGCTCCTTCCTTATATGTGCTTGCTGCTGAAGGCTTTGGGTATTTGATTGCCAACTTTGTTTCCTCTGGTTTGGTTCGTGGCATTTCCCTTCCTGATTCCTCTTCCCAGCTTGTTAATGGTCACTTTCCTGATGACTCCTTTCTCACTCTTATTGAGGATGAGGAGAACATCTCCAATGCCTTGCAGTGCCTGGACACCTTTTGTCAAGCCTCTGGATCTGCTATCCAATGGTCTAAAACTCTTTGTTTCAGACAGTCTTTTCTTCCAGCCCCTACCTGGCTTAATAATTTTGGCTGGAAATGGGTTCAGCATGGGGAAGTTTTCCGCTTCCTGGGCATTCCCTTTGCTTTCCATGGCTCCTTTGTGGATTTATGGAATGTTGTGATTGCCAAGATTGAAAAAAAGCTGCAATATTGGATCTGCAAGCCTCTTTCCCTTGCTGGGGAATTTCAGATTTGCTCCAAAGTGTTGGCTGCTACTCATGTCTACTACTCCTCATGTTGGGTTCCATCTAAGGCTTCTTATCTCAAGCTGAAACGTCTGCTCAGAGATTTTCTTTGGGCCTCTGGTGCTGATGGCCATGGGTTTCATAGGGTTGCCTGGGAGTTCTGTTTCCTACCTCGTGATTTTAGAGGCCTTGGCCTCCTCTCCACTCAGAGACAAGGGCATGCTCTCTATGCGAAGTGGATTATCCGTGCTCTTACTAGTGATGAGGCCTGGAAAATTCTTGTTAGGCACTGCATCTCTTCTGGATTCCCAGTTCACAGGCTGGCTTGGAAGGGCATTGCTCTCCAGACCTTGCTCACTATGAAAGAACCTGTTCAAATTCAGGGTACCTTCATCATCAAGAGCATTTGGAAAGCTTGGGAAGCTATTAAGCCCTGGCTCCGTTGGGATGGTGATGCCTTTCGCAATGGTCTTTCTTTCAATCAGCAGAGCCTCTAGTGGTCTCCATTGTTGTCTATTCAAGGCATCCCCCTGGCCAAGACTCAAGGGACTAGTGCTCTGCGTTTTTTCAAACGTGGCATCCGAACACCCAAGGACCTTTTCTCTAGAGCCTCTATGGGTCTCCATTCATGGGAGGATATGCAGGTTTAGTATCGTTTAGCTCGCTCTGATCGCCAGACTTGTGATCTTTTGGTTTCTGCGATTCCTACCAACTTGCTTCATAAGATTGGTATTCAGACTGTCAGGCCCTGGTGGAAGGATTGGAAATGGTATCCTACCACGCCTTTCAGCAATTACAAACCAAGGCTGGGTTATAGGTGGTTGTCCCCCCATCTTCCGATGGTGGATACCCTTAATCAGAGATGACATCTTCATTCTTCCACTTCTCACTGGAGCTCTCGCTTTCAAACCATCTGGGCTGCCATTACGGAGCCCAAGATGGCTCTTTTTGCTTCGTGTCTGCTTTTTCAAGGGCTCCCAGTTGGCCCTAGGCTCGAACATCTGGGTGTTCATGACCCTCGATGTCCTTTCTGTGGTCACCCTGAATCTTTATTGCACATCTTCTGGTTTTGTAGGAGAGCTCAACAGTATTGGCAGTGGATTCATGATTTCTTCAAACCCTTTCGGCCTGAGCCTTTTTCCTAGCGCATGATTGTCTTAGGAGGTTCTCCTAGACTTCCCTCCAAGTTTACCCAGATTTGGCATACTTTCAGGATGGAGATTTTGTTCACTTTATGGAAAGATAGGAATGTTGTTATTTTTTCTCACAACTTTCTTGATACGAATGTTGCTCCTGTATAACAAGGCTTGCATTTGTAATAATGTTATGATGCAGATTCAAGTTCAATCCAATAAAGTGGCTCTGGAAAGTGGCTCACCTGCAGGAGCTCCTCAATCATTGGGGCAATGCTCCCTACACTGTTGCCAGGGTTCCTCTTGATGCCATTTCTGCTGAAGGTACTCCTCCCAGAGGCCGCCGCCGTGGGCGCAGCTCCTCGGCGCACCGCTCACGCACCCCGCGTTCTCAGGCACCCCCGCCACCACTCTTCGAGAGGTGGCGGCGACGGTTGGCGGCACCGCTCGGCTTCTCCGCCTCGCCGTACTTCTGGGTGGTCTCCAGCTCCGGCTCAGTCTACCCCTCCTGATGCTCCTGGTTCTCGTCGTGGCTCTGATCGGCATCCTACCACCTCTTCCAAGTTTCCCCGCCTGGCTTTAGCCATTTTTCCGCCCAAGGCAGAAAAGAAAGATAAAAAAGAAGCTGAAGATGATGGATGGTCGCTCCCCGACCCTCCTGTTAACCCCAATGCTGTGTGGGGTTCTGATGATAAAGATCCTCCTCCTTCTGCCACTGCTCTTGCTACTTAATGGCTTTATGCCTGTTTTTTTTTATGAATAGTTGTATTTTGTTTCCAGCTTTTCCGTGTGAACTCTGCGGGGTGATTCCTATATCCCCCGGCCCCTTTTTGGTGGATATGTAACTTTGATATTTTATTAATTGAAAAGGCACTATTCATAAAAAAAAAAAAAATTGCCTTTTACTAGTACTTTCATTAAAAGTAAGCATTCATTGTATTTGACAATTTACAGCGAATTCAATTCAAAATTGCAGCAGTCTTTCAATTTGTTTCAGAATTTCAGATTATGGTATATTTTCTTTTTGTTCTAAAACTCTCAAAAATCCCAACGAAAATTATAAACTTTCAAAACAAATATTGAGACAATACAGTTCAGCAGTTAGAGCCTGTGAAGGGTTCCTACACTTTATGAGAAAGAAATCTAATTCACATAAAGAAATTTTAGATGGTGAGAATTCAATTAAAATGTATTAAAATGGGACAAAATCTAACTTGAATTCTTATCGAAATTTTGTGTATCAAAATTTGCAAGAGGAAGAGGGGGGGTTCATCTTGAGACGAGGGGAAATCCTTTTAATTTTCAATGTTAATGCAATTATCATGAGAACTTTCAGATTTCTTCATTTTGTTCATCTCTTATCAGTTCTACCTAGCTTAGTGGTTTTTCTCCTTTGTTTTGCAAGGTGAATTTGAGGAGAAATTGGAGGGCAAGGAAATGTTCCAGACTTCAAGTGGCGAGATCAAGCTCAAGAATTCCAAACTCAAGCTCGAGAGCATCCAAATTAGAAGAGGGATTCAAAATCAAGGTTATCAAAAGACAAATTTAAAGATGAAGATCAAGTCCACGAAAATGCAAGTGCAAGTTCACGTTAGAGCAATGAGAAAATTTCCAGAAGATGAAGAAGATTGAAAAGATGAAGGAATTTGGGAATGTCATCATGTGGGAGAGTTGGATAATGTTGCGTATCAAGAGATATTTTCCCTTCATCAAAAAAAGTTGATCAAGTTAACAAGACAAGGATGATGAGGTGGCACCTAGTTGTCTTCTCCAATCAGAAAATTCCAATTTCAAGCAAAGTTAATCGAATCATGCCAAGTGTACAATTTTCTCATTGGCTATCAAAATCTTTTTGAATTTCTTATTGGCGCACAATGTGATGCTTTCATGTAATTGGTTGATATTATGGCAACCCTAATTAGGGTTTGTAAGAGTTAATATTGCCCCTTAATCTTGAATTGATCTTGGCCCTTCGTTGTAATTGAGCACCTATAAAAGGCCAAGGCCTTCTTATTTGAAGCTCATTAGATGGTAGATTCTTTAGAGGAGAGCTAGATTAGATTAGGCTAGCTAAGGGAGAGACTTGATCAAATTGTTGTTATAATGTCATCAAAGTGATTAATAATTCATTGTTGGTTTTCATGGTGGATTACTTAATGTTGCTTTGAAGTGTTCCATGGTTTCCTCAATCTTTCACTTGGAGTAGCTTTCATTTCATGTTGAAGTAGTTTAGTTGGATGAGAATAATTGTGGATGTTCACTTGCAAGACTCGAATTGAAAACTAGGCCATTAGCCTCTTGTTGATTGTAAGTGTGCCTTGAGTGGTGAGCTAGTGATTGATTGCACTTAACTTCAATTGATATCTAATCTTTAGTTTGCATCCATTGAAGGGATTGAAGAAGAAATATTGATTTGAAAACCATTTCAGTATACCTTAGAATCTTGCTCTAGGTGTGTGGAGTCGATGACAAAACTGCATCTAGTAGAGTCCAAGTCCATCCATATTTCCTTGCATTCATAGTTAGAAGTAGTAAAAGTTAAGTTAAGTTGAAGTAGAGTTGAAGATCAAAAACTATATTTTCATTGTACATTGTGAAGCCAAATCTTTAGACGTGCAAGCATTTGTTAAAGTCTTGAGAAACAGCATAAGACCCCTTAGTGATTCCAGCAAATCACATTATTTCACTGAGCGATTGTCCACGAAAAAAGGAACCTTGAAGTCATTTCATGATCTTACTTTGCAATCTTAGCATTAGAAGTGACCTTATTCAAGAGATGATCGAGTGTCTAAGTATTTCACT
Source organism: Thuja plicata (assembly GCA_018584345.1). Classification (NCBI taxonomy): domain Eukaryota; kingdom Viridiplantae; phylum Streptophyta; class Pinopsida; order Cupressales; family Cupressaceae; genus Thuja; species Thuja plicata. Next base: position 344,957 of record MU226986.1, on the reverse strand, counting down.
TTGAAACATTGGGGTATTTGATTATGCATGTTATAGGGGAATAAAACTCACATCAACACTACCCCATAACCAACTTAGGAAATGACAAAATCGTGGTTATGTGAGGTGGCAAAACAAGCCAAAAGAGGTTGTGTACTTATGTTAACGACTCCTAATAACCTAAGCAAGCTTAAATAAAATGTGTAGGAAAAATAAATACCCCCTAACATAAGGAAAATAAGAAACCTACACTAACAATGCAGAAAAAGGTTGTGTCCTTATGTTAATGACTCCTAATAACCTAAGCAAGCTTAAATAAAATGTGTAGGAAAAATAAATACCCCCTAACATAAGGAAAAGAAAAAACCTACACTAACAATGCAGAAATAATTCTGATCCAAGAAACGAAATTGAATCAGGAGAATTTAGGAAAAGGATAGGGTGTTGGAGGTGGGCGTTTGTACAGGCAGAGGGTGCATCAAGGAGATTGGGCATGATATGGGATCCTAGAAAAGTAATAGTAGAGGTAATAAACAACAGATAGAATTGGATGTGTGCTACCATCAAAAGCCTGGCTTGCAATCTAAATTTCATATTATTTAACATATACAGACTAATTCCAAATCAGCAGAAGAAACTCACTTGGGAGGAGTTAGGAAATCATCTATCCTTGTTCCTAGGCAAGAACTACTTTTTCGGTGGCGACTTCAATGCCATTTTGAACCTATCAGAAAAATGAAGAGGATTCGGAGAACCCCAATCATTAATTGACTTTAGGAAATGGGTTAAAATTCATAATATCATTGACTTAAAAATGAACAATGGAATATATACATGAAATAATCGGAGATTGAGATTTAGCCAAATTGCTGAGAAATTGGATAGATTCTAGTTTAAAGGGATTTAGCTAGCTTTTCTTATAATTTTGAGGCAATGATCCTCCCCAATTTAGGATCAAACCATTTCCCCGTTCAATTAAACATTATAGTAGAATCTAGACCCAAAAGATGTCCTTTTAAATTCAGAAAAATGTGGATGAACAGTGAAAAATTGTGATATGATAGAACGGTGGTGGAAAGAAGAGGAAGTGACAGGATCAAAACTTTTTTGTTTCGTCTAAACTAAAAACCATTAAAACAAAGTTGCTCTAGTGGAACAAGGAACAATTTGGAAATATTTTTGCAGCCAAAGAGCAATTAGAAAAAGAAATGGAAAATCTGAATGAAGTTATTAAATTAGGAATGGATCAATCAAGATATCTGAGAGAAAAAGAGCTTCTACAAAAGTATGAAGATATATTAGCCAAAGAGGAGATCTTCTAGAGGCAGAAATCCAGAGACACCTGGTTGGCAAAGGGAGATAAAAATACAAAAATTTTCCATAATTGTACCAAGAATAGGAATGGTATCAAAATAATTGCTAAAATCAGGGAATCAGATGGATAATAAGTAGAAGATCCAAAACTAATTGCAGAAGAAATCACCAACTTTTATAAAAATATTTTAAATAACTATGAAGAGTTAGATATAGAGGCCCAAACTAGCATACTTAGGAATATTCCAAAGCTAATAACTGAAGAGCAGAACAAGAAATTGAACAGAAAATTCACTTATGAAGAAATAGAATCAGCCCTCCAACAACTTCACTCGGATAAGGCTTTAGGTCTAGACGGTTTTCCAGCCTGCTTCTTCCAAAAAAATGTTGGCACTTCATGGGCCAAAAGATGGTAGAGACCTTAGAATGTGCAAGGAATTTGGGTAGGATCTTAAGAGCGATCAATAATACCTTCATTACACTAATACCAAAAAAAGAATTTTTTGAAAACATAGATAAGTATAGACCCATATCATTATGTAATACGGTATACAAGGTGTTGACAAAAGCATTAGCTAACAAGCTAAAAATGTTGCTACCCACAATTATTGTTGAAGAGCAGACTGGATTTGTTCCTAGAAGGTCCATATTTGACGAAATAGTTATAGCTCAGGAAGTAATTCATCGAGTGCAGCATAATGGATATCAAAAAAGCATATAATAAAGTTGATTGGACGTTTTTGTGCAAATGCTTAGAGGCTTTTGGATTCTCTAAGCAATGGATTAATCTTATATTTGAATGTATAGCAACCACAAGAATGTTTGTTTTAGCGAATGGCACCCCAGAAGGCTTCTTTGAAATATCCAGAGGCCTGAGACAAGGAGATCCCATATCCCCATTTCTATTCATAATAATGGCTGAATCCCTTGGGAGGACTATAACTAATTACCATTTAGACAACAACATCAAAGGGGTTAAAATTACAAGCAATCTCCTTGCAGTAACTCATCAACAATTCGTTGATGATACACTACAATTTGGGGAAGGAAAAAAACAAGAAGCAATACATATAGAATACATACTTAATTGGTACACAAAAGCATCAAGGCAAGCAGTTAGCCAAGAAAAGTCAGAAATATTTTTTATTAATTGCAATGATGCAACTAAAAGAGAAATAATTAATATACTAGGATTCAAGAAAGGAGAGTTGCCCAGTAAATATCTAGGGATTCTTGTAGATAGTGGGATCCGGTCTACTAAACTATGGGATCCAGTTCTTGCCAAACTAGATAATAAACTCCAAACATGGAAGGGTAGATGGTTGTCACAAGCAGGAAAAACAAATAGGATCAAATCAGTTCTATCAGCTATACCCCTATATCAGATGTCATGACTTCCTCTCCCTGTTGGAGTACGAACAAAATTGGAGAGTAAGCTAAGATCCTTTTATTGGCAAGGAGCCATTGATAGAAATAAGTTTTCCCTAATAGCATGGGAGAAGATTTGTAAAACAAAAGACGAGGGTGGCATAGGGTGGAGAAATTCGAACAGGCAAAACAAGGCTCTTGGGGCAAAATTGATATGGAAAATGCTAAAGTATCCGACACTCAAATGGGTCACGATTCTTAGTCATAAGTATTTAGATAACAATGATCTGATTAATCTATTCAGAACAACTGCTCCCCCTAAAGTGTCCGAAATCTGGAATTTCCAATTAGGATGTAGACCGATCATAACAGAATAATTAACCTGGGATGTTAAGGATGGAAGCAGAGCCCTAGTCTGGGATGACTCATGCGGGGGTCAACGTCCAATTAGCAGCCTTGGAAAGTTCCAGGAAATGAAAGAGATCTTAATAAACCATTGGGGAAAATTCGTTAAGGATTATATGGAATATAATCCCAACTGCTCTGTGTTGGGATGGAAATGGAAGCCTTTAGACAACTGAATCTACCAAGACATGAAACAAAAGCTTTAAAAATGATTCTAAAAGGCAGGATGATAGTTATTAGAAATGGGATAGATAAACTCATATGGAATGGAGCGAAATCTGGAGAATATAACACGAGATGGATATGAGTACCTCAATATGAAGTTGCATTCTCAAAAACTGAATTGCCAACCAAGCTATTTTGGGATAAAGCATGTTCTCCTAAAGCTGGTGTATTTTTGTAGGCAGCACTACAGAATAAGATATTGACAATGGATAAGTTCAAGAAAATGGGATCTGAAGGACCAAATAGATGTCCTTTATGCGAAGAAGATGAGGAAACATTATATCATCTATTCCTTAACTACAGGTACACTAACCATTGTTGGAAGTGGTTTTTGGGGATGCTGGAATGGAAGAGAGCTCTACCTAATAGAATTTTACCCTTCATGCAATGTTGGCCTACCCACCTCATATCTAGCCTATATGGAATAATTTGGATCAATGCCCCTTCAATCATGGTATGGGAAGTGTGGAAAGAAATATATAGCAGACTATTTAAGGGAAAGCAAATCAGTTGGGAGAATTTGGTAAGTAAAATTGAAGCATCTATTACTGAAGTTCCTAACAGTAGGCTAAGGAAAGAACAAAAAAAAGTGTTGTTTATAATTAAGGAAGAAAGGATTAAAAAGAAATGGAATGGATTACTTATCCTGCCACATATAGGAATGGGCAGAACTACAACCAAAGTGAAAAGAAGAATGTGCAAATGGAATCCACCGCAATTTAGATTGTATAAGTTAAATGTTGATGGAGCATCAAGAGGCAATCCGGGGATAGAAGGGATAAGGTGTATAAGTCACCATTGGAATGGCTTAGAAGTGGCAAGGTTGTTAAGAGCAATAGGAATTGAAACTAATAACATCGCGGAAATTATAGCATTGGTAGAAGGCCTTCTCTTTTGCAAAGATCTGAGTATTAAGAAATTGGAAATTGAAGGAGACTTCGGCATTATCATAAATGCATTAAGGAAAGGGGAAACTCAGAATTGGAAGCTTAATACTATACTGGGTAAAGCGATGGAATTCTGACTTATTTCAAAGCAGTTACTATCAACCATATTTATAGGGAAGGCAACACTAAAGCAGGCTTGTTAGCCAATATAGGGGTGGATGGATGTTGGATAGAAAATATAGGATAAGGCATAAATAGAGGTAAGATATACTTAGGTAAATATTTAGGTGTCAATTAATAATGCTTACCCCAAGATTCAAAGACAATAGAAAAACAACTCGGATGAGCTAATAAGGGAAAATGGATATAATATAAATACATAACATAGGCTATATTGCTATGTAATATAACATAAGATAAGGAGCAATATAAAAAACCACTAAGGAACACACCATAAAGTTCGAGAGAAATACAGAGTTCAATGATTATTTGCCATAAAGGGGCTTTAATGATTGACAGATATGAATCCTCCACTTCAGGGAATAATTAGACCTATTCACATGTGATCGCATGTGAAAGGTCTTTAGCAAGTAACACAGGTAAAGTGGTAAAGTTGTAGACAGTGAGCGGATCGAAGGTGAGACGAAGTCATTTACAATTGCCTGAAAGTCTGAGAAAGCTAGAACAAAGAAATAGGTATGGAATCAGCCATGAGTTTGTGTTGATTGACTGATGAATATCTGATGGAGATGATGAAGACCGAGTGATACCGAGTATCATGATTGTAGAAATGGTTAAATCAATTATTGTTTTGTCATTGATGTCAAGCAATTGATTAATTGATTTTTATTATGTTACCATATCTTAAGAGGAGAAGTTAAATGGGTGACAAATACAGATCAGACAATGATGAAGTAATGATGATATAGTTGTTTTCTACTATATATTTGATGTTATCAAATCGGTACATTTGATTGATCAAGTCAGGACTGCAATAAATTAAGTTATGACTGAAAGAGTTACTTTACCGAGCTAGACTGAGTCAATCGGTAGAATGTTATGTGAGTCGGTCACAGTTACCGAGCACCGAAGATGAATTAGACACCAAGAGCAGTGAATGAAGTCAGTTCCCGAGTTGTAAAGCAAGTTTTACCGAGTACAGGATACTGATAATAAATGAGAATAAGATCGAATTTAATGTGAAGCGATGATGAGCTGGATGAGGAAATGAATTAAAAAAGGTTTGTTACAAAAGATCTACGAACGGGAAAATTCAATGAGAAGATCTAAGGCGAAGATCAAGCGGTTAAACAGAATTGTGAAGAGTTCCAAGAAAAGTACAAGTTCTGAGGTAAAAGTGAGGTGGTTTACCGAGTTGAGAAATATGAAGCAGATGATCGAATGACTGAGCGCAAATGAAGGAAAATCAAATTAAGGAGATTAAGAGGCAAAAGTATGTCTATATAAAAAAGAATGAGAAATACACTGGAGAACAGAGAGGTTGGTGAATTGAACAGAGAAGAAGAACCTAAAGAACAACATTTACCGAGCAGAATAGAGAAAAAGATTGAAGAATCTATAGTCTAAGAAAGAGATCTATGGAGTATGTGATGCCAGTATTCGATTGAGAATAAAGGATCTGACACAAGCAAAGATAGTTGCTATATTTACAGATCAAAGTTTACTGTTGCTTATTAATATTTGTAATAGAGAAATCTCTTAACTGAGTGGATTTAACAGTCCTATTTGTAAAACCTAGACTTAGCTGACATTCCAGAAGAGTGTTTAAAGACCTCTAACAAGGCCACTCCTAACAGGGTGAAGATCTTAACAGATCTGAGGTAAATCCCCTAACAGGGTCACACTTAGCAAATGTGTTTGTAATCTTTAACAGGATAAGTTCTTAACCGAGCGTACTTCAGAAGGGTACATTTCTATTGCAGGTTACAATTCTCACAGATTCCCAAATTGGGTTTCCTCGTTAAATCTGGCGTCAACCAAGTTAAATCTGGTGTTTTACATGATCAAATCTGGAGTTATATGAGTTAATTTGAAGTTGCTACGTTTGAATGATTGATTTACATATATGAGATGTATTGTTGCTTATGTTATTGAGTTAATTTGTGAAATGGTTATTTACTGTGTTCAGTATTACTGAGTGAATCAGTGAGTTCAGTTTTAAGTGTTTAAGTTTTGATTTGCCTAATTCACCCCCCCTCTCAGTGGGACCAACAGTTTGGTACGTGAGGAAGAATGCAAGTTAATGGCTTTCAAGGGCAGAGTAAAGTCGGAACGGGGGGAAGAGTCCTTAACGAGATTGACGACCTTACCAACCTAGCGGTTAGAATTATAATGGGAGAAGATACCATAGATTACAAGTTTCGTTTCAAGGTGAAATTCGACATTCCTGCCACATTTGTGTCATTACTACTGGTGTTTGGTATAGAGAAGAAGGATGCAATCAATCTGTGCAAAAGGGTGTTTCGAGGTGAGCTCTTGGGAAGACTAGAAATTGCAGTGAGTAATGTGGACTCGAACCTCATGATTCCCTATCCCGAGGACTATGTCCTTGAAGAGAGCATAAATTAGAGCACCAAGGTGGTTCAGTGGCCACTACTTCTAATCAAGGATAAGCTACTATTTGAAGAAAGAAGGATATCATAATAAGCGTGGACTTCCTACGGAAATGGTTACATTTAAAACCAATTGTTGGTAACCGTTGGTGGAAAGAATACCTGGTAACAGTCGGGTATGAGGTCCCAAAGGATATGCTGGACATAGAGGTTGAAGAATCCAGGTACTCCCTCCCACAATCATGAAACCTAGCAGAAAGGGAACAAGGGCTACTACAAGCAACAATGTTGAAGTAGAGAAGGAGGCAAGTTCGTCCAATGCAATGGAAACCTTTGTGGTTGTGAGTCTCATGGAGGATTAGAGTTAGTTAAGATATAATATATAGCCATTATAGTACTACGGTAACACGGTATGTGGATGCCCTAATTTTGATAAACGTTTTGGGTCAGACTCTATAATAACTTATTTTATGCAAATATAGACATTATGGTCTCTGGTGTTTAGTAGAATTTGAGACATAAACATATTAGATATATATATATATATATATATCATAGCTTAATACAAATAGAAGGTGTTTTATTCTATATGGTGATACTCTTAGAATGAAAGCATAGTTAATTAGCAATTTAAACATAAAGTTATTTGGGATATTTGGTGGGCAGAAATATATATTTCCTTCTTTCTGGAATATACTTGATGTGTGGTCTTATAATTATGGAAAGGAAGAAATTTTATAGGCAAATCTGCGAATGAAATTAGGAAACTATGTTTGCTGCATTAACTTTCCTGGTAAAGCAAACTTATTTAAGGAAGAAATATAGTAATTGAAATCTTCCCTATGTTGCAAATAACAATCAATCAGAGCTATGTGGATAGATGGTTGCATGAATTTCTATTTTCTTGCCTCAATTTAGCAGCACTTGTCTAATATCATAAGAAGTTGCAATAGCTGTTAAATAAGTAACTTTCGAAAGGCAGAAAATATATGGCTACAGAAAACTTCAAATAATGGTTTGCGGGGAAGTATTAAGGGATAATTTGAATAATCAAAGTGTATCAAAGAATATTAGTTGCATATGATTAAGATATTTACAGACTGAAGTACTTCATCCCTATGATCATTTTCTGTTTTGGGCAAGCATATTCGGAATTGTTTATAATTATGATTGTATATGTATCACATGGAAAATCACTCTAATTTTTCTTAAGAAAACGGAAGTCAGCTAAGTAATCCTTCTCTATTAAGATATAGATGCAGAACAATGTCTTGGTATCTGAGCTGAACTACAAGAGAAAGATGGGTTAGATTTCACCCGAAAAGCTTTCCTTCTTGCAGTTTGATCAGAGATATTAAGGCGTTAGTCTTCATTTATATTTCAATAAAGCTAGGGATTCCTTCGCTATTTAAAAATATGATTTAAGGAATGCTCTTACAGAACATTGACATAGTAGAAGGTCAATTTTCTATAATTTCCTTGTTAGATCCATGTGCTTTTATAGAGTTGATAGTAGACTTCAGAATACCATGGGAAAATGTAGTTATAATGTTAATCAATCTTTAATGGAGGTGGCAATATAGAGACTAATATGCATCTAAGACTGGATCATTGGCTACAATGTGATGTTATTAGTGACATTTGTCTTCATATGGTTAATATTATCTGTCTCATTCTAGCATTTGACAATGACTACAAACAATTATGTCCACATATATTGGATGGTGTTATTAGTAATGTGCAGGCACAGGTTAGTCATATATGTTATTAAATCAGCATCCTAGATGGCATCTATGGGAAAGATAGATGCTCAGCATGGTAATTGAAGCCTCCTCCTTCAGTATGAAACCATGAGATGACTGGTCAGATGGCTAAGGAGGCAGATAAGAAGCTATTTCATCTAATCTATGTTGCATTACGACTATTGTAACTATTTGGTTTGGCATCTGCCACTTCAATGTAAACTTTATTAGATGTTAGGTTTTATCTGATGGGTTACAACTGGAGGTTTTCTTCCTGGTTCTTTCCTGCCGGTATGCCCCTTTTTAAACCAGGATTTTTGTAACTCTTTTACTTTAATAATTAATAAAATTTCGGCTACAGCCCATTATCTATCATAAAAAAGGGATCATGGACCCATTTCCCTAGGCCACAACTTATAAGTTGTGTTAATAAAGTTGGGGGCCAATATTAAAATAAAAATTAAAGCCTTGACATTTGAATTTCATGAAGATGGTTTTTTTTAATAAAAGTTATTAAGTTCGGGGGAAATCTCTTATGTGGTTTGAATGGCTTAGAAAGGGAAATAAAATTGGGTTTGGCTCTCATTTTGCATCATCCAGGTTTTCAGAAAAATTATCTCAGGTTTGTAGAGCACTCTTGGACAGAGTTTGCAGCCATTAGTGTCTCAAGGATGGAAACCCTTGAGGAATCTTAGGTTGGACGTCACCCCAACCTGTAGGAGAAGGTGATTTCAGTGATTATCAGCTTAGAAGAGCCAGTGGGAATTCAAATTTGTTTTTGATAAATCACAGTGTGAGAGGCCAAATCAAAATTCCATCAAGAATCCTACAAATTTGTCCCATAGCAGCGAACTGGTGTTTCCCAGGCAACTCTCTAGCCATACAGCATCAAAAGGATTGGAAATTGCAGTGAGGGTTCGAGTTTGGGTAGGTTTTCAGTTTAGATCAGATTTGCAGGGGAGATTGACCACATATATCATACAAATCAGAGAAATTGCAAGAAATTAAGTTTCCTAGACTCGCCGTACAGCCTCCAGAAGTTGACGTCAGCCTTTGAGGAAGAGTGTGTTGGCATATTTTTGAGTTGTATGTTTGACAGCCTCCAGACCACAAATCACAGTCATTGAGGACAGAATTGAGAAGTGGGAATTACTTTTCCACCAAGAGAACAGAATATATAGGTTGTCGTACATGCCCAGCAAGCCTGCAATTAGCTAACAGCAGCAACATGTGCTTGGAAAAGCAGCATCAGGGCAAAGTGGAATCATTCTCAAGTCTGCAGTAAACCATTTCACATATCACCAGTCCTAGAAGTCACCAGCAAGGCATGTGTGAAGCAGTATCAGAGCTTTTCAATGTAACGCACTTTCATTTTGAATCAAATCTGCAGTTCTCAGCTTGGTACGAATTTTCCTATAATATTTGTGGAAATCAATAAACAATAATTAGTTTCAGATTTGTGTGTTTCCCAGTTCGCAATTTATCTTCACATTAGTTCATTGTTCCTTGCATCTATATTTGTCATATAGTCCAAAAAATTGGGGCCCTTTGGTGAAATGGTGGGGCTTCTTGCCTGTAGAGCCAACAACCAAGGTTCAAATCGCCACGGGGTCGCTCTCTACCATGTCAACAATTGAGATCCCTTACCTTGATCCTTGGTGAATGAGTGGGGCTTCTTGCTTGTAGAGCTTAAAACCAAGGTTCAAAATTTTTTTTGGATGTGGTGGAAGAATCAAGATGTGGGGGTTTTGTCCTCAAAGATTTTAACACTTTTATAGAATTGATTCCAAAGAAGGTGCTTGTCTCCTCCTTTAATGAGTTCAAACCACTCTCTCTATGCAATACGATTTACAAGGTGATTTCCAAGGTAATTGTGAACAGACTTAAAGTGGTTTTGGATTCTGTGATTTCTAATGAATAGAGTGGTTTTACCCTTGGGAGGTCCATCTATGAAGGGGTTATTTTAGCACACAAAGCAATTCACTCTATTTGGTCAGCTAAGACTGAAAGCATGATGGTGAAGGTTGATATTAAGAAAGCTTATGATGAAGTTAATAGGGGCTTTCTTTAACAAGTCTTGGCAAAATTTGGTTTCAAAGCTGATTGGATCTCTTGGGTCAAAAGTTTCATAAGTACTCCCAGATTTTCAGTTCTAGTTAATGGGAGCCCCCAGGGCTTCTTTGACTCAAATAAGGGGATTAGACAAGGGGATCCTCTATCCCCTTTTCCTTTTATTATTATGGCTGAGGTGCTAGGAAGGCTTATTTCAAGGAAATGCAACAAGGGACAATGGAAGGGCATTAAGATTGTTGAAGGTGGTGAACCTTCATCACATCTGCAATTTTCAGATGACAGCTTTCTTGTTGGTGAGGCATCTGTGAGAGAAGCTCGGGTGATTAAGAAGACACTGCATGATTATGACCAGGCCTCGGGGCAACGAGTAAATTGGCACAAATCTGAAATCTATTTTCCAATATTGATCCTTCTAAACAGAGAGATATATGTAGAGTTCTAGGCGTGGAAGTGGGCAAACTTCCGAGCAAGAATCTAGGCATCCTAGTTTTTGGAGGAGCAAACCAATCAGATTTTTGGAAAGGGCTTGTTGATAGTTGTCTGAACAAATTGGAGGGTTTGAAAAGTAGGTGGCTTACATCTCACAGTAGAATTTTGATGTTAAGGACTGTAATCTATGCTATTCTGATTTTCTCCATGATGTGTCTTAAGATTCCTAGTAAGATGATTAAGGCAATAACTCAGCATATGAGGAAATTTTCTATAATGGAGCCAGTGAACAGGATAAAATCCCTCTCTTCGCATGGGAGAAAATTTGGAAATCCAAGGACAAAGGGGGGGAAGGGCTAAGGGACTGGCATAAAATGAATGAAGCCCTTGGGGCTAAACTTGTGCGGAATCTCTACTCTAACCCGGTTCAATTGTGGGTTAAAGTAATGAGAGATAAATATTTGGATTCTTTCGAGGACCACAGAATACTAACAATCCAAAATCCCCCAAAAGGTTCAGCCATATGGAATTTTATTGTGAGTTGCAGAAGGGTGATCATTGATCATATTTCTTGCCAGATAGGAGATGGTGCAAAAGCTGAATTTTGGGATAACTCTTGGTCAGGACTTGCAACATTAAACGAAAGGGAACACTTAGTTGATCTCAGAGATAGATTAATTCCTTTGTGGGGATACAAAGTTAGAGACTATTTGATGGTTAAACAGGGAGATTTGGGGGTGGAATGGTGCTAGAAAGATCTGGCTAACACAAGATTTCCAGAACAACAGCAAAGGATTTGGAAGGAGGTTCTAGAACAAAGGAAAATACTTATCACCGGGAATGAAGACAAAGTAATTTGGTGTGGGGCTCGTAATGGAAACTACTCAGTACAATTGGGATATCAGCTCTTAGAAGGTAGGGAGAATGAGCCATCAAAGATAAACAAGTTGTTTTGGAATAAAAATTGCCTTCCCAAGGCAGGAGCTTTTGCATGGTTAGTTGTTAAAGACAGGATCCTAACTGGGGAAAGGAGGAAATGTCTTGGTTTTGCAGGCCCCACTAAATGTGTGATGTATGGAAAGGCAGAGAAAAAGGTAGATCACCTTCTTCTCCAATGTGAGGTAGCCTCAAGGTGGTGGTCAAAACTAATAGAATATTTAAATTGGCATGGACCAATGCATTACACTCTTAGAGGGGTGTTGAAAGTTGGCCATCACCTCCAAGGAATTCATTATTATCAAGCATATGGACTATAAGTCCCTCATTACTAATTTGGGAGATATGGAAGGACAGGAACCGAAGGATATTTATGGATAAATGAAAGCTCCCAAGAAGATCCTTTCACTGAACTTCTGTAAATTTTAATTTAAAATAATAGATTTTCCAGGCAATGTATGCATTCAATATGCCAGCAAAGGTTGTTTACAATGATGAAAATGACGCCTAGCTGCAGAAATGACCAGCCACGCATCAAGGGCAGAATGTGCTGTCGTAAGCCACACAATAGAATAATTGATAGCTGAAAGGCAGCTGTACGGTTGCAAAATTCACGCCAAGGCAGCCTTAAGACCCCACGTGCCAACCAAGACTCCCACGTCCACTGCTACAGCACTTCCAACGCTGAACTTAACACTTTCTGTCCATGCTGCAAATAGTGTTGTCAAATGTTGCTCAAACCATCTATTGGGGTTTGCAACCCAATAGCCAGACTCTGGGGTTTGCGTCCCAGATTCTCCAGATTCACTCCTCAGAGCAAAATCGCCAATATCAAGAATGAAGTTGTAAAAAGATCATGAAAGAATGAGCCAACATCTCCTTTTATCTCCCTCTCAAAGCCAATCGAACCCTAAAGGGAAAATATGCTTTTCCCTTTTTTATAAAATGGCATCTTTTAATTAAAAAGCTTTTATGTATAGGAAAAACACTCCTTTCCTCAAATAACATAACTCGATGTGCCAGAAGGTCTCCGAATGATGAAAATAAGTTATATTAATTCAAGACCTTTCCAACGAGCTATAACACATAGGCCTGCCTAACCAAATGAAGCCAAAAACCCCTTATTACTCCAATTAGCTATATAAATAGCTTTATTTTAAATTATTAAAACGCTAACTTAGGAAACTATTAAAATATATCCCAAATAGCCATAGAACACCCGAAACACCCCAAAATCCTGAGACTGAATATGTCACCTGCCTGTGACTGATGTCGGTCAACCTGGGATAACTGGCAGTCTCATCCCTAAAATCTAGGGATGCTCCTAGAAACTAGGAAACACGCCCGAATCTTCTGAAATTGAAACCAAGGGATGACCTTATCGAACCTCAAATCTGGAAGCTGACACCACCTCCTAAAAAGTAAGAATTCCCCTCCTTAAAAGTAGGAACTGCCTCCTAAAATCAAGGAACTGCACTGCAACACTATATTTACCACCATATCACCTGTCTATGACTGATGCCGAACGAGATGGGTCAATTGGCAGTCCCATCCCTAAAATCTAGGGATGCTCCTAGAAACTAGGGAACACACCCCGTCATCCTGAAACTGAAACCATGGAATGGTCCAGTGGGACCTCACATCTGGAAACTGCCACATCCTCCTAAAAAGTAGGGATATCCCCTAAAATCTAGGAACTGCTCCAAACTGCTTGCAAAGCCAAAATCCGGTCACTGTATGCACTGAATGAGTCCCTATCCATCTACGCTAGCCTACGAGACTCCAATGATAGGCCAACTCCTCCGTCTCTGATGTCCACTCTAGAAAGGGGACATGACAATAAATGGGAAGATGAGTAGAGGCTTCAAGGCAGAATAAATCATGCTATTGAGGAAGTTGTAGGTGTTGCAACATCCCATCCTAGTTCGACCTCTCTACCTTTTACAATGGAGGATGGGAGGATCCAAATCAGACATCGGGCATGGTCAAATAATCTTGTAAAGAAGAAGGATCAGTTGTGTGTAACTTGGGAACCCCCCTCTGATGGTTGGCATAAAGTGAATTTCGATAGGGCAGCTCAATCCAACCCGAGACCCTCTGTAGTGGGGATTATTATTCAGAATCAGAAAGTTGATGTTGTGAAACTTGGTGCTAAAAGACTCAAGTTGGGCACGAACAATGAAGTTGAAGCTTGAACAGCTCTACTTGCAGTAATCGGCAGTAAACAAGATTCATTTGGAAGGAGATCCACTTGTTATTATCCAAGCAATCCAAAATGGTAGGATCAATGTCTGGCATTTGCAGGGATATATATATCTTTGATTGTAAGAGAATTGAATGAATTTGAGAGCTATATTGTCAGTCATATTAGACGTGAAAGCAATACAGAGGCAGATAGACTCTCAAAATGGGCCCTTAGTTTTGATCATGGAGAGGAATGAGGTTGGAGGAATTTCAAAATATTGTAAATATAGGAAGAGAATTGCATATAGAGTTAATTGACTCAGAAGGGGAATGACTAGGATGGGAAGTGATATTCTTGGTGCATTATGGTAGGTTAATTGGTGTCTTCTGAATTAGTTTTTTGGCTAGTTATTCATTATAGACATAATGCATATTGCCCCTATAGTTATCCAAAGGGTGATCAACACTATTAAATGATAATCGAAAAGGGGGATTTTAATTATGGTGATATATGCGAAGCACTTACTGAAATGGGGGCAAAATTAATAATGATTGCCCTCGATTCAAAGGACGATCTTGAAAAGATATCCAAAGTTGGTGTAGAGGACTTCACATGTGCAAAAATCCTTGGTTGGAGGTGGCGGTGGTTTGCATTAATGATGAAATGGGACTCGATGGGCATGGTGAAGCTTTATAAAGTAGCATTGTTTTGTTTGCAAAGTGCAAAGAGATCAAATGTTTTTGTTGGTGGTTTTTTTGCAGAGAGGTGAGGTGTGTTAATTTGTTTGTAGAAGAACAATGGAGGCCATGTTTACAGTTAAGATGTGCAAGCAGCAAAAGGGCTTCTTCGGCCTACTGAAGAAGCATCGCCTTAAGTTGCTCCTTAATATTAAGAGTGATGAAATGGTGAAAAAGGTTTTAAAGGTGTTGGGTAAGCTTTTCATGGAGGCTAAACATCATTTTTGTGTTAATGTGGATATTATTTCACTCATTCTGGCATGGGGCCTTGATTTGAATGAAGAAATTGAAGCGATTAAATGGGTCCTCACCTTGCTGTTCGAAGAAGATTTACTGGGTGGATTGGATTCAATTTTCTAGTGGGTTGATCCGGGAAGGGGGTTCGACATCTATGAATGCCTTGAGGATGTGGAGGAAGCAGAACTGTTGGGGTTGGTTCCTCTCCTTTGCTGGCCAAAGAGTTTCAAAAAAGACGAATACAAGTTGAAGATTCTGGCGGCATGGGAAGATATGAAGCTAACAATTTGTAGACATGAACTCAAGGTGAACGATGCCCTGCTTGCATTTCCGAAGATGGTGCTGCATCGAGGAAGATCGCGAAGGGTTTTTCGTGTCAGGCAGGTGAGGATGGCTTTTGGGTAAAGCAAGAGTTTGAAGAATTTTGTTCTTTTTGAAGACTTCAAGATCGTTCCAGTAGCAGTGGCGGCCAAGTTGCAGGTCGGAATGCAGGATGGTTTTTGAACAGATTTTATGCTTCATCGACAATGGCTCTATAAAGAGCAGAATTATGTGGGTTTTTGGGTGATGTTTCGGTGTCTTCGAAGTTGGGTATTTTTTTGCTCTCGATGTAAAGCCCTTTACAAATTGGGCAATACGTAATTATCATAAGTGATTATAAGGTCTTTAAAAATGGGGTTAGATGATATGCTAGCACAATAATTAGGTGGTTTGGGGTGGTGTTCTAATCTTACTATGATCTTTATGAATGTAATCCTCACTTATTATAATTAATAAAATATCAATCTTACCGACCAAAAAATATCCAAAAATTTGAAAAAAAATAAAAAATACAAAAAAAAATAAAAAATTAGAAAATACCAAAACAATTAGCCTCATGTTGGTCAAAGACAATTACCAAACCAAATTCAGTATATCAGCAAGGATATCCAATTGGCATCTTTCACCAGTTGAGGAATCAACCTTGAAATTGAAATGAAATCTCGAAAGGAAAGTTTGTTGATATGAAATAGAAGCTAGATTTGAATCACATATTACCTTATACCTTGATAGCGCAATGCTTCTTTGGATATAATCACAAGTATTAATGGAATAGCTTCAACTCCACAAATACCCAAAAGGAATTCATAAATAATATACCTTGCACAATGAATTTTGTAGCTTGCCACAATGCTTGATCATGGTGAAGAAGAATGCTTTGAAGGCTTGAAAAATTGGATGCTTGAATTGATATGATCTCCTTGTGTGTTGTGATTGTTGTTCTAATTGTGTTGAATGAATGGAAAGGGAGGCCTTTATATAGAGATCTCAAAGTAAAATCACCTTTAGGACAACTTAGAAAAATGATATTTTTGTATGGGGCATACCTTTGGGGAGTGTAAAACGACCAAATCTCGCTCCCAAAATTTCGGGCAAAAATGCTCGTAAGAGGGCATTTTTTGGGGAAGAGGGCGGCTCAACCGTCCTCTTTCCGCCAAAAGAGGATGAAATTTTAATAGGAGCAAGATAATAGGTTCTAGTTTCCGAAAAGATGCGCCGCAAGGAGATGTGAAATTGATAGACGTCCAAAATATGCCTCAATCTTTAAAATGAGGTAAGACCCATCTTAAAGTGAGCAAATGAAATAATTTAAAGGACACACTTATAATGAATGGCCTAGAATTAGATTTTGGTGAGAATCAATTAAGAGAGGACTCATAATATTAATTTAAATATTAATATCTATGTTGCATGTACCACTAGGACATGTACCGGGTATTGGTACACATACCCAACTACCAGGTACTCAGTGGAGAGCATCATGGTTAAGGACCTTGATTAAGATTTCTGATTTTTGTTTCAATTTTATGTTTGTGTATCAGCTTGTTGTTTATCAAGCTTAATTCAATATGTAATCAGTTTAAAACTTTGATACAATACTGATTAATAGTTAACTTTATCATTGTTCAAGTCACAAGTTTATCATTTCCAATTTGTCATTGTTATATGATTTATGATCTTCTTGTTCATGTTTAAAGTTTGCCTTCTTTGTCATGCATCTAAACATTTAGCATAGATTATTATTACAAACATATTGCAAATCGGAAACTGAAAAGAATACATTACATCTGCAAACTTTATCACTGTTCTTATTTTGAAAACTCATTGTCATGACTCATATTTTCAGATTTTCTATAAAATATTAAATTATATTTAAAAAAAATTGACGTACCCAAGTACCCCTATCCCCAATTTTGAAAAATAATCGTACCCGTACCCAAAGTACCCAAGTACCCCGTCCCCGTGCAACTTTGATTGATATAAATTAATAAAAATCCCATGAGTGCTAGGAGGGTGTGAAATTGAGTTGAGATGCCGAAAATCAATATGGGAACACATACATGTTAAACTGGCGCTAAATTGAGCATCTAATTATAAGTTCTTACAATTTAGAATGGTACACAAGTGCAAAAAAATTATAGTGTCGGTCGGGTCAAGGGAAATATGAGTTTCGAAAAATGAAACAAACTTTGCTAGGGTCAGCCCCCTCATTAAATAAACTGCAAAAGTGGTGCCATATATATAAAGAACAAAGACATCTTTCAAACACAATGTAATAAGATTTCAAGAAGATAAATGTGAATTTAAGAGCAAAAATAGGCAAATTAGGAGCAGATCAGGCCAACTAAGAGCAAAAGAATGTGCAAGTGTGAATTGTATTTTGAATTTGAAAACACAAACTTGCATTTATACCATTCAAACAAGGTAAATTTCAAGAATAAGGCTGACAGACCTACTCAAATGAAGGAAATAAAAACTTGAACTCGATAAAAAAATCCATGACAACATGAAGATTCCGCCTTGAATTCCTTGTCTCGTGCCAAATTCCGCCCTTGGGAAATAATTTGTCCTTAGCACATGTTAGTTTCCAACCTTGGAAAGTATACAAAATTTAAATGCAAAAATAAGGAGGGTCGGTTGTTATCAAAGCAAGATTGCAGCTCCAAACATGAGTGCCATATACGAAGATAAAGAAGATCGTTCAGACATTATTCAATGTAAATTAAAGGTAAACGAAGGCAATTTATAGCAGATAAGGGCAAAATCAATAGAAGAAGGCGGATTCCAGAAGTTCAAGACTTTAAGGTTTCAAATCCAAATCAGAAATCAAGTGCAATTCTGGAATCCAAGTATTCAAGGGAAATCAAGTGCAATTCCAGAATCCAAGTATTCAAGGGTGAAGTTTCCTTGCATCAGGATTAGGGAATCAAATCAGAATTAAGGAATCAAAACAGAATTAAAGAATCAAATCAGATTCAAGAAAGAAATATCAGAATGAGGAAGATGCATTTCCAGATTGGTGATGAGCATTTCAGGAGGGTTTCTAAGTTTAATGTTCAAGATTGTTAAGGACAAAATCAGATTATTCCAAGGATCCAATTCCAATCCAAATGTAAGTCCTAAATGTCCTAATCCAAATCCAAAAATCCAATCCAATTCAAAATCTGTGATTTGTACAATTCAAGCCGAAATCCCATTGAAGAATTGTTTATCATGAAAATTTTAATTTCTTCAGAGTAAAATTAAAGTGATGCTCTTCTTGTATTTTATTCAAGGAAATTCTATAATCAATATAGGAGTTTCATCTTTCTTTCATGGTTTTCTTTCAATTTAGGATCGATGCAACCAAGGTGAAAGAACCGTGTGGAGTGATGGAGAATGGAGAACCAGATGGAAGAACTCAACGATACAAAAGAATACAAGATCAACATGTTCAAAGAGGATTATGAAGAATGAACGAAGACAACATCAAGTTCAACTTATGCAAGATGAAGATAAAGAAGGCTTTGTAATGTCCCCTTCTCTTCAATGATAACACGAGAGATGATTAGCCTATTTCTCCACATCCCGATAGGCTAATTGGAAAACATAAGAGATGATATGTTGGTCACATCGTTTCAATTGTAGGAGAAATAAGAAGAATGGAATAGTAATTTATAGGGTTTAATATTATTAAAGTTACTTTATGTTATACTATAACATTACATAAGTAAAGTGATTTTATAAAGAGAAAATAAAAGTTAAGTGAGTTTTTATCCCACATTCAACATGAAGGGTCACCAGCGGTTTAAGAAATCCTTATAAGGAGGCTCATCCTTCTCCATTGTCATGTTATGTGATTATTAGATTTACGAATTTCTCCATAGTTGTCAGTGTGATAGTGACATTCATTTTCGAGGACGAAACCCCTTGGGAATATGTAATGTCCCCATTTTTAGGCACATGGGATTAACTTAGACCCTCGTAGGCTAATCGAGATGTTGGAGGGGGTCGTGTGGCAGAGCCAGTGGTCAGTTTCCACTCTGGAGGTCTGCGATGCCAGGATTGCTCTTCATTTGAGTCAGATTGACAAACTTACTATTTATAGTAAGTGTTATTTTTGGGCGATAGTCATGATTGTTATTTTTAGCAGGGCACCTGTGCATTGGTATCAGTGGGGTTGTGAAGTCAGTTGCAGAGTTTCCAATTTGAGAGACTTGCTATTTATAGTAAGTCTATTTGTGGCCAGTTACTATTTTTGGATGACACTTAGGCACACACGTTCGGTTGATGCTCCTAGTTCTCATTGATTGGAGTTATTTGTGTATGATTATTTAATTAAGTTTATTTCATTAAATAATCATTATTTGCCTAAGTCAATGATTAATTATATGAGTTCATTAAAAAGTTATATTATATTAAGTCAAAGGGGAGTTATGAGCTTATATTATGAAGTGTGCTTTTAAGTGAAAAGTGTGAAGTGGAAGTTAGGGTTCGATTTGTAAAGAAGACTTTATAAAGGCTTCATGGGAAAAATTGAATTCATTGTTATGCTATGATATTTTTAGCTTGTGAAGTTGGCTTCAAGGGTTTCGGTGATTTGGCTCAGAGAATTGCAAATTCTTTGATTGCTTTCAGCACTTAGAACTAGTGAAATGAATCCAGTGATTTGTGCAATTGGAGATTCGAATGTGAACATTGGATTGATTATGCTTTATCATCCAATCATCTTTTGGTAAGAAACATCATTTTTGGTGTGAGCTTGGAGTGAGGGTTTCAGCAGTTTGGGACCTTGTAGAATTGCAAATTTTACCAAGCATTGCACTTTGAATTGGTCTCAATACCAGTGAATTGTGCCTTTCGATATTATCAATGAATGTCAGTGATTCACCACATGCTGGACGCATTGAGGGCTGGAGATTACAGCCAGGTTACTGAACAGCATGCAGATTTTGGAGGACCAGCATTGTTATTTATTTTATTAGCAGCGTTTTCAGAAAGGTTGGCCGCATTATTACATAGCCGTAGGAAGTCTAAAGGAGGTGGCATCGGTGGTTGAAGGGCACGATTGCAAGATGGGCCGCAGCAAATATCAGCAGCACGGGACAAACATTTTGTTGGTAATGTGTGCATCTTCCGGCCCATGTTATGATTTTGCAATAATGTTATGATCAAGAATCAGGTTCTATGTTATCTGTTAATGACGGATTGTATTATTATTTGATAAAAAGGAGTAGAGTTGCTAAGAAATGGTTTGTAATTTTCTTGTTCTTACCTGGCGAACTATGTTAAAAATCCATATCATAGTACAAATCCAAACAAATTAGAATTTTGCAAGCAAAATCAGAGATAGAGCTAGGCAGGCTCTTTACATAATACAAAGGTTGGACGGAAACCCAATATTCTTTGTGAGGTGGACTCATTCAAATTTTGCCATTGAACTATTTTTAGAGGTTGGATTTGATGATGGAACTAAGTTGCAGATTGAAGCTTTTATGTTTATGGCTTTGCTGACATTGAAGAGTTGCAAGGAAACCAACATATATGCAGCTTGGTTTATAACAAGTATTATCGTAAGGTTTGGGCTGCCATTATCATCGTTTGTAAAGGCATGGTGATAGGGGAAACATCGACTTTGAATTATAGAATGCATGGCGAAGCTTTAAGTCTAATGTAGATACCACCTGCCATGTACAAGGAGCCATGTCTAAAGACCGATGGATTTACATCTAGGTGTTGTTTGTTCATTGATTGGAGTGAATGCATACAAAGTTCAACCAAACGGAGCCCTATATCTTATCGAGTTGGTAAATTGATAGTATTATGACTCAGTAAAGGATCATTGACTTGAGAAGAAAGGGACCAAGGAAGTGCTTATGATATTGTTGTGCATCGAACCAATCCTTAGTAGAGAATTGAGAAGTGGAGTGGCTCCATCTTGTAGACCAATCGAACAAAGCCCAAGATAATGCCTTTATCAAATATGAAGGAGCTGATATCTAGCAGATAAATGCAGGTTAGGTTGTCTTCGTTAAGCCATTTAATTCAGTAATCAACTCTCTGTTCTTATTATCATTTGTATGTAACTATCTATAGACAAAGCTGAAGCGTATTGATTATTTCCGCTTCAGTTCTGTAACAAAAAAACATTTGATTTCAAGCTTTCAAGTATGATTTACTTTTTGTCCAAAGATAGTCTTCAAAGTGTTTGTTAAAATGACTCTTAAGGATAGATGAATATTTCTAAATGTTATGACCATACGAGTGTTTGATCAAATAACAGTCATATAAATGTGGCAATTATTTCAGAATAATATGACCATATAAATGTTTGATAGAATGCCTATGCTATGTATATGTAATTTCTGATGTAATTTTGGGTCAGAACTAGTAAAGGTTCTTACAATGGTATCAGAGCCAAGATCCTACCATCCTTTGGGTTTATTTCAGTTTGTTCATGCAACCAAGTGACAGGGAAAGAAGGTACTATCAAAGCGAATGGGAAAAAGTTTAGCAACCCACTCAAGTGCCTGAAGGGGAGACAGTGTCTAGATTGTTGGGTATTCGTTGGGATTCATCTTCTAACAGTGCAAGGCAGGTTCAAGATATCAACAATATGAGAGACAACAGTCTGCCACGTGATGAAGCCAAGGAAGCAAGAGACATTATAACAGGAGTTCAAGCAGGGCAGGAGCATGTAGCCAATGTTCTACAACAACTCACAGTTGCCATTTAGCAGATGAGCACAAGACCTAGGAGACAACAACATAATCAAGCAAATGATGACAGTATGGTTGGTTACCCCCACGTGGAGAAAGGGCTCCTACACGCACTACAGATAGACCTTTGATGCCAACGTTCCTAGTTGGAAATGAAGAAGAAGAGGTAGATAATGTTGAAGGAGATATAGCATTTCCAAGTAATGTGATGACCATGCATGATGAGTGGAGTCTTCTTCACAACATGTTCGGGCAGACTTGTCCTCCACTCAATATATGGGACAGCGGAGAGAAAGTATGAAAACAAGGCAAGATAGAAGGCCAAGGCATCAAAACAAAGACCTCAAGCAAGCTACCAACAAATTGACTCTCCCCACTTTTGATGGAAGTGGAAAAACAAGTGCAAAAGCATAGATTCATAAGTTAGACACCTCCTTGACTCTCAAACCAATGAAGGAAGCTAAAGCAACTAAATTCACAACCATGCATTTTGAAGGTGTGGCCTATAATTGGTGGCACCATGGGTTAGTTATGCAAGACCATGAGTTGATAGTTTTTTATCAGGATTTTAGCACCAAATTGATTGCATGTTTTGACCGTGAGGATGTGGAAGTGTACCATAGAGAGTTGGCTAAATTGAGGCAAGGTGGATCCTTGCACTCTTACATTAACGAGTTTCAAAGGATTGTTGTTATGGTTTCAGATATGACTAAAAAAGGAAAGATTATGATATTTATTGAAGGGTTGAATGATAAGATTAAGGGACTTGTGAAAGTATTCAGACCTAACTCAGTTCAAGATGCAAACAAAACAAAATTGGACCTAGATATCCCATCTACTTCATATCTTCCACCTAAAACGAGTTTAAAAAGTTCAAATTAAAATCTTGAATCTTATAATCAGACGAAGAATATGCCACCTAAAATGGACTTCGAGACAAGGAATGAGTTGAGAAGAAAGAAACTATGTTTCTATGATGACCCTATTTTTAGCAGGTTGTGGCAGTGACTTGGTCAGCTCATCATTGCGACCCTCGTGAGCTGATGCAGGGTTTTGAGGGTCCCAGTTGGCAGACTTGCTATTTTTAGTAAGTCTGGACTTACTATTTTTAGTAAGTCAGTTGGTCAGTTTCTATTTCTGACAGGGCAGTATCAGCAGTGGTCAATTCTCCAGACGATTTTCAGTTGTGCAGTTTCTTGGGTTGGGGACTTACTATTTATAGTAAGTCTATTTTTGGCAGTTGCCATTTTTGGCAGTGCAGTGATGAGCATGTTGGTCAGTCAGTATGGCAGGTGTTGCAGGAATTATCATCAAAATTATATTTGATAATTAATTGTATTAATTAATAACAATATGTTATTAATTAATAATAAGGCGATATTATAATAATAATAATACTTTATTATTATTATAATGATTTAGAAGTTTATATTATGAAGAGCAATTAACTGATGATGGTTTTTGGAAACTATGGAGACCAAGGAATTATAAATATAGGCTCATTTGTGAAGTAAAGCATCGAATATTGATTATTGAAAAATTGTTCTTGGGAATTGTTCCTAATCTTCTGAGCCCTAGCTGAAGGGTCAAATTAGTTGATTGAAGACTGATTCTTCTTCATCTAATCCCCAATTGATTGCTGATGTAT
Organism: Thuja plicata; assembly: GCA_018584345.1. NCBI lineage: Eukaryota > Viridiplantae > Streptophyta > Pinopsida > Cupressales > Cupressaceae > Thuja > Thuja plicata. The sequence goes on along the minus strand of MU226986.1, from coordinate 321,200 downwards.
AATCGATTGGAATCCTTCCTACGTGTTGTTGTATACGTGGAAGTTCTGAATTCTTCATCGAATTCTATTGAACTGTGGCTCGCCAAAGGAGTCAGTTTCATGTTTTAAGAAGAGCAAATGAGACAAATGAATCACATTGGTTGTGGATGACGTTGGAGGTCATTCTAGAGATAGAGTGATTGTGTTTATCACTCTCTGCGCAGAGGAAGGCAGCCTTCCCATTCTGGATGCCACACTGCATGTTGCGGCCAGCATAGAAGAACCACCCACGCATGATGAAGCCAGTAGACTCGCGGCTGGTCTGAAGCTGCCCTAATTCATGAAATAACGGCTGGGAGCCATGGCATCAGTTCAGACACCTACCACCACCACCTACGTCCAGCACTCCTTGCTAGCCGTGCATAGTATATTGCTGAGATTCATACTCTCATCATGCGGCCAGCAGTATAGCAAGGCAGAATGTAAACAGGTTTCTTTATTTAAGCAATTAAACATTACTATTTGTTAGGCGTTGTATTATTTTAAATCAAATTTAATCAATGTCATACAACGTTTCATATGTATGTTTCGAGATTCCTACAACTGTCAAAATATGCATGATGTTAAGTATGGAAGATCATTAAGGAAGTGTGACTGGAAAATGTGCTTCACTTTCTAAACATATCTATCGAAGGGAAAGAAACTCAGTTTCAATTGAGTAGATATAGAGAGCCAGCCAGGCCCATTGTAGTAATTCTAGAGTTTGCCTGCCAACTGTTCGACAAAATGCCAAACTAATGAATTGGAAAGAAAATTGATAGTGAATTTAGTTATGACTTAGACAGGGTCATTACAGTTTCATATGTAAAGAGTCTTGGAGCATAGGTGCCTTGGAAAGGGAAAAATACATTACATAGAGGTCACTTCAAATGTTGAGGAGGAGATTGATGACGGCAAATCAAAGGGCAGCAATAATGATGAGAGTACTGAGCAACCCCCGGGTAAAAATGAGGATATGGTAGTTGATCAAATAAATGTTGCTATTGCTACACTTTCAGCAATGCCTAGGTACCATCAATTCTGATTAAAAGGAGTACTTAAGGGGCAGCAAGTGATTGTTTGTTGGACATTGGTGCCACACGTAGTTTCATTGATGAGCGTTCAGTTGCGAAGCATGGATTACAGGTAGAAGAGTTCTCAGGTTTTGGTGTACAATTTGTAGGTGGTGATACATTGAGTTGCACTCGGAGAGTTCCTCAGCTTTGCATCCAGATGGGTGGTTACGCTTTGACTAGTGATTCTATGTGGTCAGGCTAGAAGGGCTTGATGTGATCCTAGGCATTCAGTGGTTACAATCTATTGGCAGGTACACGCTAGATCACCGCAAGATGCAGTTAGAGTTCATAGATGATGGGCGGAAGGTAGAGTTGAAGGCCTTATCAAATGGTGGGCCTTGCATAGTATTAGCACACAGGATGGAGGCCATCCTTAGACATGATGATATAGCATGGTCAGCCCAGTGTTTTGTGTCTTGAAAATCGACATCAAGAGAAAGTCCACAGCATCATGTAGACATTTGTTCAATGCTTGATAAGCACGATGGAATTTTTGGAGACATCCCTCCAGGTAGACCAATTAATCGTGGATTTGAGCATGTTATAGAGTTGGAAGAGGGTACCAAGCCCGTCATTACTACACCATGCTGTCATCCGAGGCATTTTAAGGAGATTGAAAAGACAATTAAGAAGTTACTTATCATGGGACATATTAGGCCGAGCTCCAGTCTCTTTGCTTCTTCAGTGGTCCTAGTGAAGAAGGATGGTACATTACAAATGTTGTTCAGATTGTGCGTATATGTTCTGGCATTAATGTTTTGTCATTGATGTCAACATATTCCTATTGTTGAAGACAGTGTTCTTGGTTTACTCAATGAGATGATTTCCATGGTAGGACTACTATATTGAAGATCTGATGCTGCGATCATCAATTGTGTTCTGAAATGTCTGTACTTGACTTTGTTAAAGTGGAAGAGGTTTGAATGTTGATTGGAGAGAGTTAGATGAATTTATCAGACTGTTATTTTGGTTGTTCAAACTGAAACAATGTTTCAGTATTTGGATCGATATGGATCGGTTATGCAATATTCCTTGCTGCTAACCTGGTGGTGAGTTCAGGACATGGATGTGTGTCCTCAACTCGAGTAGTTCGTGATTTGGATGCTGGCAAGCTAATTTTATTTTATGACAGTAATTGTTGATTAGTGTTCCTTATAAACAAAGCACAGAAGTGAATGAATTCTATGATAGAGATGTTCTTGTTGATGTCTTGGTATTTCACGTTGCTTGCTGATGTTTCTTGATTGTGTCCTATTCGTGTTGTTGGATCGCATTGGATTATGTGACTGGATTCCGTGAATTTCATGTGGTGTGTTGATGTTCTTATGAGTACTTGGCCGACTTGGTGATGTAGCGTGTTGCGAAGGTTTGTGGCATGATCTACGGATCTAGAACGTGTTCGAGATGTCATGGTTGATTGTTATGTCTTAGTCGACATTCAATGGATCGCATTGAGTATTGAGATGTAATAAATTAATGTTTTGTAATTAGTTCCCTGGCTGACCTAGTGGAGATAAGTTGATGTAATGTGTATATATATGTATTTGTAATTGCGAAGTGTGGTGAGAGTGTGTGATGTTGAAGAGAAGAGGTATGAGTGCAATCGGCAATTGAGGCAGAGATTTGTTGTACTTCACTGGAACTGTTTTGGCATATCAGAGATGTTATTTGTCAGTTTGTGAGCTTGGACAGTATGCCTATGATTTGAGATCACAGTTTGTTATAAGGCAGTGAGCCTTCCTAGGGATTTAGATCCTTGTTGTATTTGAGCAGTGAGCTCTAGGCAGTGTGCCTAAATGCATGTGCATCCCCTTTGTAATACTCCTAACAGGGTATAGTTCTTTTAATAGAGTGCATTCATCTTGTGGGTTCCATCCCCACCGTGGTTTTTCCCATAACAAGGTTTCCATGTCAAAAATCTTGGTGTTATGTGTTGGTTACTGTGTTATGATCTTATTTCTTGTTTATCATTCAAATCTAAGTTTAAACTTTATAAGTTGGTTGAAGTTTGATAATATTGTAGCACAATTGATTCAAACCCCCCCTCTCGGTTGTGTGTGCTCCTTAAGGTCTAACAAATGTGTATTGATTATCATGCATTGAACAAAAGGACCATCAAGAATAGGTATCCTATTCCCCGTATCAATGAGTTACATGGAGCCATCTACTTTTCAAAGATTGATCTTCACTCAAGATACCACCAAATCCGTGTCCGTGAGGAGGATATGCACAAGACAGAATTTAGATGCCACTACGGACACTATAAGTTTTTAGTGATCCCTTTTGGTCTCACTAACACATCTGCTACATTTCAGTCATGTATGAAACTTATTTTCAATAAGCAATTGCGAAAATTTGTATTGATGTTGATCGATGACATTTTGATATTGATTCAACAAAATTCAAGTGTATGATTTTGATATTGATTAAACAAAATTCAGCTGATTAGAAGTCTCAACTTTTAGTTAACTATTCCAAGAATCCTTTTGCATGCAAGTTCATGGACGGCAAGATTTGGGATGACAAGTATAAGGTGATTGATGATGTGATTTACTATAAGGGCAAGATATATTTAGTACCTGAGTCTAAACTTAACGAAAAGATTATAAGTGTTGTTCATGACACCCCATTAGCAGGACATTCTGGATACTTCAAGACCTATAGGTAGATTAGAGAGACATTCTCAAGGAGGGTCCTAAGGATGATGTCCTTATGCATGTACATGATTCATTGATTTGTTAGCAAAACAAGTCTGAACATACTTTCCCAGGACATTTATTGCAACCTTACTGATTCCAAAGCAGAAATGGGACATTGTGTCTATGGATTTTATTACAGGTTTTCCTAGAGTCCATGGTAAGGATTACATATTTGTAGTGCTTGATCAGTTGACGAAATTTGCTCACTTCTATGTTGTTGCAGCCAATTGGACAGCCTCTCAAGCATCTGACTTATTTTTCCGTGAGGTATTTAGATTACATGGAATGTTGTGATGTCCCCTTCTAGCTAGCGAAATCATGCTAGTCAGTGATTAGCCTATCAGTGGACCCTCGTAGGCTAGTAGGCATGGATAGGGGGTCTTTTCAGGCACAGTGAAGGTATGGCTTTCTGATGGTTCAGTATTGGCAGAGCTCAGTGTTTTCAGTTGGCTTAAGAGATTGTTTTTGGCTCAGTTATATGGATTTCGCTATTTTTAGCAAAGGTTTCTATATTTGGGTTTATTTTTTAGCCATAGAGATGGACCCCGGCTATTTTTGGAAATGCATTTTGGTCACATGGAGAATTATTTCACCAACTCCGGTTTCAGACGGTTTAGCGAGATTCACAATATCAAGGGAGTTATTGCATTTTTCAGTGGCTAAGTGTTTGATGAAGGAATAACGATTTAATATTAAGTTATAATATAACTTTATATTTAATTACTTAAGTGATGGATTTAGGCTTCATAACAGGGGGCCAAGATTATTTATTAATTTATGGGCATGTTTCCTAAGTCCAAATTAATTAATTAAATGTCACTTTTTATGTTTATTACATTAAAAGTGAATTATATGGAGAAAATTGCACGCTTGCTTTTCTGGTACGATTTTGGACTTGGAGGAGATAAAAAGGCTTGGTGTGAGTTGAGAAGGCATCCATTTTCATTTTGATGAATTAAAATTTGTTTCCTCTTGAGCTCTGAGAAGGGTTTGATAGTTTCAAGCTTTCAGCCATTGGAGAATGTAGTTTCTTCTGTGTGTACGTCATTTGAGCCAGTGAAATACCTGATGAACTTGATAATCAGAGGGAGTCTCATTCAGAGATTCTATTTGCGCTTCAGCATAGGGTTTCAGCAGTTGCAGCACAAGCTCATAAGATACATCGGGATCAAAATACAGGTGATGGTTAGTTACATTATGCAGAGACTTGCAGGCGTGGCTGGGAATACAGGAAAAGACGTCATTCATGCAAAAAAACGCATTGGCTGGTTTAGTGCGATTTCTTCTGGAAAAATATTTAGGTTTTTATGCTTGTAAAACTCATTGTTGTTTATGTTTGGATTCCAGAACAATCTTCTTGCACTTGGCGTTGCATATTAAAGAAAAATAAATTTGCAGCAGTAGCTAGATTGTCTTTTCAGTATTTTTATTTCAGATTTGTATCTATGTGCTTTTTCATTCAAACCCTTGCAAAAACACAAAAAAATCATAAAACATTCAAAGGAAAAACAGTTCAGCAATTAGAGCCTGTGAAGGGTTCTTACAACTGCTAAAGCCCATTATCAATGATTGGGATAGAAATTTTCTGAGCATATTCAATTAGGAGTTATTTAGATTAGTTGGTACAGAGTTGACCCTGAGCACTAGTTACCACCCATAGACGGATGGACAGACTAAGATTGTACATAAGAGGGTGGAGGGGTATCTTCGTAATTATGTTGCCGGTAAGCATAATGCATGAGTCAAGTGGTTGTATTTAGGAGAGCACAACTATAATACTATATATCATATGTCAATTCGGATGTCACCATTTCGGACCTCGTATAATTATGACCGATTGTCTTTCATAGACTTAGGTTTTGATGATAGCAAAGCACCTTGAGCTAGAGATTGGTTGCAGGAACATCAGGATATCCTTAGAGCTCTCAGGGATAATATTCAGCAAGCTCAGAATCAACAAAAATTATATACAGATCGAAATAGGACCAAAAGATCTTTTGAAATTGGTGACAGTATTCTTGTGACTTCATCCATACAAACAGAGTACATTGAAAAGAAGTAGCGCTAAAAAGCTTAAGCCAAGGTTCTACGGTTCGTACAGGATTCTAAGGAGAATTGGAGAAGTGGCATATGAGCTTGAGTTGCCACCACCTAGCCAAATTCATAGTGTTTTCCATGTTGTAATGATCTCTAGTGGTTATGACCCAAAATTACACTTCAAAAACTTCTGAATTTTGAGGATGGGCATTTGACTAATGTTTTAAGTCAGGACTGTATTTTATCTCTTAAACACTTTCTTACTGTATGAACATAGAAGTGGGAATATAAATGTGTTACTGCCGCTAATACTGATTACATCCCATTTATAGGAAGCTAGTGCAATAGCAAAATATAGCAATGGTATAATTTGCAAAAGGTAAAAGGTATCTCATAGATAAATTTTAACACATTATAAACTCAACACCCATACATATTTAAGCACATCAAGTTACCCCTCCCGGAAGTAAAGCACCTTATGCATAAGAGAAGAAGTATTGAGCAATTCGTGCACCTATGATTTGAGGTGTCGGATAGTCTTATTGTCCACGGTATCAAGTATGGCGTGGGACTGTAGTTTGGAGGTGTTGGGCGCGGGCAGAGTGACCAGGAACTATCCCGACCTGCACTTAGTATGAAGGATCTCCTGTTATATGAGCGGTAAGATAGTGTTATTGACCTAATATCAAGTATGGTGCTTGACTGCGGTGGAGGTGTTGTGGGCAGACAGCGATGACTAGAAAATATCATGACCTACACTTCGTATGAACGACTTTCCCAACGCCGAGTAGCCTGTTCTTTATTTACTCGATGGTAATATTCGGCAACGTATTCAAGACTCACTCGCGGCCTCTAATGCTCTGTGTGCTTCTACTCCTGCCAGCATTTACGCGCAAGGGTTGTGACTGTTAATGAGAGCCAATAACCACAACCAATCCACCTACGTGCCTCCCTTATTACTCCAGCATCCAGATAAACGATTGACTGTATGTCCTGTGGCGAGCCTTAGTGTCATACACCTGGGCCGATAACAATATAATAAGACTTTGTGTAAGATTGATAGGTTCTGCTTGGGAGTGTGTGTGTCCACGGCTAATATACCACGCCAGAGATTTCTCCCTTTTCATACAGTTGACTAAATGCGAGTTTACCACTGTATGCTATGTTAATTACTTGGTTTATCTGAAACTAAGACTACTGAAACCAATAGAACTGATCTTCTGAACTTACCGGTTAGTATCCAATGTGAAATCTGTGTGATCTCAACAATAACGAGAATGTTGGGGCTACGTCCAGTTTCTCGAATTCTTCCCGAGGGTTTGCGTCCTCAAGAACAATGTAACCAGTCACATAAGCAACCAAGTATTTCAATTTCTTATTTAATATATCTCATTGTGCCTTTCCCAAGAAAGCTTTGCTCTTTTTTATAACCTCGAAGTGAGGGAAAACTCCGCAACGTAAGCCATGTGGGATAAAAGTGCCCACTTAAGTTACTTTAAGTCACCTAAGTCACTTTTATAAAATAAAGTAACTTAAAGTCATAAAGTGACTTTATAATATCTTTTTATAAAGTAAAGTGACTTTACTTTATAAAATGTGCCCAAATAATAAAAGCTCGCCCACTGAAGCCTGTGACTGGCTGACATCCTCTGAAAGAAGCCTTTAGCCTATCCGGATGGGGGAGGTAGACTAACCAGGCGCCATACTTGTCATATGTGGAGTACAACCTCTCGTTGTCCTTAAGTTTTATGCTCTTGTAGGCTATGGGATGTGTGTCCTACATCAATGCTGCACCAATCCCGTTACCTGAGGCATCACACTCTAAAACAAACGGACAAGAGAAATCCGATAGGGCTAAAACCAGACAAGTACTCATGACAATCTTGAGTCTATCAAAGACTATCTCTGTCTCATCTATCCACCTGAATGCCCCTTTCCGAGTGAGATCGGTGAGGGGTGTTGTTGTCTAAGAGAATCCCTTTACAAACCTCCTGTAGTAAGAACATAACCCAAGGAACCCTCTCAAGTCTGACACATTCCGTGGTGGTGGCCAATTCCGGATTGCCTGTATCTTCTCCCGATGGACCTTGACTCCATCTGCCCCTATCACATGTCCCAAATAGAGGATCTTTGTCAACCCAAACTCGCACTTGGATTCTTTTGCAAATAGAGACTGACTCTCCATGATGCTAAGAACCTCATCCAAGTGCCTCAAGTGCTCCTCCCAAGTCCTGTTGAAGACCAAGATATTATTAAAGAATACCAGAACACTCTTACGTAACTGTTTCTTGAATAAATGATTCATGCAAGACTGAAAGGTGGCTGGTGCATTAGTGAGCCCAAATGGCATCACTAGAAACTCGTAGTGCCCGTAGTGACATCTGAATGTCGTCTTATGAACATCCTCCTCTTGAACACGTATCTGATGGTACCTTGATCGAAGATCTATCTTTGAGAAATAAACTGGCCCATGCAGCTCGTCTAACAGCTCATCAATCCAACGAATAGGGTACCTATTCTTAATGGTCCTCTTATCCAGTGCACGGTAATCAATACACATGTGAAGAGTACCATCCTTCTTCACTAAGACCACTGAAGAAGCGAAGGGACTGCAACTAGGCCTGATGTGTCCCATGTCTAGGAGCTCCTTTATCGTCTTTTCTATCTCCTCCTTATAGTGCCTCGGATGAGGATAAGGTGTAGTAATAACGGGCTTAGCGCCCTCCTCCATCTCTATGATATGCTCAAATCCCCTGTCTGGAGGTATGCCTGGCAGAATGTCCTCGAAAACCTGCTTGTGCTTATCAAGCACCTTCTGAACATCAAAGTGAACCTGTTGCCCTGAATCCGGTGTGGGTTTAGTGGATATGAAGCACTGGGCTGCCCACTCCATGTCACTATGTCTCATGATGGCCTCCATCCTGTGAGTAGATATTAATCTAGGCCCGCCATCTGGCATGGCCTTAAGAATCACCTGTTGATCATCCTTATTAAACTCCAATTGCTTCAGCTTGTGATCAATGGTGTACCTCCCCAAGGTCTGTAACCACTGCATACCCATAATAGCATCCAAACTGTCTAGGTCAATGACATAAAATTCTGCCTCTAAAAGGTAATCTACAAAATGAATTGGAAGACCGGAGATCTTCCCTGTACAGCTCAACAAGTCCCCTCCTGCCACCTTGACCTCAAACTATGGAATGTCCTCTACCTGTAACCTCCTCCTGGAGACCATACCTGTGCTGAAAAAAATATGTGTAGCACCTGTATCTAAAAGGCAAACAATCCTCTGCCCTCTAACCACTCCTTTCAAACGAAAAGGGTGGCATGTAGGAATCCCTGAAAGGGATGCTAAAGTGAGTGGGGGCTGCTCGGGGGGGGGGGGCCTTCTTCTTCTTTCCTATTGAGCCTCCTCATCGTTGTCCTCCTCATCGCTGCCTTCATACTGCTCATATTCATCCTCAGAAGCTACCTCAATATAATGTAGCTTGCCTTTCCCAAGGCACCTGTGATCTGGAGTTCAAGGCTCCCTGAAAGTAAAGCATAACTTCCTCCTCAACTCATTTCTAGTCTCAAAATCCAGCCTAGGAGGCATACTCTTATTATGATTTTTACCTTTTTGGAATGAAGAGGATCCCTTGAAGGGTTTCTTAGGTGGCTGTAAAATGGAGGAAGGTGAATCCAAATCATGAGCTAACTTAATAGCGTAATCGAAAGTGTCTGGTTTGAGAACTCTAACCAGCCCTCTGAATTTATCTTGCAAGCCCTCAATAAATGGCATTACCTTTCTCTTTTCTGACTTGTCTGGTACCATAATGGAAATCCTCTGAAGCTCATCAATGTAATGCTCCAATGACCCACTCTGTTTTAGCTGAGCTAACTCCCTGTAGTAGACCTCTATGTCTTTCCTATCAAAACAAGTGATCAATCTCGTGCTGAAGATCTCATAGGAAGCAATCAATCCATGATCCTAGGTGACAAGGCCGTGACGCCACCAATCATATGCAGCTCCCTCTAAATGCATAGTGGCAAATTTAATTGCCTCAGTCTCCGACATGGGTTTTAGAATCAAGAAAGTATCTAGCTTGTGAATCCAAGCTCTAGCTGATGTCCTACCGCTGCCATCAAATGTAGGGAGAGTCAACTTGTTCATGGCAAGTTTTAAGTCCCTGTTCAGACCCCTGGGTCTTCTATCCTGTTGGTTCTTGCTGAACTCTCTCTTTTGAACCATGTACTGCAGAAAAGTCAAATCTGCTTTGACATGGTTTGGTAACATATTACACTCATCATGCATGGTCATCACATACTCTAGAAGAATGCTTGCGGCCTCTAGGGGTGCTACCTCTTCCCCTGCATTAATATCCGCAAAGTTAGGCATGAGGGGCCTATCGGACATACCAGTGGGGGTCGTAGCTTCCCTAGGTGATCCCGCTACACTGCCTCCACCACTGTGATGGCTAGTGGGCCTCCTGGCTGTGACTGACAACTGCTGGATAACCCCTATAAGCTGGTGTAGAACATCAACAATATGGTCCTGTCCATCTCGTATCTGTCTCAGTGTCTCCCTGGCCTCTCTATCTGTCTCGTCAGTCATTTTCCTACCTGGAATGGCCTATTCCAAAACAAACTCCTCGTTTTCTGTATGACTGGTCTCAATGTCAACCTATACGGAAGAATCTGTCTGTTTCTGCTCAACCCTGTTATGTCTAAATCCGGGTATCCTATGCCTGCTATGCATACCTGGCTAACATGGCCACTGTTGGACTAGACTGAAAATCTGATAATAATAATCCCACTAGGATGCCAAGATCAAGGATGGCAAGATCAAGGCTCTGATACCACTATAATGATCTCTACTGGTTATGACACAAAATTAGACTTCGAAAACTTCTGAATTCTGAGGATGGGTATTTGCCTAATGTTTTAAGTCGGGACTGTATTTATCTCTTAAACACTTTCTTACTGTATGAACATTGAAGTGGGAATATAAATGTACTATTGCCACTAATACTGATTACATCCCATTCACAAGAAGCTAGTGTAATAGCAAAATATAGCAATGGTATAATTTGCAAAAGGTAAAAGGTATCTCATAGATAAATTTTAACACATTATAAACTCAACACCCATACATATTTAAGCACGTCAAGTTACCCCTCCCGGAAGTAAAGCACCTTATGCATAAGGGAAGAAGCATTGAGCATTTCGTGCACCTGTGATTTGAGCTGCCGGATAGTGTTATTGTCCACGGTATCAAGTATGGCACGGGACTGCAGTTTGGAGGTGTTGGGCGCGGGCAGAGTGACCAAGAAGTATCACGACCTGCACTTAGTATGAAGGACCTCCTGTTATATGAGCGGCCAGATAGTCTTATTGACCCGATATCAAGTATGGTGTTGGATTGCGGTGGAGGTGTTGTGGGCAGACAGCGATGACTGGAAAATATCACGACTTGCACTTCGTATGAAGGACTTTCCCAGTGCCGAGTATCCTGTTCTTTATTTACTCGATGGTAATCTTCGGCAACGAATTCAAGACTCACTCGCGACCTCCAATGCTCCGTGCGCTTCTACTCCTGCCAGCGTTTACGCGCAAGGGTTGTGACTGTTAAAGAGAGCCCGTAACCACAACCAATTCACCTACGTGCCTCCCTCATTACTCCAGCATCCAAATAAACGATTGACTGTATGTCCTGTGGCAAGCCTTAGTGTCATACACCTGGGTTGATATCAATATAATAAGACTCTATGTAAGATTGACGGGTTCTACTTGGGAGTGTGTGTGTCCACGGCTAATATGCCACGCCAGAGATTTCCCCCTTTTCACACGATTGGCTAAATGCGAGTTTACCACTGTATGCTATGCTAATTACTTGCACTAAGACTACTGAAAGCAATAGAACTGATCTTCTGAACTTACCGGTTAGAATCCAATGTGAAATCTGTGTGATCTCACCAATAACGAGAATTTTGGGGCTACATCCAGTTTCTCAAATTCTTCCCAAGGGTTTGCGTCCTCAAGAACAATGTAACCAGTCACATAAGCAACCAGGTATTTCAATTTCTTATTTAATATATCTCATTGTGCCTTTCCCAAGAAAGCTTTGCTCTTTTTTATAAACTCGAAGTGAGGGAAAACTCCGCAACATAAGCCATGTGGGATAAAGGTGCCCACTTAAGTTACTTTAAGTCACTTAAGTCACTTTTATAAAATAAAGTAACTTAAAGTCATAAAGTGACTTTATAATATCTTTTTATTAAGTAAAGTGACTTTACTTTATAAAATGAACCCAAATAATAAAAACTCGCCCACTGAAGCCTGACGGGCTGACATCCTCTGAGAGAAACCTTTAGCTTATCCGGATGGGGGAGATAGACTAACCAGGCGCCATACTGGCTTACTGTGGGATTCGGGACTTATGGCTTATGGCTTCCCCTCCAACGCTTAGCTTCAAACTTCTTTCTCACCGTGCAGAACAAACCCAACGTTTACCCTGACTGCGTTGGTGCCCCAATCTCAAGGTTGTAGTGTACCTCAAAAAACAAAATGGGGGTTGAGGGGCAGCGCCCCCGCCGCCAACACCAATTTAGCACCTTCAACCCCACACTAAAGTCCATGGTACACACCGTTTTCGTGATTTTTGTCTGATGCCCTCCCTCCTCTGCCAACTGCGTATGGTGCCTGTGCGGATGGCCAGTAACTTGAAGTTCTTCACTTCCTCTGTCGTCGTCGTTTTTTTGCTCTCGTTTGTATCAAATTGCCCTCCAGAATTTCTCTGTCAAATTGGGAATCACTATGTCCTCCCTCCGTCCAAATAGTCGTACGTCACACCTTCCTCTCGCTTCCATACGGATGAAGATCCTTCCTCTTGCTTCCATACGTACGAAGATCCTTCCTCTTGCTTCCATCCGGTAGTGTTTCTATGACTGTGTTCGTTACCACCGCTGCTCGCGTCTGTACAACTCGTACGGCGACTGTGTGCAGGTTTTTCTTTTTATAACTCTTCGTACGGCCTTGTGGCCCTTTAAAATTTTTGCTGGGGTGTTCGTTTCAAACTCGCACCTTTCCTCGTTGCCCGTACGGTCGTACGGCACCTTACGGGCATTTAAAAAAAATTCACATAGGCATTTTTCACACACTTGTACGGGATCGTACAGCAGTATGTTGTACTGTCATTTTTCCAAGTTTACATCGTCTGTACGGTCGTACTGGTCGGTATAGCACCGTACAAACATGTTTTATTTTTCTTTTTTAAATACATATATTTTTTCGTAGTCTGTACGGTCGTACGACATCAGGCCATACGGTACCATACGGACCTCTTTTTTTTTAATAAAAACGCCTTACTGACTGGCCAAGTCCACCGGTGGGTCGTCGCTTTGTCGCCACTCGTGATAAGGCTTCAATTTGGACCCATTTATTGTGTCAGGGACTTCATTGCCATCCAGCGTTCATAATTTAATTGCCCCATTGTCACCAACTTGCCTCACTCAGTACGGCTCCAGCCACTTAAACTTAAACTTACCAAGCTTAATCTCATTTTTACCAATATATTTTAATACCAATTGGCCCGGTGTGAACTGAAAGCGTTTGAGGTGTTTGTCATGCCAAGCCTTCCGCCGTAGTTGTGCCACCTTCGTCGCCCACTGTGCCATCATGCGACGATCATCTAGCTTGTTGAGGTTGTACAGTCTTTCCCTAAGGCTTTCCATATCTCCGAGTCTGTTCTCAATGGCTATCCTCAGACTTGGTACCATAAATTCAACAAGCATAACGGTCTCTCACCTGTAAATGAGAAGAAGAAGAAGAATAAAGATTTTGAAGGCTGCGGCCACAGGGTTCCAGCCGTCGCCGACACGAGCGTCGTCACCGAGGTTTTTCCCCTTTGATTTTACCTCATGGTATTTGATGGGTTCTTCCTTCATAAGCTGGTGTGTGGGGGTGGCTTCCTCCTCCCTAATGCTTAGCATGTTACAAGATGGTGTGAAGAACTCGTAATCTTCCATTTGCCAATGAAAGAGGCCATTCATTGAATCTCCATCATCCCCAGAACATTCTTCCAACTCCAACAACCCTTCATCTTTGGGCTCCATTCTTCTTTGCCCTTCGTCTAATCCCAATTGCTCTCCTTCGGATTCTGAGTCCGAAGATGCTAACTCCTTGCTCACCATTTGCGTGCGGAGATCAATCACATACTTCCTCCTGGAAATCTCTGTGGTGAGTGTGTTTCGCTTCCAGTTGTGGTTCACCTTCGCCGAGGTGAGCCACCCTCGTCCCAAAATAGCATCGTACCCCTTTTTCTTTAGTGGGATCACCACAAAGTCGAGTCTGAAGGGTTGTGTCCCAATCATCACACGTTGAGCCATGAGGGTTCCAATGGGTTGATGTCATGTTACTATGCTCCCAACAGGCTGAATGTCGGAGGCCACAACGTGGGTTTCCCCAACTTTTTCCTTGTCTCCTCCGGAAGTACATTTACTCCAGACCCTCCATCTACAATGGTGTCTGTGAGAGTGGTGCCAAGGATACCCATCTAGACCACCGCTGGGTGATGCCCACTATTCATGGCTAGAAACATAGGATCTGCAGTAAGACTTGGAGAAGTTTCGAGTACCTGACGAGGTTGTGATGGTGTCCTGTTAAGGATAGCCATCCTTAATTGAGGTATGGTCTCCAGGAGGTCCTGGAGTTTTACCGGCACCTCCGTCTGTAATACCTGCCTTAGGATGTTTTCCTCTGCCTTCGTGCGTGAGGTGCTGGTAGCTTCCTGGGTGCTCTTCCGTTGTGCGGCCATCTGCTTCTCAATTGCTGCTTTTGCTTCACGTGCCCTCTCCGTCTCTATACGGGGATCCGAATATGTGGCCTTCTTCGCTTGGCCCCTTGTAAGTACGAGCACGGTATTATCAATGTCTATGAAGTTCACTCCCTTCGGCCATTGTGCATCGTCATGGTCGTCCGGACCACACCATTTACACAAGTGGTGGGGAAGCACCCTCGGCTTTGCAGTCACGAGCTAAGTGCCCCCAATGGCTACAGGACCCTGCATTGGATGATAGGTCTCCCTTTGGCGTCATACTGGATGCGGCTTTGGTTGTTATTGTTATTACTGTTATTATTTCCCCCTCGCCTGTTATCCCGGTAGCCTCCGGATGATGCCGTGGTGTTTGTTTGCTGGGAGATGCCT
The DNA here is from genome assembly GCA_018584345.1 of Thuja plicata. Classification (NCBI taxonomy): domain Eukaryota; kingdom Viridiplantae; phylum Streptophyta; class Pinopsida; order Cupressales; family Cupressaceae; genus Thuja; species Thuja plicata. The sequence goes on along the minus strand of MU226986.1, from coordinate 306,186 downwards.
GCTAGTGCGGACGTTGTGGCCTGTTCTGTGAACAATACTTGTGCATTTCGTGACTTCATGTTGTACGGGCACTCCTTGACGGAGTGACCCATAACTTGGCAGATATCACAGAATGATTTTTTTGGACAGGAGCCTTCAGTGTGGCCATTCTCCTTCCAGTCTTTGCACCATAGTTCGTCGTCTTTGCTCGTACCCCCCTTCATTGTCTTGAATTCTTTTAACATTCTCTCCATATCTTTTGGAGTGTCGTGACCTTCTTTGGTCCATCGTCGTTGTTGCTTTCTTCTTCGGAAGTGTCATCGTTCGACGAAGAGGATTTACTTCTCTTCTTTTTCGATGTCTTGTGCTCACTTTCCAGGTCCATGGCCCGGTTATATGCATACGTCGTATGAGGTGGGAGGAACTATCTTCATCTTCCTATGGAGGTTCAATTTCAACCCTTCTACGAACCATCTTTTCTTCAAGTCGTCAGCTGGCTGACTCTCCATCTTTCCCACTAGTTCCTTTAGCCAGCGGCCATAAGCCCGCACGGTCTCCTTTTTCCCTTGCTTGGTTGCATATATTTCAGATACAATTTCATTGTCGTCTCTCAAGAGCCGAAACTCCTTCTCGAATGCGTTCTTCAATGCGTCCCAAGTGGTCACTCTGGTTTTGTCTAAGTCAAAGTACCAATCAATTGCTACCCCTCAGAGGGTTGTCGGAAACTGTTTCATCCACTCTACTTGGTCAGCGACTCCATTCGCGGACCAAATTGTCTGACATGTGCGGTGATGCCAGACGGGATCCTCTTTTCCATCTCCATGGAACTTCGGCAACTTCTCCTTGTTAGTCGCCATGTTTACTTTTCTAAGTGTCGGTTGTGTTACAGGCTGGGATGGTACTACCGGCGTCGCTACCTGGGAATGTTTGGTACCGTACCACTTGATGTCCCCGAACTACTAGAACTATCCAGGCCTGGTGGGCTACTATGATCCCCATGCCCATCTGTCACTTTGATACTCGCAGCGGCAGCGGTATCCTGAGCCTCCCTCCGTGTGGCTTTCTCTTTTTCCTTCCTTCAAGCTTCTCTTGCTTCAGTCTGTGGGGTTAAGGTTAAGGACCCGAACAAGCTCCTTGTTTCCTCTAGGCGGTCCTCGTCACTTCTCCCGGCCTCCCAGTCAAATTCCTCCAGACCCTCGCCTTCACTTACTCCCTTCGGTAGTCCTTCGGCGCGTCTTCTGAATCTCTCACTTCGCTCGGCTTGCTGCTATGCTAGTACAGCTTTTCTAGCGGCTTGTTGCTCCTCGAGTTCCTTCTTTCTATTTTTATTCAATTGATTGGGCATGAATTCTTTGCTCACTTCTCCACAGGGCAATAATCAACACATCAATTTATTTTTTATTTTATTCATTCATGTCGTTTTATTCCAACCCTTCTTAATTGAGTGATTTCCTCATTGTATTGTCTTCTCCTTCGTAGAGCTTCGTTCGTGCGTCATCGGCCTCTGGGTTAATCTCACCAACTGGTAGGCCCATAGTGCCCATACACCATCCAGTTCTTGTCTTCCCGAGTACATCTAGGCAGCGGCGCCAGATGTTTACCCGCTGGGGTAACTTAGTTTACTAATGCATAGACATTATACAGGAAATGCAAATAACATAAGATAGATTAGAGAATACCAAAGCTTTCATTAATCAAATATTTAGTACATATGCAATAGTCACTATTATATATTATCCCTCCGAAGATAAAGTACATTGCTTATATAAAACCCGAAGGGGTGTGACCAAACGTCACCACCGATTCCCAACCGCTGTCTGGTAGTAACTAAGTACTGTCAGAACACACATAATATAACTAATACCTGACACAGCATAAAGTAAACTCTACGGCTAATAATCCTAGAGGAGAATTGAGAAGTGGAGCGGCTCCGTCTTAAAAACCAATCTAACTCGGCCCAAGGTAATGCCTTTATCGAGTATAAATGAGGAGCTGACCTCTAGCAAATAAATGGAGGAAAGGTTGTCTTGGTTGTGCCATTTAATTCAGTAGTCAACTCTTTGTGCTTATTACCATTTGTATGCAAGTATCTATACACAAATCACAAGCGTATTGGGTAATCTTTCTAAATGCAAGTTTATTGTACATTTGGCTATCATTTCCACTTCAGATATGTAACAACTAACCATTTGATTTCAAGTTTTGAAGTGTGATTTACTTGTTGTCCAAAGACAATATGCAAATTGTTTGTTGAAATGACTCTGAAGGATAGATGAATATTTCTGAATGTTATGACCATACAAGTGTTTGATCAAATGCTAGTCATGTAGGGCACTGTCTATGGGGCAGGAAATTTGCATCTTAGTAAACAAAATATGTTGTTAACACAATATGTTAATAACATGTGTGTTAGTCTACTGCGTTAACATGTGTTAGTAATTTGCAAACAAATATAATAGACTTACACAAATGTTGTTAACATATTGTGTTAACAACATATTTTGTTTACTAAGGTGCAAATTTCCTGCCCCATAGACAGTGTCGTCATGTAGTTGTCGTGATTATTTCAGAATGATATGACCATATAAATATTTGATAGAGTGCCTATGCTATGTATATGAAATTTGTCATGTAATTTATGGTTAGAACTAGTAAGGGTTATTTCAAGATTTTCATCAAGGAAGGTTCAAGACAAGCTCAAGGAAAGGAACATTCAAAACAAGACACACCTTAAGAAGGAATACATGATGTATAAGGAAGCGATTAACTCTACAAATGAAGAATGCTATCACAGTCTTAGATTTCCCTTGGAAATCAAAGATTGAGATGAAGGACTCAACAACATGGAGGCCGGCAATTTGAAATCATTAAAGAAGATCAAGGTAAGATAAAGACATTCAAGAAAATGACCAAGAATTGCAAGGGTAAAGAACATTCATGAAGATGAAGCAATTTGGGAATATGAGCCATTACAATCAAACACAAAAAGAAGATATGTTTCAAAAGAGTTAATCAATATTTAGAAAGATAATGTTGAGTATCAAGAGATATCTCTTCTTTGTGATAAAGTATGAAAGTTTAGAAGATATAAAGTATGAAAGTATTACCTAGAGATTCAGAATTCTTATATTATTTAAAATGTTAAAACAAAGGCTCACAATAAGGAGAGCTTTGCCCCAACCAACCAACATTGATTTTTGTCAACAAATTGTCAGAGGATAGTCACACTAAGCTATATTACAATATTTATAAGGATTTGACTCTTCATCTTGTGTTGCATCTCAAAGGTGGTAGGAAAATAGATTACGACATAGAGGAAGCAATGATTTGGATACAGACTCAAAACTATCTATTGTATATAATCCTAGTTATGCGCACTAAGAATTTAAGCATACAGCCATTAATTAGAAAAAGGAACTATTGTACCTCTTTTCTTTTAGAATCTCCTTGTCGTCCACCTTAAAGACCCTATAATCAAATAATTAAACTTATTCAACCCCAAACTAGAGTAGTTACCACAACCTACAATTATACGAAATCAAACTCCTAAAAAATCTCAACCTACCAACATTTTTATTTTTAAGAGTATTGTGTGATTGACAAGTGTACATCAATCAAATTCCCGAGGAAAAAACACATACAATTTTGATGAAAACAGCATGGCCATGCTTTGAAAAACCTTTAAAAAGATTAATAAATACTATTTATTAAACATGAGAACAACACGGAAACAATTTTCCTCTCATTGCCATTTAGTTACCCACAAAAAGTTAACAAAATTTATATCACAGAAATTTCGTCATGAAGTTTAGTATGAAGCATAGTGTGTATAACAAGGCATTCCAGGTTTCCATTGATAATGCGGATTACCCTCTCCTCTAATGCATTTTGTTCCCTACAAAAGTTAATGAAATTTATCCCAGATATTTTACATAATTAAGTGTAGTAAGAAGTATACATGTGTGCAACATGGCATACCAGTTGACCAATGATAATGTCGATGTCCATCTCGCCCAAGGCATACATTTCCTACAAAGTATAGTACACAATAAAAAGATGCATGTGTTAATATAGCCTCGTTAAATCGATTAAATAATATACAAACCTTGTAGAACTATCACAGGTTGAAAACATACATTTTTTCAGATGTAACGATCACAATGATGAATACAAACTAAAACTAGCTTAGAAAGGGGAAACAACCATTACCTTGGGATGGATTAAAGGTGAAATTGATGTCAAGGTGACAAAGAAGTGAAATTGAAGTTACCTTGTGATGCATCTAAGCCCAAAAGCTTGCTACTTGGAATGAAGATTGCCCAATAAAATCACTTTGTTAGATGTCTTTAATAGAGCATATGTCAGCTGATTCAATAAACAAAACGCTTTTGATTTTGCACAAATCAGATCACAACTAAAATTACCCATGTCAAAATACTGGCAATTAACTACAAAACTTGAAAAAAAAATCGATAACAGCAGCTCAGAAATGACTGTTTTCACAGTGCTGCTTCATAAATTTTGTGATCGCTCCTAAGCCAATCTACAAATGCTATACTAGTTGAGTACATTTCCTTCACAATGTGGTCACGCCCTTTGTGAAATAAGCTCTGTTACTACGAACCTGAAATGGAAGACAAGTTTACACCTCAATTGTATGATATTTTTATCATTTTCCTATACCCAATAGGTACAAGACTTCAAAAACATTTTAAATTTTCAATCAGGAAATAAAAATAAAATTATAAAACAATTGATAGTCATTAAGTAATATGGACTGTGTAAACTTCCTCTCTCTGAATAACTGAAATAGTCATAACATAAATCAAATACTCATTAGAAAACCAAAATATATTCTCTCCATGTTATATTGATTGTGTAAAATCTCATCGCTTCCAACTTTTCTCTGAAATTTCTAATTAGTTGCAGAAAGTAAAACAAAGCAAACCATTCTTTGAACAAAGGATCATAGAAGCTTACATATATCAGGTGGCCATAAAGAAAACAAAATATGCTCTCCATATATTATTTCATCATGCAAAAGCCTACACCTTCCAATTTCCCTATCAAAGAAAAAAATTAGTTGTCTACATACACATAAGATAGCTAAACGAAGGCTTCACCATTGAGACACCAAAAGCAACTGTGATAGGCCACAATAAAGCATATGTATAATCAGCAAATAGCATAACTAAGAAGAAAGTAAAACTATAATCAAATTATTCTGAACTACAAAAAAAACTGTCATTGTCAACTCACCAAATATATGGCTTTGGTGATTCAAACCATGACCAACCTGATATAATATTATATGAGCACTGCTCCGAACTGTGGTCCATATAGTACATCAAAGGCTAATTTCATAAGCACCACCGAGCAAGTAAATACACTTAGTAAACAGCATACTCTGAACTGCAAAATGAATCAGTATAAATTCACCAAAATATGGAGTGCGTAATCAAACTAGAACTTAATTAGAGGGGATATGATGTGACACTAAAATCAGTTATATACAAAGTTTTAGAGTTTTAAAAAAAAGCAGAATTTATAAATTTTTGTAATTCATAATTATGCATACATTTATAGTGGATCATGGAATTCAAACTATAAGACTTCAGCATCCCTTTATCATACAATACACGTTATAAGCATTCCAAAACATTTTATTTGGAGTCATTTTAACCCTCATATACATGCATAGTTATGTTTCATTAGAGCAATTTAACTATTTTGAGAGTATTGCTAACACATGAACAAATATGGTTTTGGAGTATGTCATGTCCCATCTTTAAGCCAGACCCATTTTTAATTGCTGTTAGCTCTTTTTGTCCCCTGAGAACTAGTTAGCCATTAAAGGGGGTGCACTTATGCACCACCTTGGCTTTACTAGGACCTAATTTTAAATTTAAGTTTTTCGAGCCCATTTGGGTTAGCCAACTCTTTGCTTTAATAGGTGTTATAGTTTCATATTTAATAGTGCTTATTGGAAGATAATTATCAGCAATTCATCTTCTTGTGTTTGTAATTCCTATTTGGGAATTCGAATTGGAGAAGAATTTCGCGGGTGAGAGATCCTCCCTACTCTGCTAATTTCTTCAATTAGGTGAAGTCGCTTCGCAACCTAATTGGACTAAATGCAGCGATTGTCTTATTTTCAGATCACAGACCAGCGACACCCTTGGAAGCTTGGGATTCAATTGCATATGATTCATTCCTCCTTTGAAGATCACCAATTCTCCCTAGCGATTCAATCAGACCTTCGATTATTAGCAGCAAACATATCCTCCAGAGGTGGCATCATCTTTAGAGCAATAACCAGTGATCACCATCAGTCAGATCAAACATAGCAACACCTTTGGCAACTTGAATTCGATTACAAATCAGTCGTATCCCCTTGCATAACTGTGGCACTACACAGTGATATCCATCGGACCAATCACCTAGCACATAAGGTGATACAACCTTGGCATTGAGACTGATAACATTACCATTCTTATGTGCAGCGATCATCTCAGATCACCAACATTATCTGGCGACATACATCTCTGTGTGAGGCGACCTCAACATTGGTGCCGAACTAGCATCAGCATTTGCATTCACTGGGATCACACTTCCTGCAATCCTTAATCAAATATTACTATGATCCACATACACTCGCCGTTTCATACTCTGCAACCATCATTGTGAATTTTGGCGATAGTAATCTCAGTCGTCTTCACTAATCCGGCGACAACAAGGAGCTAGCGTTTATCAACAACAATTTACTGTGACATTCCTATCTGAGATCAAGCATATACTACCAAACACATTCGGTGCATTGCAATTCAAGCTTGCAACAGTCATACATCCACCATCGATCGGTTCTCTTTTCGGTTACAGTACCATACACAGTTTGGCATCACTGCACATTAAAGGAGTGGAATACTGAATTTAAACATGGGCATCAGTATCCGCAACCTACAACGCAGATGCTAATGGTTAGAAGAGCTATAGCCAAGGTTGTAATCATGCTCCTCTCTGATTTGTTGGTCTGATATTATTCTCTCTATTTTTGTCAATTATCATTGCTTGGTATATTCAGAGTAAATAAATTTGTGTTAACTGTAATTTGTCGTCATGTTTCTGAATTATTATACCGATTTTAGCTACTTCAGAATTTGTCCTTCCCTATGGCATGGTAATGAACTCAATGAATCATGCATAGTCATAATTTGAACAAAAACTAGAATATTATCTACAAAGCTCTGATTAAGGTATTTGGCATTTTTATCATCAATTAGCATAGCTAATTGGTTGATACCACTGTAGTTGTAGACTATGATAGTTTTGACTGAGACTGTGATGACGATGAGCACTATGAAACGTAAATCATGCTTCCCCTGAGTGTCATATAGTGAAGTGGAGTAGTCGGGTGTAAATATTGCTGGTGAAAAGAGCCTGTGATCACTAAATCAGGTTGTGGTATAAGAGACTCCAGAAAAAGCATAATCCAGCCAGACCACACATTAGAGCCACCAATAAACCTTAAAATAAATATTGCATAACTGATTTTTCCTCTCAAGTTCCTAAAGTGCTCGAGTGGGTATGCATCTATCCTACTGCTACGAGCCACTTTTCCAGTTGAGGTCTGCATCTCATGTTTAAGGACTGACATGTTAAAGTAATTATGACAGGATTTAAAAATGTTTTCTCGACAAATATTCAATTTAAAATGAAAACTTAATACTTGAAGCTCTAGGATCTATAGATGTAATACCTAAAGTTTCCTGTCTGTAGACCACTTGAAATATATGGAATTTCGAAGAGCAACAACTAAACACCATATGTATTATTGAAACTCTTGGCATATCAATGTCATTATTATTGAAAAAGAATGGGTCATCTACTTGCCATAAGGAGCAGACATCTGTCAGCTCAGTCGATCAACCTTGCAATGACTGCAGTCATAACAACCTTTGCGTTCCTGCAATAAGATACAAATCCCTCAGACAATTAGCTATTGAAAAAGTACTTGCAAAATATGTCTTACTCTATCTGTTATGACAATCTGCAATTTTAGAGATAATGTGAGGATAACACTGAAAGACAAAAAAAATGCAAAACTAGTAGAGAAAAGAACCTGCCTTTCATTGTTGAGGGCAAAGACGCTAAAGAAAACCCTCGGAATTACTTTACCTAAAATCAATGGCTCAATACTACAGGGAAGCACAACAAAGCCAATCAAATTTGACAATTTAGCAATTGTGCCAATCATGCATGCTATCTGAACTTGGTGCCATTATAACCCAAGTAACAAGAAGAAATTGAAGGCTTGTTAATGGGCCTAGCTGGGTAAATCCAGACGACTCAGAAGCTTTGAAGGAGAGTTGGGACTATCCTGATAGAGGATGGACAAAGGTGAATTTCAACAGGGCTTCTAAACGAAACCTGGGCCCATCCAGTGCAGGTTTCGTAGCAAGGGATTGGCAGAAGAACCATTTGGCAATTGGAGTGAAGCGTCTAAATGATGGAACCAACAATGAGGTAGAAGCTCAAGCTGCCCTGAATGTGGTCTGGATAGCAAAGAAATTAAACTTCTCTTGTGTATATTTGGAGGGAGATTCGCTTATCATTGTTAATGCTATTACTAAAGGAGGTGCATGAAAACCAAATAAATTTATTAAAATTATCAAATCCACCCTCATCTCATTCGATGATTTCAAAACAACCCATGTTAAAAGAAGTGGGAATCAAGTGGTAGAGAGGTCTAATATAGCAATGTTTTTATTAAACCATGATGGCGATGAAATCTTAGAGGATTTCCAAGGGATCTCGAATGAGGAGCTGGAGCTAGAGGACATCGGCGGCAGTAATCGCCATAATTAGCAAGGACACTCTTAAATGAGTTACACGTGTGGAGCAAGTTTACTATCCCAGCCCGGTAGATTTGCCACATATCTTGTTGAGGGACAGCAAGCAGCAAAGATGTAGGGTGAGGAGTGTCATGGAGGCAAATTTAACTCTAATGCCGCCAAAGCAACAACTCTACTTTCGTGGCAAGATTTCTGAGAAAAGGCTGCGTGGGTTTTTCAAAATCGACGAGCCCCTAGTTTGGCAAATTGTTGATCTCATGCTCGGTGAGGATTTCTTGAAGACGAAGCATAGATACCGCTCCAATATTGACATTGCTTCAGCTTTTTTGGCCTGGGCATTAGAATTGGGTTCTAGGGAGGAGGCTCCAAGAGTCATGAAGGAATGTGTCATGCATGAATGATGTGGAGGATTGACTATCATCCTTGCAATGGCGGAACCTAGAGTGGATCTTCATGTCCATCCTGGAGATTGGAGGAAGGGGTAGTGCAGTTCTACTGGTTTAAACATTTTTGGTTTGCAACGTTTACGGTAATCGTGAAGAACGCAGAGTTGAGCCCCAAATCAATTGGGACTCATTGAAAGACTTTCTTAATTCCAAGGAATTGGAACACGACAAGGGAAGGATGGAACATGATATGGCGAGCAGCAAAAAGGTGAAGTTTGGGCCAGAGGATTATTGGTTTAACAGGCCCATGGGTAAAGCAAGGAAACCCTAGACGACGGGGACCATCTGGGCAATTTGTGTGTTTTTTGGTCTTGGCTTAGGTAGGGTATTTTGTTGAATGCATCCGCATGGTCTTGGCTTAGGTAGGGTATTTTGTTGAATGCATCCGCATGTTTTTCCAGATTTGGGATTTTTGTTGCGGTCGATTAAGGCATCTCTTTGGCCTTGTTTTTGTAATAGCGAAACTGATTTCTTAAGGGTTGTGCCCTATTTTTCTCTCATCTACGTGTTTAATGTAGTAGGGTTTTATTGTAGATCAGTTGGCATGTTCTGGGGTAGCAAAATTTGTCTCAATGTATTTGGATGCCTCTGGGCCAAACTCTTTTTAGTTCTTGTTCTTACACACTTGAAATGTAATGCTTTATTAATATTAATACAAACAATATATCATTACCGATCAGATAAAAAAAAAAAAAGCAGTTTCCTTTGAGTTAAACTATTATGTAATTTAACAAAACTATCAAGCAGAAGAACAAAACATCACTTGGATAAGTAAAACTTTGACATAAATATCCCCAACCCCAAAGAACAAAACGAAAAAGCTTGGAAAATGAGGTAATGCAGAAAGTATTACAAAGATTGAAGTTTTAACTCCTGCAGTGTAGCCAAGTTACAGTTTAATGGCTGCACTCAAGTACCCTAACTTATATGCCTTTAAAGACTTGAACCCTCTTCCTACATTCATTCAAAGATCAAAAAATTTAGCAATATCAATCAACTGTTGCAAAATGTAAAAAGGATTGAATGCAAGCATAAGGATCTTAAAACAATCAAATGATTACCAGACTGCCTGTCAAGCCAAATAGTTAGGTCCTTTGACACTGTTTCATACTAACGACCCCGAAGATTGTTGAAACCTTCACTAAAAAGAACTTTATTAAACTGAAACAAAATCTTAGAATATATTATCAGTAAATCTTAAATAGATCACAATAAAATATCAATTATTCCATTACCTGTTACACATTAAAACAAATTGAGGTCATAACAAGAAATTATTGCAATTAAATAGAACCGTAAAAAAGTTCATTGATTCGTGAAAAACCAAAGGATTAAAATACTTACCAAGTGCTCTCTCCTCTGTGCTCAGCTCTTCAGCTCATTATCTTCATCCAAAGCGCAAAAACGCACATCGAAATCCAAATGAGGAAAAAAGATCACCCAAAGATTTGAGGCTAGGATAATGTAAAAGAACAAGTGAACGTAGAATACTTTAGAAATTTTTCTACTCACCCCTCTCTATGCCCTATTCATCAATATGTCATCTGGATAGACTAGGAAGTGAAAACATAAATAAGTTCATGCAAAACAAAATTAATAGAAATAGTCCCATCCAAAGATATAGACAGAAAGCGTTGAATAAATTCAAAAGAAATAGAGAAAGAGCTCAAACAGGAATTCAAAACACAACACGCCAAAGAAAACTCAAAACAATGCTCTAAAATTTATGTGACTGACCCTAGCAAGTATGTATGCAAAACATGGAAGCACAAACCAGCCATGAGAATTGTTGTAAGATAGTCACTTGCCACATTATTGCAGAAGCATTAACAGTGGGAGATATAAAAAATGCATCCCATCTACAGAAAGTGATTGGCCAAAAGAAAATTCCTTTTATTTTCAAATAGAAACAAAAAGCCCATGGGCTAAAATGCGAGCAGCCAATCAAAGAAAAGGGATTAATGTTAGCCGTAAAGTTGTGTTACCGTCGGATGTTAGTTGCCGACGGGGGTAAAGTTGTGTTACCGTCGGATGTTAGTTGCCGACGGAGGTAAAGTTGTGTTACCGCCGGATGTTAGCTGCCGATGGAGGTTAGTTAGTTGCCGACGGTTGAGAAGGGTGACGACGTTTGGTTGCACCTCTTCGGATTGTATATGAATATTGTACTTGCTCATTGGAAGACACTATTACTGTAACCTTTGGGAATGATTAATGGAAGCATTTATTATTCTATGATATATTCTGTGTGTAATATGTTTCCTGTACTATGTCTATGCATTATTAAGTTACCCGTGACGGTAAACAATTAATCAATAAAAATTATATTTTAAAAAGTTGGAGGGATGCACACAATGGGATAAATATTTATTTCTTTGTTAGCACAATTTTCAAGACAAGATTAATTACATTTGGCTGAGGTGAAAACATTAATTTCCACTGATACAGGCAGAGACTAATGAACCACACAAAAAAAAACCATGGGTTTTGAAGGAAGAAAACTAAATCAACATAGAGCCTACCTTTTGAAAATAATAGAAGATTTTAGAAAATTGGATTCATCATCTCTCCTTGCTAGAAGCCCAAACTTATGCCTAATTAATATTCAATAACAATCATTACAAATAAAATGAAACAACAAATAAGTGTATTCAAACTAAATTTCAAAATAAATAGAAAACACGTCACGTCAAAAATTCCCTTTCCATTTTGTTTGTTTCTTTGTTCAATGGTATGTTGACACATATGAAAAAGAAAACACTAACAAGAAGAGAGAGAGAGAGAGAGAGAGAGAGAGAGAGAGAGATGAACTGAAATTGGAACTAGTGATAGCTGCCCTATGTGGGGGAGGAACAAGCTTTAATATATAATTTAGAATCTTTAGGACAGATGAAAAGGGGAGTCTTTAAAAGAAAGACAATATCTTCCTTTTGTCTCTGACGCTGCAATCACTATATCTCTTGCAAAGCGGGGCAAGGGCGAAACCAATACCAATATGAGTTACAAACGAGAATGAAGAGGATAGCAACCTCGCACCCCATCTAGAATACCCAAGGCTCGGTCCTTTCTTGAAAATTGGGCACTCTTCGATGCTTCACGTATAGGATCCTTCCAACTAGAGTGAGATCCTGCTAGGCAATAATTGATACCAGGGACCGCAACTCAGTGGCTACTTAGCCCTTGATTCTGCTTTTAATATAACAGTTGATCTGGCAGCAAGGGCTTTAGTAGCATACTCATAGCCACTCAAATCCACCTGTTGTAGTTGCTCATTCTCCAAATTAGTCGCTAAATGCCTAAATACTCTATGGTCCTAACCAAGAGTTCGATGTGCAATGGTTCATTCTAAGTGTCTGCCTAAACTCTTCCTTCCTTTATTTAAATCTATGCGTTTTTGCCGCACATGGTGTAATTTTTGTGAGTTTATTATATAACGATTGCAAGTGAAGGACATCCTCACAAACAAGCATTGAATCATCTTTCTCAAGAAATAACTTCAAGACTTCCATACATTAGAAAAATTGAACATTCAAAAAGACTCCACACTCCACCTTGTGCTCTGAGGGGAAATATGCAGATCTTTGTCGAAGCCCTCACCAACAAGAGTATTAACCTCGAAATTGAGAATACTCACATTATTAAAAATGTTAAAGCCAAGGCTCACAATAAGGAGAGCTTTACCCCAAGGTACTATCAACATTGATTTTTGTCAACAAATTCTTAAACGATGGCCACACTTCTGTATGTTACAATATCTAGAAGTTGTTGAATCTCAACCTTGCGTTGCATCTCAAAGGTGGTACGTAATAAAAACTACAAAATATATGCAACAACAAAAAAATAGTTTACAATATAGAGGAAGGATTGATTTGGACATACACACACAAAAGTATCTATTGTGTATAATCCTAGTTATGCACACTAAGAATTTAAGCATACGACTTGTTGGCCACTATTTTGTTATCATCCCTGAGCAATCGGAATTCTGTCTGAAATTTCCTTTTAAGTTTTGCCCATGTAGAAATTTTGGTTGGATCCGTATCAAAGAACCAGTCAACGACCACTCCACGCAACGTTGTCGGAAACTGCGTCTTCCATCATTTTGGTTCATGACTCTGTTGGCAGTCCAGATCATTTCACATGTTTTGTAATGTCAAATGGGGTCTTCTTTCAGTGAAACCCGGGGACGCGTACCCGGCCCAAAACCCCGGAGTACCGGGTACCGGGACGTCCCCGGGACGGGTACTCCGCGTACCGGAGTACCCCCACCGCCGCCCAAGTTTCGCCGCACCCCCGC
>MU226986.1:281687-291910 GCA_018584345.1 Thuja plicata | reverse complement strand
CCCCCCCCCTCGTCCCCCCGCCGCCGTACCCCCGCCGTACCCAAATTGAGGCCCTTTTTTTTCGCGTACCTGAAACTCGTCCCGGCGTCCCCCCGTCCCCCCGTACCCCCGTACCGTTGTAACACTGTCTTCTTTCTCCTCGCCTGTTAACATGGGTAATTTTTTCTTCTGTGCCATTGTAACTCTTGTAGTTGCTGGTTGTATTGGTACTCCTGAGCTTGGTATCCCTGAACTCGATGCGTTTGGTACCCCCGCGCTTGGTACCACCAACCTGCTACAAGTGTTCAAGCCCGGTAGGTTGCTTTGATTCCCGTGCCCCTTTGTCCCTTCGACACTTGTGGTGGCACTGGCATCCTTGGCTCCTCTACCCTTGGCTTCTTCCCTCTCCTTCCTTCGGGTCTCCCTTGCCTCTACTGGCGGGGTTAAAGTTAAGTTCCCAAACAACCCTCTCGTTTCCTCAATAAAATCCTCACTGTCGCTACCGACAGCCTCGCCTTCCCCGACCACTTCTTTGGGTAGTCCCCCCAGCGAGTCTTCTTTCTAATTGTTGAAATGCTAGTGCTTTATGTGCAGCCTCGCACTCTTCTACTTGTTCTTTCAAATTCCTATTTTTATTTAACTGATTTGGCATAAATATGTTCCTTATACATCCACCAGAAAAAAACACATGATAAAATCCCGAACTCTTTTATTAATAAAATCCAAAACATTTTATTAATTTATATCCGTGCACAATATATGTCATCCTTCGGACATAATCATATCACTTTGTGTTCTTCCTTATTCATATTTTGCTCTCAAACTTTAGTTCATGCTTCCCTTACGACAATTTTCCTCTCTTCTTCCTCCTTTCGGCGATAGTAGTCTGCCAGGATTTGCTGCCTTCGATTCTCCTGGATCACCTCTTCTCGTTGGTTATGAAGGGCAAGGAATGTTTGCACCAGCAGCCGAGGGAGACGGCACATCAACCGATCCACAACGAGACTAACTCCGAGGGCAGTCCACACGGCACTCTCCAGTACTTCCTCGTGTGCTGCCTCCCGTCGGATGTGAGTTTCGATGGATGCCTGGAGTAGCGAGATGAAGTTTGTTGTCAGTGCCCGTTCACCCTCGAATAGTTCTGCATGCTCGTCTTCCTCCCTGGTCCTTTCGCAATCTACTGGTTGCCCCATGATTTTCCGTGCGCCATCCGCACCTCGTCACTTCCTGAGATCGTAGAGGCAACGGCACCAAATGTTTACCTCCTACGGCAAACGGAAATTAATGCATACTACTAAGGAAATTATAATAGATAATAAGTGCAACAAGATATCAAGGAACTACCAAATATTCCATTGATCATAATCAAGTTACATCTAATGTATGCATAACATATCATAAAGTGTCCCGTCTCTTCCATCTGAGAGAGTACATATATCACCTGAAGGGGTGCGACTGAAGCGTCGCGACATAACCACTTTCCCTTCAGTCGGTAACGACCAAGACTAACAACTTAATTAACATAACACTCCCGTACATACAAGTTTACGGCCAACACGGCTAATAATTAGAAAAGGAACTATTACGCCTCTTTTCTTTTACCTTGTTTCTACCTTAAAAACCCTAAAGTCAAATAATTAAACATAATCCAATCCCAACTAGAGTAGTTACTACAAGCTACATTTTTAGGAAAGCAAACTCCTAAAAAATCTCAACCAATCAAAATTTATATTTAAAGAAAATTTGTGTGATTAATAGGTGTACATAAATCAAATTCTCAAGGATAAAACACATACGAAATCGATGAAAACAAAATGGCCATGCTTAGAGAAACCTTCGAAAATATTTAAAAAAACTACTTATTAAACATGAAAATAAAATGGAAACAATTTGACTACCACAGCCATTTAGTTACCCACAAAAAGTTGACAAAATTTATATCACAGAAATTTCCCATAATTAAGTGTAGTATGAAGCATTCATGTGTATACATACCATACCAGTTGACCGTTGATAATGTGGATGGCCCTCTCCCCTAATGCATACATTTCCTACTGCATATTGTACACCATAAAAAGATGTAAGCGTTAATATAACCTAGTTAAATCCATCAAATAATATACAAACCTTTCAGAATTATCATAAATTGCATAGGCTGAAAACATACCTTTTATCAGATGTAACAATCACAAACATGAATCTAAAATAAAAGTATTTTAAAATGGGGAAACAGCCATTACCTTGGGATGGATATAAAGTGAAATTGACATTAAGGTGACAGAAAAGTGAAATTGAAGTTACCTAGGCATGGATTTGAGCCAAAAATACTTGCTACTCGGAATGTAGATTGCCCAATAAAATCACATTGTTATGTTCCTTTAATTGAGCATGTCAGCTGATTCAACAAACAAAAAACTTTTGATTTTGCATAAATCAGATCACTATTAAAATCAACAACGTCAAAAAACTGGCAATTAACTACAAAACTTAAAAATATAAAAAAATAAAAATAAATTGCTAACAGAAACTCAGAAGTATAGTTTTCCCAAATCATTTCTAAGCCCAAATGCCCTCTACAAATGGCATTATAGTTGAGTACATTTCTTTCAGAATTCAGTCGCTCACTTCGTGAAAAAGCTGCCCCATTACTATGAAGTATGAACCTGAAATGGAAGACGAGGGTACAGCTCGATTATATGATATTTCTATCATTGTCCCAGAGCGAATAGGTACAAGACTTCAAAAACATTTTCATTTTTAATTCAGGAAAGAAAATAATAATAATTGATAGTCGTTGACTTTTTAAGTAATACGGTTTGTGTAAACTTCATATTTCTGAATACCTGAAATGCAGTATCACTGATTTCTGATTTTTCTGAAAGTCATAACAGCAATCATTTTTAATAAATTTTATAATGACTTGTGATTAGTAAAACAAAACAAACCATTGATTGAAGAAATGATAGCAGAAGTTTACATAAATGAAATAGTCATTAGAAAAACAAAATATGCTCTCTCCATGTTATATTGATTGTGTAAAATCTCATAGCTTCCAACTTTGCTGGGAAATTTCTAAGGAGTTGCAGAAAGTAAAACAAAACAAACCATTATTTGAATTTTGAACAAATAATAGTAGAAGCTTACATAGATCAAGTGGCCATAAAGAAAACAAAATATGCTCTCCATATATTATTTTCATCATACAAAAGCCCACAGCGTCTAATTTCCCAATCGAAGGAAAAAAATTAGTTGTCTACATACACATTGGATAGCTAAAAGAAGCCTTCACCATTGACACAGCAGAAGCAACTATGATAGGCCACAATAACAGCATATATCTAATCAGAAAAATACCATAACTAGAAGAAAATAAAACTATAAACAAAATATTCTGAACTGCAAAACAAACTGTCAGTATAAACTCACCAAATATATGCTTTGGTGACTCAAACAATAACCAACTCAATATAACATTATACCAGAACTGCTCCAAACTGCTGTCCATATAGTACATCAAAGGCCAATTTTATAAGCACCACCAAGCAAGCGGCATACCAAAGAAGAAATACACGTAGTAAACAAAATAATCTTAACTGCAAAATGAATTTGTACAAATTCACCAAAATATATAATGTGTAATCAAATTAGAACTTAATTTAAGGGGATATGATGTGACACTAAAATCAAGTATATACAAAATTTTCTAGTTTTCCAAAAAATTCAAAATTTTATTAATTTTTAAATTTCATAATTGTGCATATCTTTCTAGCGGATCATGGAATTCAAACTATAAGACTTCAGCACCCGTTCATCGTGCACTACACATTGTAAGCATTTCAAAACATTTTATTTGGAGTCATTTTGAGCCACATCTACATGAAAAGATATGCCTCATTAGATGGATTTAACTATTATGAGAGTATTACAGACATGTGAACAAATATACTTGAGTAAATAAATTTGTGTTAACTTTAATTTGTCTTTCTATTTCCGGATTCATATAGGGATTTTAACTACTTCAGATATTTGTCCTTCCCCATGGCATAGTAATGAACTCATCCAACAATGCATAGTCATAATTTGAACAAAAACTAGAATTCTATGTGCAGAGCTCTAATGAAAGGTATTTGGCCTTTTTATCATCAGTTAGTTCTGCTCATTGATTGATACCAATGTGGCTGTAGACTAGGATGGCTTTGACTGAGACTGTGATGGCAATGAGCACTATGAAATGTAAATCATCCTGCCACTGAGTGTCATATAGTGAAGTTGAGTAGTTGTGTGCAAATATTGGTGGTGAAAAGAGCCTATGACCACTAGATGAGGTTGTAGTATAAGACACTACAAAAAAAGCATAATCCAGCCAGACCACGCGTTAGAGGCACTAACAAACCTTAAAATAAATATTGTATAGCTGAATTTTTCTCTGAAGTTCCAAAAGTGCTCAAGTAGGTGTGCATCTATGCTACTCCTATAAACCACCTTTCCTGTTGAGGTCTGCACCTCATGTCGAAGGACTGACATATTAAAATAATTATGACAGGATTTAAAAATTTGTTTTGACAAATATTCAATTTAAAATAAAAACTTAATACTTCAAGCTCTAGGATCTATAGATGTAATATCCCTTTTCAACACTTTTATGAACCCTACCATTTTTCTATTTTTTCTGTCTACGCAAAACTAGAAATATATAGAATTTCGAAGAGCAACAACTAAACACCATATTTATTATTCCAACTCTTGGCATATCAATATAATTATTATTGAAAAAAATGGGTCATGTACTTGCCATAAGGAGCAGACATCTGTCAGACCAGTTGATCAACTTTGCCATAACTGCAGTCATAACAACCTATGCATTCTTGCAATAAGATACAAATCCCTTGGACAATTAGCTATAGAGAAAGCACTTGCAAAATATCTTTTACTCTAGCTTTTATAACCATCTGCAATTTTAGGGATAATGTGAGGATAACACTGAAAGACAAAAAAAATGCAAAATCAGTAGAGAAAAGGACTTTCCTTTCATAGTTGGAGGCACACATGCGGAGGAAAACCTTTGGAATTGCTCTAGTACCTAAAATCAGTGGCTCGATATTACAGGAAAGCACAGCAAGGCCAAGCAAATTCGACAATTTAGTAATTGCTCCAATCATGCATGCTATCTGCACTTAGTACCATTTTAACCGAAGCAAGGAGAATTAACTGAGAACAAGCAACTTCCTTTCAGCTAAACTATTATGTAATTTAACAAAACTCTCAAGCAGAAGAATAGGACATCACTTGGATAAGTAAAACTTTGACATAAATTTCCCCAAATCTAAAGAACAATAGAAAAAAGCTGGGAAAACGAGGTAATGCAGAAAATATTACATAGTGTGCAGTATTAGCTCTTGGAGTGTAGCCACGTTACAGTTTAATGGCTACACTGAAGTAGCATTAGGATCTTAAAACAATCAAATGATAACTGGGCTACTTGTCAAGCCAAATAGTTATCCGAGATTGGTCCTGTGACACTATTTCATGTTCAGTACCCCAAAAGATTGTTGGAACCCTCCCTAACAAAGAACTTTATTAAACTGAAACAAAATCCTAGCATCTATTATTTGTAAATCTTATGTGACTGACCCTAGCAGGCCAAAGAAGACTCAAAACAAAGTGCTCTAAAATTTGTGACCGACCCTAGCACGCATGTATGCAAAACATGGAAGCACAAACGAGGGATGTGAATTGTTTTAAGATTGCCACCAGCCACATCATTGCAGAAGCATAAACAGTGAGAGATATAAAAAAATGCATCCTGTCTATGAAAAGTAATTTCCTTTATTTTTAAATAGGAAAATAAAAAATCGCAGGCAAAAATGCGACCAGCCAATCAAATAAAAGGAAACAATCAATAAAAATTATATTTGAAAAGTCAGGGGTGCACACCCTAGGATAAGCATTTATTTCACTGTAAGCACAATTTTCAAGAAAAGATTAATTACATTTCGCTGAGGTGAAAGCATTACTCTCCGCCTATACAAGTACATACTAATAAACCACGCTATTAAAAAACTATAGATTTTAAATGAAAAAAATTAAATCAAAACAGAGCCTACCTTTTCAAAAATAGTAGGAGCTTTTAGAAAATCCAATTCCTCATCTCTCCTTGCTAAAAGCCTCAAACTACCCCCTCATATATATCCAAGAACAATCATTACAAATAAAATGAGACAAAAAATAAGGGGATTCAAACTAAATTTCAAAATAAAGAGAAAACATGGCTTGTCAAAAATTCCCTTTCCAATTTGTTTGATAGTATGTTAGCACATATGAAAAATAAAACACTACCAAGAAGAGAGAGAGAGAGAGAGAGAGAGAGAGATTGTTATATTGAAATTGAAACTAGTGATAGCTGCCCTATGTGGGGGTGTAACAAGCTTTAATATCTAATTTAGATGTGGGGGTGTAACAAGCTTTAATATCTAATTTAGAATCTTTAGGAGGGATGAAAAGAGGAGTTTTTAAAAGAAAAAATGGGAACATTTTGTAATGTCCCCAAAATGTTTAAATGACTTAATTAAATTAATTAGTTAAGTGGTCCCAAATTTAAATAATATCTTGTGGACCCTTTAACTAATTAATTTAATTATAAAATAAAAAGTAATAAATAACTTATGTCGGCCTGCTTGTAACCTTTCGGGAAACTTTCTGGAGCTCTTTATAAGGTCGTGGTTGGCATTGTAGGACATCATGGTGAAGTTTACGTTCCTTGTGTGTTGGCGATTCCAGTTGGAATTGAGTTCTTGTTGCAGTTTCAGGGGCGCAAGATCCTCCCTAGTCTGTATTAGCAGTTTCAGTGGAAGTCATTCCTCACCCTAGTCTGATGTTGGAAATATCATTTTGATATTTCACATTGTGCTCAAAATTTGTGAAGTATTCACTTGAAGACGAATTTGATTTAACCTGAGATATATAATCTAAAAATACAAATTCTCTATTCTTAGTAATTCAATTTGGTTGTTGGTGTGTACTCTATGTTAAGACTTTACTCATCAAAAATAAAACATTTGGCATCTGCGAACCATATAGTTGAATCATATCAAGTGAGTGTGTCGAATGTTGGAGGGTGCCAAAGCAGAGTGTGCGGAGTGCGGAATGCAGCGTGCGATGTGCGATGTGCAATCGTCCGGTGTGCATTGTGTGGAGTGTGGATTGTACGCAGAGTGCGGAGTGTGGCCGTGCAGAGTGCAGTCGTGCGTTGTGGGGAGGGCAGAGTGCGAACTGTAGAGTGCGGCATGTTGTCGTGCGAAATGTAGCGTGCAACATGAAGTGCAGTCGTGCGATGTGTGGAGCGAGGAGTGTCTGCAGAGTGCAGGGTGCGGCATGCGTAATGCAGATTGTAGTGTGCAGTCATACAGTGTGTGGCATGCGGCGTATGGAGTGCAGTCATGCGGTGTGCAGTGTATGGTGTGTGGAGTACAGATTGCGTGTGGTGTGCGTTGTGCAGAGTGTGCGGCATGCGGAGTACGGGGATGCGATGCGCGGAGTGCAAAGTGCAGCGTGCAGTGTGGCGTGAAGAGTGTAGATTGTGGTGTGCAAAGTTCGGAGTACGAAGTACCAAGTGCTAAGTGCCAAGTGTGTTTTACCGTACGGGGAAACTTGAGCTCAACTATCATTACACATTTAGTGTCAAATTTGAGTTGGTACATTACAGTAGTACTAGAGCTAGTGATCTTGCTAGTCTGTTGGGGAGTTTGAGAGTTTCGAGATTTGGATCACACTATGGCACCCAATGGTGGACAATGGTGGTTGAAGGCACTACAAAAGATTGGAAAGGAACTCAACGATGGTATTGACCTTCCACTAGATATATTAGAAACATGCTTGAATAAGGTGGACCAATCGCCTTCAATGTTTATACATGTCCTTGTTCCAATTGAGATCGCCTTAAGACAACAAAGGTTGTTAAGACACCATGACAAGGAAATCAAGCTAGCAGCTACAACATGTCTAAATGAGATGACATGTCTTACAGAGGCGACATCGTCTTCAAAGCAATAACCAGCGATCACCGTTAGTCACATCAAAGATACCCTCACCTTTGTGGACTTAATCTGATAACAAATCAGTTGCATCCGCTTGCATATCGGTGTCACTACACAGTGATATCCATCAAACCAATCACCTTGCACATACGGCTATACAACCTTGGCGTTCAGAGTGATAACATTAGCATTCTTATGTGTAGTGATCACCATAGATTGGCGACATTATATAGCAACATACATCATTGTGTGAGGCAACGTCAACATTGGTGTCGAACTAGCATCAACATTTGCATTCACTACGATTGCACTCCTTACATTCCTTAATTGAAGATCATTACGATCCAGATACACTTGCCATATCATACTTTGCAACCATCATTGCGCATTTCGGCGATAGTAATCTCCGTTGTCTTCACCACTCTGGCCACAACAAGGAGCTAGCATTCATCGGCAACGATTTACTTTGACATTCCTATCTGAGATCAAGCATGTGGTGGCAAAGACATCCGGTGCACTGCAATTTAACCTTGCAACAGTCATACATCCACCATTGATTAGTTCTCTATTCAGTTATAGTAACATACACAGTTTGACATCGTTGCACATTAAAAACGTGAAATACTAAATTTGCACATTGGTATCAATATACGCGACTTACAACACAGTTACTAATCGTTAAAAGACCTATTGCCAAGATTGTAATCATGCTCTAAATTCAATCAATCTTTGATTTGTTGGTCTGATATTGTACTATCTCTCTATTTTTGTCAATTATCATTGTTGGGAATATTTCAATGGTATCAGAGCTGGTGATCTTGCCAGCTTGTTGGGAGAAATTTGATATGCTACGAGCTTACGATCTACCGGAGAAGAAGATATCACTTGTTGGATAGGATGGGAAATACACACATAGACATGATGGCCTTACTAAGGGAATTAACAAGACGACTAGATCAGCTCAATGAGTCCCTAACAAGAGAGGAACAAATCTCTGGCACCCTCTTACACTTGGTTGATGGAAGAGCAAATCGAGGAGAACTCAACAGACATGGCGACAACTCAGTCAATGGGAGATCACATACCTAGCTGTCCCATACACGACCAATGATGCCCACATTTCCTCAATAGACGGAGCAACAAGAAGAACGAACTCTCAACTTGTTGGAATTGCAAGAGCAACTCAAACAAAACTGGCTTGATGAAGGACTTGGACCAAAATTGGCTCTCAAGGACTACATAGAGCAGAGGATGGTATTCTCGAGTACCAGGAGTAATGGGAGCTACAACAACGATCTCAAGAGAAGGATTGGCATGTTGAACCTTCCTACTTTCTATTGATCCCAAAAATCAACGGCAAGAGCTTGGGTGCAAAAGGCAGACACATACTTTCAGCTCAATCCTATTGCCAAGGATGAGGCGATCAAATTTACAGTCGTACATCTTAAAGGGATTGCAGACGAATGGTGGCACCATGGGTTGGTCACACTTGGACACAACCAAATCACTTCCTATGTCGACTTCACAAAGAGCCTCACTGATTGATTCAATGGGAAGGACATGGAGCTCAACTTCAAGGAGTTGGCCAGCTGAGGAAAAGTGGTTCTATGGATAGCTACATTGTTGAGTTCCAGAGGCTTTTGGTTTTGGAGACTAACATTTCAAAGAGGAGATTGATAGCGTTGTTCATGGATGGCTTGTTGGATCCTTTGAAGAGTTGGGTCAAGGGCCTAAACCCTAACACACTCACTGAAGCAATCAAGAAGGTACGTGACATGTCTACCTCTTCTTCCAAGAATTACTTGTACCCAAAGCCACCCATCTCACAAAATGACAAGGGCAACAAACTAGTTAAGAAGAAGCCCCCAATGGATGAGGCTATGTAATGTCCCCTTTTTGACTGGCACCAGTTGCTTATTTTATTTTTAGCCTTTATTCTCCCCGGAGGCTAAAAAGGAAAAATAAAGGGGAAAAGTTATATTAAATTAATTACTTATAAAGTTAATAAGCAATGAAATATTAAAAAGTAACTTTATATTTAATTGATTTAATATTAAAGTGACTAAAGTAATAAAATATCAAAAAGTCACTTAAATAAAATAAAGTGCTGGATTCCTCTAGAAGCTTCTTGGAGTTGCTTGTGAAATCTTTATAAGGAGCCTTTGGGAGGTCATTTTACACATCTTGAGTTGCATATTCATCTATTGTGCT
>MU226986.1:269136-280881 GCA_018584345.1 Thuja plicata | reverse complement strand
ATTCATCAATATCATTGGCATTCAAAAAAACAAACGTCAGCAAACTGAGGTTGCAAGGAAGTGTTTGACAAAATTCCTAAGGCAGAAAAACAAGGATAAAACTTCAAAATTGTCAAGGCACTTTACAGGCTACCCGTCAAAATCTTAGGAGGAAACTTTGTTTCACTTGCAAGGAGCCATGGGAACCGGGTCACAAGTGTCTTGGCAAGGGGAAGATCCATTACCTCAAGGTGGCATCGTAAACTAAGGAGGAATCCAAGGAGCTTGTGGAGCAAGAAGAAGAGACAACTCATGCAGAGAAGATTTCCATGCAAGGAAGTACCATTGCTGCACTTTCCGGGACTCCTCGATGTAGTGTATTTCGAGTACATGGCACTCTTCAAGGGCAGCAAGTCGTCGTCATGCTCGATAGTGGACCCACACTCACCTTTATCGATTCATTCATAATTGCCAAGAGAGGATTGCACACAATGAAGCATTAAGGATTCAAGGTCAAGGTGGCAAGAGGATCACTACTACCTTGCACACACATTTGGTACCGCAATTGAGCATCGCCATTGGAAACTACACAGTCATGGATGAAATTTTTATAGTGGATCTAGATAACATAGATGTCATCTTGAGCATTCAATGGATGGAGACCCTCGACAAGTACACAAAGTTTCAAGAAATTGGAATTCTCATTCAAGGTGGATGGAAAGGTGGTGTTGCGAGGAATGTCCAATGGAGGTCCTATAGTGGCTACGGTAGAGTGCATTGAGGTGAACTTCAAACACGATGAGGTTGTATGGGGCAGTGCAATGTTTGGTTTCATCCAAACCTTTGAGCGGCCAGCACACGCACTACCACAATGATGAGCTTAAATCAATGTTGGGCAAGCACGGTTTGCTTTTAAGCACACAATCGAGTTGGTAGAGGGAGTCAAGTTAATCATCACAACCCCCAACCATCATCCCAAGAAGTTCAAGGATCAGACAAACAAGACAATTCATGAGCTTCTCAACATGGGATACAACAGGCCTACCTCGAGCCCTTTTGCATCTTTGGTGGTTTTGGTAAAGGATGGGACTCACAGGATATGCATAGAATATCGGGCATTAAACAAGAAACCAACAAAAATCGATACCCTACTTCAAGGACTGATGAGTTGTAAGATGAGCTTCATGGGGCAATCTACTTCTCGAAGATTGACCTCAGTTCCTGGTACCACCAAATTAGGGTGATGGAGCAAGATGTGCACAAGACAACTTTTTGCTACCACTATGGTCACTATGAGTTCTAGGTCATGCCATCGGTTTGACCAACACACCTGCTACTTTCCCATCTTGCATGAACCACATCTTCAACAAGTTGTTGTGGAAATTCTTGTTGTTGTTGTTTGGTGACATTCTCATATAAAGCGAGACTTGGGAGGAACATTTGAGGCATTTGGACGTGTTGTTGGGGATCATGGAGTCGCAATCCTTGTTTGCGAAGAGGTCCAAATGTAAGTTTGGCATGACAAAAATTTTATACTCGGGTTACATCATTGGCGCATAAGGAGTTCAGGTGCGCGAGGAGAAGATTCAAGCAATTCTTTATCGGCCCACACCCAAAACGCTCATTGAGTTGCAAGGATTCTTTGGCCTTTGTTGTTACTACAGGAGGTTCATGAAGGGGTTCTCACAACTTGAAGCAACATTGACCAATCTCACAAAGAAGGGACCTTTTCACTGGAATGAGGAGACATAGAAAGCCTTCCACAAATTGAAGGTGACTATGATTACATTCCCTGTGCTAGCATTGTCTGATTTCTCTTTGACCTTTTGTTGTCAAGTGCAATGCATCTGGAGAAGGTATTGGAGAATTATTGATGTAAGATCGTCATCCTATTGCATTTGAGAGCCGGAAGCTCAAGGGAGGCAAGAGATTGTACTTGATCTATGATGAGATGTTCTCTATAATGCACACATTGACCAAGTTCAGGCAATATTTGGTTAGAGCGAGATTAATGGTAAGCACTCCCCACAATAGCCTTCAATATTTCTTGGAAAACAAAGATTTGAATGACAGGCAAAGGAAGTAGGTCAGCAAGATTCAGGCCTATGAATTCGACATTGAGTATGTGAAGGGAAAGAAGAACGTGGTTGCCTATGCATCATCCAGGAGGCCCATCATATGCTCATTGTCCGAGGTGTAAGCTGATTAGAGAGTTCATTTCTCACAGTACTCCAAGAACAACTTCGCCTGCCAGTTGTTGTATGGATAGATTAAAGACACCTACTACAAGGATAGGGTTTTCTTGGTTCCAGAGTTGGAGTTGAAGGAGAAGATCTTGAGGAAAATTCATGAGTTACCATTGGTTGGGCTTTTCGGGTACCTCAAGCTACGTCAGCGAGTGTGCCACATGCCAATAGAACAAGTGTGAGCATACTTTTCTTGTAGGGCTGCCCCAAGCATTACCTATTCCCAATCAAAAGTAGAAGAGCATTTTGAAGGATTTCACCACAAGACTTCCCAAGGTGCAAGGCAAGGATTGCACTTATGTGGTGGTTGATCAGTTGACTAAGTATGCTCGCTTATTTGCCATTCCTATAGAGTTTTGAGGAGTTCAAGTGGTGTAGTTGTTCTCTCTAGAGATATTTTGATTGCATACCCTTCCAAGGAATACAGTCAGTGATAGAGACAATTGCTTCCTTAGCACTTCTAAATGGAGCTCTACAGGCTAGCAGACACTGAGTTGACCTCGAGTACTAGCTACCACCCCCAGACAGATGGATAGATAGATATTGTGAGAAAATGGGTGGAGGGCTACTTAAGGAATTACGTGGCAATGCAGCAAAAGTCATGCATCTGTTGGCTACATCTTGGAGAGCACTACTACAATACTATATGTTAATGTTTTACCAGGAATTGAAATAAGTAGCAAAACATGACAAAATAAAGAATAATAAGACACTAATATTTATCCTGGGAAAACCCTCCAACTTGAGGGAAAAAACCCAGCCACACAAGAAATGATGCTTTCTTGATAAAAAAATAGAGATCTGTGTACAATGCTTCACACTGAACCAGCAATACATCTACTACACACAGAACCAGCAATATAATGTGCGTCTAACACCTCACCAATGCACAAGACAAAGAAATATATAGAAGACTTGACTCTTCGTCTTCAAAACTGAAGACTTTTTATATTCCAAGCACAAGTCTCTTCATTTCAAATGGATGTCTCTTCACATCTCCATGCAAGTCTTTTCAATTTCCAAATGCAAGACTCTTCCCATTTCTTGGACAAGTGATTCGCCTTCAAGAGAAAGATAACTCCTGACGCTATATAACATCAACACTCCCTCTTAGCTAGGGAGGTATCTTTCCAAATTCTCATGTCATAGATTCTCTCAACATGACCCTCACAATGGCTACACCCATTGTGAGAAAACCAAAAACTTTATCGTGGACTCTCTCAATGTGATATAGTCATCACAACATGACGTTCACCATGGCTACTCCAAGAGGGTGAATAACATGAGCTAAGTCATGGAGTGTAATGTCCTAAGTTAGGATATCTTGTAATTAATGGACAATTAACTTGACTTCTTTGTTCTTATCATGAGTTCCGACACCAGTTAGCACTATAAACTCGTGAATTGATAATATAGAGACAATGGTATGTTAAATGACCAAACTCAATGCCACTTGCTATCTCTGATTTAGACAATTAGATGCATCCTTACTAAGTTGATCTTCTAAATAAATTTGTACTTAGTGCAAGGATCGTTATATTCTCCTCCATATTAGATATGGTAGATTTATATATAAGTTGATCTCTTGCTATAGTCGCTTTTTGCAACTATATTTCTATGTCTGATGTAATCCTTTCCTTTTTGTCCTTTCCATTATCTATATTAGTTATATATTGATTGTTGTTGTCCCATATCTATTTTGAT
Organism: Thuja plicata; assembly: GCA_018584345.1. Classification (NCBI taxonomy): domain Eukaryota; kingdom Viridiplantae; phylum Streptophyta; class Pinopsida; order Cupressales; family Cupressaceae; genus Thuja; species Thuja plicata. The sequence goes on along the minus strand of MU226986.1, from coordinate 276,952 downwards.
CAGTCAACTATATATAATGATCTCCTCTTCAATGATGCACTATCCATCCCTCAATTGTATATTATATCCTTGTCTCCTCCTCCTGTCTGCCCAGAAGAGGTCAATACAACATATAGAGTATCCATGTGTCGGAACTTGAAAACGTTGCCTTCCAAGATGGTCATCGATGAGTTCCTTCACTCGATAGATGCACTGGTCCAATCCACAAGCCTCCCAAGTTCACGGTGACAAATATTCATGGCACTCGTAAGCTATGTATTTCCTAAATTTCTCCTTCGTTGTTGACCGGGTTTGATGACTGGGTTTGATTGTATGTTCTGATTGTATATTGATTGGATTAAAATCTTTGCCGCTGGTTGGACATATATCAATTTCTTTTGTGCATAATATAACTGTTGAGTGGATACTAGGCGTCGGTTTCTATATTCCCTTGTTACGTTGGACCTGTAATGGCTTCCTTGTCACTGACGGCAGTAATTTATTTTTGGATGGGCCGCTGATTGTTCTTCGCAATTGTTGATTCAACATCCAGATGATGACGTGTCTTAAGTCCTTAATCCAGAGATTTCTTTCTTATTCATTTCCAGCTCTTCTCCTTTTCGTATCACTGCGAATACCTTCTAATACTTTTCATTTTGAAGCATTGATTACGTCTCAAAAAGACAAGTTTATTCATCAGTGAATTACTTACTAGTCGTCACACTTCATAATTAAAATGTTGTTGTCGATTACTATCATGTTTAGTATAATTATATATTTTATTTTATATGTGGTTTGCATATATATTATGCTTATAATATATCATATATATGTTTGATATAAGTTATTATTGATTAATTATTAACATATAATTATATCTTTATTTATTATTTATCTTGTGATTATATCAAGTGTAATTATATGATTTTATAATTAAAATATTATATTATAGTTATATCATTATTTTATGATTATTTATTAACTTATATTTTAATATTGAAAATTCTATTTTTTAATTAATATTTATTATTAAATCTTATTTGGAAATAGGGACATCACAGTCCGCCCTTCCCAAAATTGCTTGTCCTCAAGCAATACGAGCCTTCGGTGTGAGCAGTGTCTTGTTAGGTAACTTCAATATCCAATCTAACAACCCTGAAATGGCGATTTCTATTTGAGGTTAGAATTGCAATATATTTACAAATATAAACTTATCAAGTCTGAAGATCATAATATTCAATTAAAATACCAAAAATAATTCAAAGATGGAATTTATCTTTATCTTATGTCGTACTTTCCTTCTCCTTTGTTAAGCATTGCCTTGTTCCATGATGAGTCTTGATAAATAATCCTAATCCTTAGGGAGAGTTCATAATCAGGTTCCATGCTCTTCAAGGAGGACCTCATGGGGCTCTAGTTGCCTTATATGGTAATTCTAGAACAGTCCTCAAGCACTGTCACCATCTCATTACGACTTCCTCCTTCTAAGGCCTTATGGATATCCTTTACTTAGTATATCCATCTTGACAATCCTTACGAGAAACTTTATCTCTTCACAATCCTTATGGGAGAGTTTGTGATCAAGTTCTCAGCCCCTGTGGGAGGACTTATTGGGGCTCGAGTTATCTCATAATCAGCTTAGAGCAGTCCTCCGACTATGATACCATATCCTCACGATTCCTCTCTTCTTAAGGTCTTATGGATATCCAATATTTGGCATATCCATCCTTCCTAGAAGATAGATCTTTCTCTCCTAGGCCAATAGAGATGCGATCTCTGCCTTATAGTAGGGTGCCCTCGCAGTTCTCCCTTACTCACCGTGTAGTAGGATGCCTTGGTAGCGGTTCTCTCTTAACTACCACGACAATAGGGTGCCCTTGGCGGTTCTCCCTCAACTACTTCTGCAATAGGGTGCCCTTAGTAGTTCTCCCTCAATCACAGTGCAGTAGGGTGCCCTTATAGCAGTTCTCCCTTACCTGCCACTGCAATGGGGTGCCCTTCACAATTCTCCCTTAATTTGCAGCCTTGATTACTTCTACAATAGGGTGCCCTAGCGGTTCTCCCTTAATCGCAGAGCAGTAGGGTGCCCTTATAGCGGTTCTCCATTAACATGCTACTGCAATAGGGTGCCCTAGCGATTCTCCCTTACTTGCAGCCTTGACTACTTCTGCAATAGGGCGCCCTTGCGGTTCTCCCTTAATCGCAAAGCAGTAGGGTGCCCTTATAGCGGTTCTCCCTTAACATTGTACTGCAATAGGGTGCCCTAGCGATTCTCCCTTACTTGAAGCCTTGGGAAGGTGCTAGCAATAGGGTGCCCTTAGCAGTTCTCCCTGAATTACAATGCAGTAGGGTGCCCTTATAGCGGTTCTCCCTCACTAGTACTGCAATAGGGTGCCCTTCGCGATTCTCCCTTGATTGCAGCCCTTTTCCCTCTTATTTATTTCATATCTATAAATGTCTAATAATAATAATCAAAATCAAATTATAGAGTACATAAATATCTTAATCACTATTTATACATTACCAAATTTTTAGATTGTTGTCATGACTATGGTTGAATCTCTTCAGAGCTCCATTGTCTTTCTACATTATTCTTTCATAGTGAATTATTTTTGTATATCCTCTTTTACCCTGCAGGATGGCAGGATCATGCTCTGATACCACTACAATATCCCAAGTTAGGATATCTTGTAATTAACGGACAATTAACTTGAATTCTTTGTTCTTATCATGAGTTTCAATACCAGAGAGCACTATAAACTCGTAAATTGATAATATAGAGTCAATGGTATGTTAAATGACCAATCTCAATGCCACTTGCTATCTCTGATTTAGACAATTAGATGCATCCTTACTAAGTTGATCTTCTAAATAAATTTGTACTTAGTGCAAGGATCGTTATAATCTCCTCCATATTAGATATGGTAGATTTATATGTAAGTTGATCTTCTCCTATAGTCACTTTTTGCAACTATATTTCTATGTCTGATGTAATCCTTTCCTTTTTGTCCTTTCCATTATCTATATTAGTTATATATTGATTGGTGTTGTCCCATATCTATTTTGATCAGTCAACTATACATAATGATCTCCTCTTCGATGATGCACTATCCATCCATCAATTGTATATTATATCCTTGTTTCCTCCTCCTGTCTGCCCAGAAGAGGACGATACAACATATAGAGTATCCATGTGTCTGGAACTTGAAAATGTTGCCTTTCAAGATGGTCATCGATGAGTTCCTACACTCGATAGATACACTAGTCCAATCCACGAGCCTCCCAAGTTCACGGTGACAAATATTCATGGCACTCGTAAGCTATGTATTTCCTAAATTTCTCCTTCATTGTTGACCGGGTTTGCTGACTAGGTTTGGTTATATGTTGTTGACCGCTGGCTCGACATATATCAATTTCTTTTGTGCATAATATAAATGCTGAGTGGATACTAGGCGTCGGTTTCTATATTCCCTTGCTATGTTGGACCTGTAATGGCTTCCTTGTCACTGACGGCAGTAATTTGTTTTTGGATGGGTCGCTGACTATTCTTCCCAATTGTTGATTCGACCTCCAGATGATGACGTGTCTTAAGTCCTTAATCTAGAGATTTCTTTCTTATTCATTTCCAGCTCTTCTCCTTTTCGTATCACTGTGAATACCTTCTAATACTTTTCATTTTGAAGAATTGGTTACGTCTCAAAAAGAAAGTTTATTCATCAGTGAATTACTTACTAGTCGTGACACTTCATAATTAAAATGTTGTTGTCGATTACTATCATGTTTAGTATAATTATATATATTATTTTATGTGGTTTGCATATATAATATGCTTAAAATATATCATATATATGTTTGATAAAAGTTATTATTGACTAATTATTAACATATAATTATATCTTTATTTATTATTTATCTTGTGATTATCAAGTGTAATTATATGATTTTATAATTAAAATATTATATTATAGTTATATTATTATTTTATGATTATTTATTAATTTATATTTTAATATTGAAAATTCTATTATTTAATTAATATTTATTATTAAATCTTATTTGGAAATAGGGACATCACATGGAGTCTCCCACATGACATCCACCATAGCTACTCCCAAAGGGTGGATCCACCATAGCTACTCCTAGAGGGTGGAACAAGCGCTTTCACCTCAAACTTCTTTCGCAAAGAAGAATGCATTAACAAGGGATTGCACCTCGAACTTCTCCCTCACGGAGAAGAACTCATTAACAAGGGATTGCACCTCGAACTTCTCCCTCACAGAGAAAAACTCATTAACAAGGGATTGCACCTCAAACTTCTCCCTCACAGAGAAGAATTCATTAACAAGGGATTGCACCTCAAAATTCTCCCTCACAAAGAAGAACTCATTAACATGTATAAGAATCACTGAGGTTGACACTCTCTCTCAGCAAGAGCAGCAATCTCACAACTTTGATAATCACAATAAAATACATTTGGCTCCAATGCTTGACCAAACAATGAGCTTTTGCAGTCATACTGCTTCACGAGCTTGTTGATCCTTTGCAAAGGACTTGGCACTCTCCCTCTGCAACACAAACTCCCTCTGAATATTCAAACACTTGCATCAACCTTCTGACATATTAAAGTTCAGGATTGTCCTCCTCGGCCTCATCCCAAATCATCCTCTACTCTGGAACTACCAATTTCAAATTTAAATTGATTGTGCAAATCTGATCTCTGCAGCTAAAGAGTCTCCCTCTGAATATCATTTCTTCCTCTTTGAAGAAACAAATCACAATGACAAACTGTATAGGTTCTTCCTCTTAAATGATGTTATGTGACACCAATACAATCTCATGACTCCAAGCAGTGCCCCTCATGTTCATTTCTACAGCCTGCATGACTTTGCATGTAATCTCTCATCATCCCGTTGCTTCTCGATCTGTCCTGGAAGCATTTTTAGAGAGATAAGTAGAATTTTATAGAATCAAACTATCCAAAAGAAAAATATTGTTCAATGCTAAAAGCATACACTATTCACTATTCCCAATGTTAATGCATGAATTAACTATATAAAATTCATGATCAAAATACAAAGGTACAATCATAAAATACTTATCTCTTCATTGTTTAATCTTCCTCACACTATATTAGCAAACTTTCCAACAGCAATATCCTGCATAGTACTTAAGGACTTTTCAACGTCATTTGTCTAAGAAGCACTGAATAGATTCATACAACCATACAGAGGAAGTCAATTTCACTCATCAAGAATGCAAGTTAGTAGAAGACATGAAGAACAACAATCACAAAATTTCTTATTGCTGCCCACTTCACAATTGCATACAAATCCTTTATTTCTTGAAACACAAACGCCCAGCTCCAATGATAGCCATCATCCATACTCCTCTGAAAACTTACACATATGCGTGATCTCATATTCCAACCCCTCTCGTGAGAGAGTCAAGGCTGTCCAAGCTTTGATACCATGTTAATGTTTTACCAGGAATTGAAATAAGTAGCAAAACATGACAGAATAAAGAATAATAAGACACTAATATTTATCCTGGGAAAAACCTCCAACTTGAGGGGAAAAACCTAGCCATACAAGAAATGATGCTTTATTGATAAAATAATAGAGATCTGTGTACAATGCTTCAAACTGAACCAACAATCCATCTACTACACATAGAACCAGCAATATAATGTGTGTCTAACACCTCACCAATGCACAAGACAAAGAAATATATAGAAGACTCGACTCTTCATCTTCGAAACTGAAGACTCTTTATATTTCAAGCACAAGTCTCTTCATTTCAAATGGATGTTTCTTCACATCTCCATGCAAGTCTTTTCAATTTCCAAATGCAAGGCCCTTCGCATTTCTTGAAGTGATTCGCCTTCAGGAGAAAGATAACTCCTGACGCTATATAACATCAACACTATATACCACATGTCGATAGGGATGTCGCCCTTCAAAGAAATATGTAATGTACTTGAACGACCGATTGTACCCAACCACAAATGATAATGAACCCGACGGTAAATCGATGAAGTACCCGACGACAACACGGGTACTGTGCCCGATAGCAACGCAGGTGATGTGTCCGACGACAACACTGGTGATGTGCCCAACGACAACGCTGGTGATGTGCCCGACGGCAACGCAAGTGATGTGTCAGAAGGCAACACGGGTGATGTTCCCGACAACAACGCGGCTGATGTTCCTGACGGCAATGCAGGCGATGTGCTTGACGGCAATGCGGAGATGTGTCCGACGACAACGCGGGAGATGTGCCCGACAGCAAAGCAGGTGATGTGCTCGATGGCAATGCAAGAGATGTGCCCGACAGCAACGTGGTCCTGATGGCAACACGGGGTTGTGCCCGACGGAAAAGCGGGAGGTGTGCCCGACGGCAACGCAGGCAATGTGCCCGACTACAACGCGGGTGATGTTCCCGAAGGCAACGCATTAGATGTGCCCGACTACAACGCGGGTGATGTTCCCAAAGGCAACGCGTTAGATGTGCCTGACGACAACGAGGGGATGCACCCTTTAGTACTTGGCACCTTTCGGCCCCCTTCGGTACTCAGCACCCTTTGGCACGCGACACCCTTCGACATGCGGTACCCTTAGGCATCCTTCGACTCCCTCCAGCACTCTTAATTGATATGAGTAAAGTATATGGTTCACAGGTGCCAAATGTATTATTGATGAATCAATTCTAACACAGGGCATTCACCAACAACCAGAATGAATTGCAAAGACGAGACTTTGTATCTTCGAATTATATATCTCAGATTACATCAGATTTTCTTCAAGTGAAGACTTGATAAAGTTGAAAAATCATGCACAAGTGAAATATCTAAATCGATATCTCCAACGGTAGACTAGGGTGGTTGCTAACCACCGAAACTGTAATTACAAACTAGGGAGGGTCTTGCACCTCTGAAACTGCAACAAGGGCTCAATTACAATTGGAATCGCAAATACACAAGAAAAGATAACTTCGCGACCCTTTCCTACAATGCCAACCACCTCCTTATAAAGGCCTACAAGAAGTATTTGGAAGGTTACAACAGGCCGACATTATTTTATTATTTTACTATTAATTTCAAATAGGTCCACAAGTTACAATCCGACCCAAAATATTAAATGATTCACCTTAATAATATTTAAATTAATTAATTAAATAAGTCCTTATAATATTATTTAAATTTGGGACCACTTAATTAATTTACTTTCAATTTATTTGGGGACATTACAGTCCTCTTGGCCTAAAGATTGCTTGCAATCAAACAATCTGTCGAAGAGTGCCTGTAGAATGGTTATTATTCCACAATGTACAGAACCACACAACACATTCAATAGAACAATACCAACTATGCAGAACTATACATTAAGCATTCATGGATACCATTCAACCAGTTACCAATGTTTCACTAACTACCAATATCAATGAAAGATATAACGTACCATACCAAGATACCAGATTGGCGAGGAAGTGTTTATTTTCTTTATTAATACCATAGAACCAACATCCATACAATAACCCAAACACAAATATATAAAGTAGCCTGTTGGTTGGGAAAACCAACGGACGCACCTCCTCGCTCCTAACTGCCCTCCCGACAATACATAAATAAGTCTTAATACAAAATGACTTTATTTCCTACTACATATACCCCCCCAAAAAAAATTGTCGTCTTCCAGACGACTAATACCAAGGGAAAATCAGACTTGAGAGTTGGGTTGTGAAGACATCCCTGGACTCGGAGCGTGCTCCCTGAAGCGTAGGAGATCCCTTTCCGCCGCCTTTTGCTTAGCCCGAACTCCCTGCAGCACACGTAATGCAT
>MU226986.1:215234-245750 GCA_018584345.1 Thuja plicata | reverse complement strand
TGTTAGTGTGAAAATTCTAAGAATTTCCCTTGAATCATTGCATCTATGGAGGTAGCGCCGCTGGCAAGCTTTCATTAGGTTTGATCCCCGTCCATTTGCTAATTTCTTCATTCATAGGAGTAGTAGTAAAACAGCGAGTAGTTTAGTAGTGAGAGTTTTGATGAGCAAAGTTGGAATTGATATAAATTAAGGAGATAGATCCGTTGAATATACATTGAAAAGCTAAGTCCCATCATCACCATGGCAAGAATCTGATATCCTTGAATGAACAACGTAAGCCCGCCTACGTGATTAACCAGCAAATCACATCAATATAACTGAGTTAGGATCCACAGGTGTAAGGAACCTTGGAGTTTTTCTCATGTACTTCATGAGTAATTACTTTTCAAGAGAGGGATGAGTGTTTGATATCCTGTATCAAGTGTTCAATTCCTATATGTTATGTAGTGGTACAAAACTAACATCAACAGTAATCAAACTAGAATTTAGTTTGAGGGGATATGAAGAGACACTAATCAATTATATACAAAATTTTGGAGTTTTCCAAAAAATCCAGAATTTTATAATTTTTTGTATTTCATAATTATGCATATCTTTCTAGTCAATCATGGAGCAAACTATAAGATTTCAGCACCCCTTTATCATACAAGACAAATTGTAAGCATTCCAAATAATTTTATTTGGAGTCATTTTAAGCCACGTCTACATGCAAAGGTATGCTTTCATTACAGGGATTTAACTATTATGACAGTATTGCTCACACGTGAACAAATATGCTTGTGGAGTAAATAAATTTGTGTTAACTATAATTTGTTTTCCAATATCTGGATTATCGTAGGGATTTAAACTACTTCTGATATTTGTCCTTCCCCATGGAATGGTAATGAACTCATGCAATCGTGCAGAGTAATAATTTGAATTAAAACTAGTATGTTATGTACAGAGCTCTGATGAAAGGTATTTGGCCTCATTGGTTGATACCAATGTGGCTGTAGGCAAGGACGGTTTTAACTAAGACTATGATGACAATAAGCACTGAGAAACATAAATCATCCTGACACTAAATCATCCTTCCACTGAGTGTCATATAATGAAGTGGAGTAGTTGTGTGCAAATATTGGTGGTGAAAAAAGCCTATGATCACTTAATGAGGTTGTTGTATAAGAGACTCCAGAAAAAGCATAATCCAGCCAGACCACACATTAGAGCCACAAATAAACCTTACAATAAATATCGCATATCTGAACTTTCCTCTAATGTTCCTAAAGTGCTCAAGTGGGTATGCATCTATCCTACTCCTATAAGCCACTTTTCCTGTTGAGGTCTGCACCTCATGTCGAAGGAATGACAATTTAAAGTAATTATGACAGGATTTAAAAATGTTATTGTAATAAATATTCAAGTTAAAATGAAAACTTAATACTCAAAGCTCTACGATCTATAGATGTAATGTCCCTTTTCAACACTTTTATGAACCCTACCATTTTTTTAAGTTTCCTATCTATGCAATACTTGAAATATATGGAATTTTGAAGAGCGACAACTAAACAACATATTTACTATTGAAACTCTTGGCATATCAATGTCATCATTATTGAAAAGAATTGGTCGTGTACTTGCCATAAGGAGCAGACATCTGTTAGCTCAGTCGATCAACTTTGCAATGACTGCACTCATAACAACCTATGCATTCCTGAAATAACATACAAATCCCTCAGACAATTAGCTATTGACAATGCAGTTGCAAAATATGATTTACTCTAGCTATCATGACAATCTGCATTTTTAGGGATAATGAAGGATAACACTGAAAGACAAAAAAAAAATGGAAAACCGGTAGAGAAAAGGAATTGCCTTTCATAGTTGAGGGAACAGATGCTGAAGAAAACCCTTGGAATTGCTTTACCTAAAATGAAAACTTAATACTCAAAGCTCTACGATCTATAGATGTAACGTCCCTTTTCAACACTTTTATGTACCCTACCATTTTTTTAAGTTTCCTATCTATGCAATACTGGAAATATATGAAATTTTGAAGAGCGACAACTAAACACCATATTTACTATTGAAACTCTTGGCATATCAATGTCACCATTATTGAAAAGAATTGGTTGTGTACTTGCCATAAGGAGCAGACATCTGTCAGCTCAGTCGATCAACTTTGCAATGACCACTCATAACAACCTATGCATTCCTGAAATAACATACAAATCCCTCAGACAATTAGCTATTGACAAAGCAGTTGCAAAATATGATTTACTCTAGCTATTATGACAATCTGCATTTTTAGGGATAATGGAAGGATAACACTGAAAGACAAAAAAATGGAAAACCGATAGAGAAAAGGAATTGCCTTTCATAGTTGAGGGCACAAATGCTAAAGAAAACCCTTGGAATTGCTTTACCTAAAATCAATGGCTGAATACAACAGAGAAGCACAGCAAAGACAAGAAAATTTGACAATTTAGCAAATGCTACAATCATGCATGATATCTGCACTTGGTGCCATTATAACCCAAGTAAGCAGAAGAAACTGAAAACATGCAACACAGAGCCTACCTTTTGAAAAACAATAGGAGATTTTAGAAAATCCAATTCCTCATCTCTCCTTGGTAGAAGATTCAAACCACCCCTCATTGATATCCAGGAACAATTATTACAAATAAAATGAAACAACAAATAAGTACACTCAAACTAAATTTCAAAATAAAGAGAAAACATGCCTCGTCGAAAATTCCCTTTGCATTTTGTTTGTTTATCTGTTTGATAGTATGTTGACACATATGAAAAAGAAAACACTACCAAGAAGTGAGAGAGAGAGAGAGAGAGATCCTAAAATTAGAACTAATGATAGTTGCCCTATGTGGGGGTGGAACATGCTTTATTATCTAATTTAGTATCTTTAGGAGAGACAAAAAGGGGAGTCTTTAAAAGAAACACAGGATCATTTATTGGTTTCGGGTCAACAACTCTCTTCCTTTTGGCTATGACATCCCAATCATTATATCTCTTGCAAAGAAGGGCAAGAGCGAAAGCAATCCCAATATGAACTATGGCCGCGAAAGAAGAAAAGACCAACCTCGTGCCCCATCTAGAATGTCCGGGGCCTGGTCCTTTCTCAAGAATCAAGTACTCTCTTATGCTTACAAATAGGATCCTTCCAATCAGAGCCAGATCCAGCTAAGCAATGATTGACGCCAGGGGCTCCAACGCAGTGGCTCCTTAGCCCTTGGCCCTTCATTCTACTTTTAATCTAATAGTTGATCTAGCAACAAGGGCTTCAGTAGCATTCACATAGCCATTCAAAGCCAATTGTTGCATTTGCTCCTCCTCCAAATTGGTGGCTACATGCCTAAACAGTGAATACTCTATGGTCCTAACCAGGAGTTCAATATGCAATAGTTGATTTTGAGTGTGTGCCTAAACTATTCCTTCCTCTATTTCAATCTATGTGTTTGTTTGCACATATGGTGTAGTTCTTGTGAGTTTATTATATAACAATTGCAACTATAGGGCATCCCCATAAACAAGCATTGAATCGTCTTTGTCAAGAAATAACTTCAAGATGGCCATACTTTAGCCAAATACAATATTCAAAAAGACTTTGCACTCTACCTTGTTCTCTATCTAAGGGGAAATTTGCAGATCTTTGTTGAAGATCTCACCAACAAAAATATCACCCTAGAAAAAGAGAATTCTAAAAATACTGAAAATGTTACGGCCAAGGCCCACAATTAGGAGAGCTTTCCCCCAAGCTACCAACATTGATTTTTGTCAAAAAAGTTGTTGGAATCCGGATGGCCACACTTTGGTATATTACAATATCTAGAAGGAGGTGACTTTTCACCTTGTATTTCATCTCAAAGGTGATATGTAGTACAAACTACAAAACATATGCAACAAGAGAAAATAGATTATGATATAGAGGAAGGAAGGATTTGGACATACACACTCAAAACTATCTATTGTATATAATCCTAATTATGAACAGTAAGAATTTAAGCATAGAACTGTTGATTTGGAAAAGGAACTATTACGCCTCTTTTCTTTTAGACTCTCCTTGTTGTCTACCTTAAAGACCCTGAAATCAAATAATTAACCTTATTCCACCCCCAACTAGAGAAGTTACCACAAGCTACAATTTTAGGAAAACAAACTATTAAAAAATCTCAACCAATCAACCCTTTTATTTTTAGGAGAATTGTGTGATTGACAAGTGGACATGAATCAAACTCCTGAGGAAAAAAACACATACAATTGTGATGGAATCAGCATGGTCATGCTTAGAGAAACCTTCAAAAAAATTAAAACAGAACTACTTACTAAACATGAGAATAACATCTCCCATTGCCATTTAGTTACCCACAAAAAGTTAACAAAATTTATATCACTGAATTTTCACATAATTAAGTGCACTATGAAGCATACATGTGTATAATATGGCATATCAGGTGACCATTGATAATGTGGATGGCCCTCTCGCCTAATGCATTTTGTTCCCTACAAAAGTTAACAAAATTTATATCACAGAAATAATGAAGTGTAGCATGAAGCATTCAGGTGTATAAAATGGCATGCCAATTGACCATTGATAATGTGGATGGCCCTCTAATCTAATCTATACATTTCCCACTAAGTATGATGTACAGCATAAAAGATGTATGTGCTAATATAACCTAGTTAAATCACCTAAATAATATACAAACCTTGCAGAATTATCATATATTGCATAGTCTGAAAAGAAATCTTTATCAGATGTAACGATCACAAACATAAATATAGTCTAAAAATAGTTTAGAAGGGGAAACAATCATTGCCTAGGGATGGATTTAAGGTGAAATTGACATTAAGAAAAGTGAAATTAACATTACCTTGGGATGAATTTGAGCCAAAAAACTTGCTACTTGGAATGAAGATGTCCAACAAAACAACTTTGTTAAATGCCTTCAACTGAGCACATGTCAGTTGATTCAACAAACAAAATGCTTTTAATTTTACAGAAATCAGATCACTACTAAAATCACCCACATCAAAAAATTGGCAATTAACTACAAAAATTGAAAAACAAAGAAAAGAAATTGTTAAAAGCAGCTCAGAAATGACAGTTTTCACAAGGCCAGCTCATAAATTTTGTGATCACTCCTAAGCCCAAATACCCTCTAGAAATGGTACATTAGTTGCGTAAATTTTCTTCACAATTTGGTCAAACCTTTAGTGAAATAAGCTGCCCTGTTACTATGAACCTGAAATGCAAGATGATGGGACAGCTCAATTGTATGATATTTTCATCATTTTCCTTGAGCCGAGCCAATAGGTACATGGCTTCAAAAACATTTTCATTTTTCAAACGGAAAAGAAAAATAAAATAATTAATAGAGAATAAGTAATATGGACTGTGTAAACTTCATATCTCTGAATAGCTGAAACGTAGTATCCATGATTTCTGAATTTTCTCAAAGCCATACCAGAAATGGCTTTTCATAAATTTTATAATTACTTTTATGTAGTAAAAACAAAACAAACCAATGTTTGAAGAAATGATAGTAGAAGTTTACATAAATCAAATAGTCATTAGAAAAACAAAATATGTTCTCTAAATGTTATATTGATTGTGTAAAATCTCATAGCTTCCAACTTTTCTATAAAATTTCTAATTAGTTGGAGAAAGTAAAACAAAACAAACCATTATTTGAACAAATGATCGTAGAAGCTTACAGCCATAAAGAAAACAAAATATGTTCTGTATATATTATTTTCATTATGCAAAAGCCCACAGCTTCCAGTTTGCCCATCAAAGAAAAAAATTAGTTGTCCACATCCAAATAAGAAACACTTAGTAAACAAAATATTCTAAACTGCAAAATGAATGTCAGTATAAATTCACCAAAAATATGGAGTGGGTAATCAAATTAAAAGCAGTACAAGAATTCATAATAACGGCCCTAGAAAACTGTCACCTAGATAGTTTGGTCAAATACCAGTTTTCCATGCAGTCCCCAGAAAATGGCATACCAAGAAAATTAAATTAGCAAACAAAATATGTCAGACTGCAAAAATTGTCAATACCAACTCACCCAAAATATGGAGTAGTTCTTCAGGGCATAATCAACCAAAACAATGTGGCATTATAAGAGTACTCCAAACTGCTAGCTATGATGTTATGCATCCTTACGAAAGATCATTAACATCAAATAAGAATATATTGGTAAATCTTCATACTGTTTCAGCCACATTCTTATAGCTATACAATACAGAAAATATTCAAACACGTAAAAAAATAGATACTGGACTGAAAAAAGTTATACCTGACTTGAACATGTTAGGGCTTATGAGATTTTGTAACGTTCACAATCCTTAGATCTTGAAGATACTTGTTCTATGATTCATGTGAATGCCCATCCTTGTAGTTTTTGTTGAATACTCATATTTTCTTTAGTCCTAAACCATACCCAAACAATTAGAGATTGTTCATAGGAGGATTCATGCATATATCGAGATTTATTTAGTGCCATGTATGTGTAATACACGTGATTGTATGTATCCTTATGTGTATATTCTAGGCATATATGCTTGTGTGTATATACCAAAATGTATATATTAATTGTACGTACATGTGAAATACCCAATTATGTGCGCTGTCTATGTATACACAAATTATACACATTTGAACTGCATTCACATTTATAAATCAAACTGTTCGTCATTAAGTATATATATTGGCAAATAAACATCTGAATACATATGGACATACATATATACATATATAAAAACTATTCCCATATTAATCAATTGATCTCTGCTAAATCTGAGCTTAAAAAGAAATGAATAACACCAAACGTGATAATCATTTATCCAGACAGGGTTAGGATCATATTTTAAAAAATAATCTTGGCTGAATATCTAGAACTGGGTATGAAAAATCTAAGCAATATTGAATTGTAAAACTCAGAAAGTGTACATACCAGGACATAAAGAGAAGAGAATTTAACATCTTGAAAGAGATTGAGACCCAAAAATTGTGCATATACCAATTATGTATGCCCAGATATGTTTGAAAATCATTGATATTCTTACCTGTTCGGTCTCGAGTTCGAACTCCCCAGGTGCCCGTACGCTATTACCTAGCTGCATTTTTATAAAATCCAAGAAACATCTCCAACTTGAGCAGAGATCAGACATGTGCAAAACATATGCCTAGTAGAAATAAAATACAGTCTAGCGGAATTCTAACATGCTCCCAATTATATAAATTCTCGTATTTCCTAAGTGGGTACTTATTGTTGCTTTTTTTAAAACTATACCAGGGCATAGAGAGAAGAAGAATTTAACATCTTGAAATAGATTGAGACCCAAAAATTGTGCATCTACCAATTATGTATACCCAGATATGTTTGTAAATCATAGTTATTCCTAATTCTTCGGGCTCGAGTTCGAACTCCCCAGGTGCCCATACACTATTACATAGCTGCATTTTCATAAAATCCAAGAAACATCTCCAACTTGAGCAGAGATCAGAGTTGTACAAAACAGATGCCTAGTAGAAATAAAATAAAGTTGAACAGAATTCTAACACGCTCCCAATTCTATAAATTCTCGTATTTCCTAAGTGGGTACCTGATGATGCTTTTTTAAAAACTAAGAACGAAAGTGTACATACCTGGGCAGAGAGAGAAGAAGAATTCAACATCTTGAAATAGATTGAGACCCCAAAATTGTGCATATACCAATTATGGATGCCCAGATATGTTTGAAAATCATTGTTATTCTTACCTCTTCGGTCTCGAGTCGAACTCCCCAGGTGCCCGTACACTATTACCTAGCTGCATTTTTATAAAATCCAAGAAACATCTCCAACTTGAGCAGAGATCAGAGATGTGCAAAACATAAGCCTAGTAGAAATAAAATACAGTTGAGCAGAATTCTAACACGCTTCCAATTCTATAAATTGTCGTATTTCCTAATTGGGTACTTATTGTTGCTTTTTTTAAAACTAAGAAAGAAAGTGTACATACCAGGGCATAGAAAGAAGAAGAATTTAACATCTTGAAATAGATTGAGACCCAAAAAAAATGTGCATATACCAATTATGTATGCCCAAATTTGTTTGAAAATCATTGTTATTCTTACCTCTTCGGTCTCGAGTTCGAACTCCCCGGGTGCCCATACCCTATACCTCGCTGCGTTTTTATAAAATCCAAGAAACATCTCCAACTTGAGCAGAGATCAGAGATGTGCAAAACATATGCCTAGTAAAAATAAAATGCAATTGAGCAGAATTCTAACACGCTCCCAATTCTATAAATTCTCGTATTTCCTAAGTGGGATACTTATTGCTTTTTTAGAGAACTGCTGTCCAATTGCTTTATTTACAGTTGCCAACCGTTAACAAACGGGTCAGACGGCTGTCTCAAATGTTTTTGAAATTTACACTGTAGGTTCTATGCAACAATTTTAAAGGGATGGGTTCGATGTGAAAACTGTTATACGAGGGAAATTTAAAAATTAAAACGGATGAGCTGTGAGGGAATTAGTTTGCGCTCGTCCAAATTCGCGGTCAAGCTTACAACGGTTACTAGAAGACTTTCACAGGGCCTGAGTAAGTTAGGCCCGTTTGGTTGAGGAATTAAAATTTGACTCAAACTTGATTATCTTAAAATAGGGTTTTGAAATTTCAGTTTATAAAGTCTTTGTCGAATTTCAACTTTCGCGTTTGGTTCAACAATTTCGAATTGGAATTGGAATTGGAATTAGACACTTCATATTTTATATCTGATTTTACATTTCGAATTGGAATTAGAATTCGTCCAAAGACTTTATAAAAAAAAAATTATTATTTAATAATGTTGTGATTTATTTTGTACATTTTTATTTTTTTTAATTATTATTTTTTTTTTAACTTTTTCTAATTTAAGATCATTGATTGTTTTATTTTCTAGAAAATACACAACTACACAGTCATAGATAAAGTAAAAATACATTAACATCTAAAGAACTTTTTGGCTATTATATTTCCATTTCTTCCTTAATTAGCTAACATTTTATGAGCTTCAACTATCCTCTAAATTATTGAGTGTAAATGACTTTTTTAAGGGTGAAACTATTCGCGGAGAAAACTTGGAAAGGATAGCTCACTTGTTGCTTGAATAAGTTTATGGATTATTACTATGTGTAGTAGCACATCTACTTTTCTTTCAGACAACTATTTTTTCATGCTTATGCTCATAAAAATATATGTTGATCTCCTTTCTACTAATTATTAGATTATATTTTAAATTTATATGGAATATCATATTCAATCTTTCACAAATGACAAATACATCATGTTTTGTTTTGCTTTGCACTTAGAATCAAGTTTAATTGATGTCCATGATCTACAATTTGATGTCCAAGATCTACATGAATAATATGGTAACAGACAAGGTGATTGTAAAGTTCTATGACATTGAGACTATATACCAAATAAAATTAGGAATGCAGAATGATATTGTAAGGATTGGTTGGAATTGAGACATACAAGTGTTTGCATAAAAATATAAATAATCATTGCATTGCTCGATATTAAACAAGTCTTGTAGTCCTCGTCACAGTACACACACACACACACACACATATATATATATTTCTGTTGAATGACCCAACAAAGTAGTGTGATTAGAGCACAAACAAAATATTGTAGAAACTTGATATCAGCTTTATAGGTAGCCTCCACTTTTTCCATAGCGGTCTCGAGCGCCTTGCAAGACTTGCACTCATCATCTGCAATAGGTATATGTCTAGATTGTGCAGATGATGTAGACAGAGATGAGGCATCATCGGCCCACCGAAAGTAGTCACATCCACCACCATCCTAGAATATAAATCTAAGTTAGTATTGCTATAATGATTAATATTTATTATTTGTAAACATTAAATATAGTGTTATTAACAACCTTTTTCTTATTTTTGCAAGTCCAAAATTTACGAAACTGATTATTGTCTATGTGTGACGTCCTCAACACGCAGCACACTCCATCACCACAGTCACACATAGGAACATTTATCATAGCCATCACCCCTGCATCAAACAGATTTGTGTTCATTCATACTATTGAAGCAACCAAGCTTAGTATTAGAGATAAATAGCAACATTCATATAACAATATGACGATTTTCTATTAGTACAAAATGAAAAAGTTTCATTTATGTTGATATTATGAATTTATACAAAACAATACAATGAAACATCTATAACATCAGATAGAAGATGGGGAAGACCAATATCCATGAACTGAATGGTGGTGTGAAAACACACCGTTAAATAAGAAAACACAGGGAAATCCATGCTCTACACCCTTATGCCTCAAACTCGATGATAAATCATCTCATATCCCACTCGTTCTTCCCATTATTGTTTGTATTGTTAGCTGGTCAATCCTGCATATACAAACTAAACATGATAGAAAAACTAAAACTAGTTTATTTTTAAATGGAATACACCAAGGAGCACCATCAGACATATTGATTGTTTACAAACATGAACAGTAAACAATCATCAGATAGCCTATTTTTTTATTATCATATGTGGATTCTCACACGTTTGTGTACTTTAAATTTTCTTATGAGATAGTTCATTGCATTTGATTGTGTACAGAATTTTTGCATCAACATTTCGGATCACACTCTGTGATCCATCATCGGGATGAAAGACAGCAAAATGATTGACTTCTCTATCAATCCTTTTTCTCTTTCATTCTGATGAAGGATCACAGAGTGTGATCAGAAACGTTGATGGAAAAAAAATCTACACAATCGAATCCAGAAGTTATTTCAAACTTTTTTAATATCAGCATATGTGTAGTCTCACAATATCATCATATGTGTAGTCTTAGAACTATCCATTTATGTTTCTTTACCATGAGACATAACTATCCTAGTGCAACAATAATTACAAATGCAACGGGTATAGACATATAACATGAGACAGAATCATGAACAATACAGTCATCTACCAAAACACATTTATATCACCATCCGTTCTCAAGAACTAGAAATGGATAGTTTTGAGAGTACACCTTGACAATGCATTATATTAAGCATTCATCATGTAATACTCCTTGGTGTATTCCACTTAAATATGTTAAAAGCAACGGGACTAACAAATGCAAGAAGAACAAAATAAAATTGTCACTAACTATAATTGTCATAGACAACAAAATAAAAGCACTATCAATCAAAAACTACAAATATATAATCCTCCTTCACGCACTCTATCATCGTGCATACAAAAGGATTCTTTATTAAATCAACCCATAAACAAAATACACCTCAGTAAAATAAATAGTACAACAAAAAAGCATCTAAAGTCTACTAAAGGGGATGCACTCCAAATTAACAAACTGAACAAATTTCAGTTTAGCAATCCATAAATAGATCTTGAAATGAGAATAAAAGAATACACCTCTACCAAAACAACATGCCTCACAAATTACGGTAAGGAAAATTCACTTATCTAAGATGACCTAATAAAGAAAAAAAATTAGGATGTAAATAAATATTCTCAACAACCATTACAACCCTTTAAGGCCACTACTAGATCTGAAGCTGATATTAACATTAAATGCAAAAACTTATTATCTTCTATTCTCATTACATCTATCACAGTGTAAAAATGGGCTGAATAGCACTTTGTTGTTACATGCCTACCCACCATAGGTCCATAACCAATATATCAAAAAAAAACAATTAAAACTACAATAGGGAATGGAAGAAACATTGCTTTGGTTGTATCGTGTATAGTTAAGTAATAAGCCTAGGGGTTTTACCAATAGGCACACGGGAGAGGGAAGAAAATGAGGATAGAGGTGGGGTCAATGCTTGAAACAAGTTGTTCAGTTTTACACTGATTGGAGTGCCTTGATTCCATGATTGTATGGTAAGCTATCTCTTTCCAAACCTGATGACTGGTTTTCTCAGTTCTGTTTGTGTATTGGTCAATTTCCCTCCAGCATAGAATATAGTGACAACTTAAAGAAAACTATGTTTAACTATTTTCAAAAGTCTCTAACTTCTTTGACATTTATCTATCTGATGCAAAACTGCTAGATACAAGTGGACCTATGTGTCTCTCCAATCATTAGCATTTGAGCATTGGCTTTTGTCTCTAAGTGTTTATATTTAAACATGCTCTTGCAAGTTTTGATTAGCTGATTTTCTAGCTTACAACCATACTTGCTTGCCAACATGCCCTAGCAGATCTCATTTGTAGATAATGGAAAACAAACTAAAAAATGAGTTAACACAATACTGAGTTGATCTCAATATACAAATTTATGATAAAACTTGAAACTAGACACCAGAGCAACGAAAGAAAAAGAAAAAATGTAGAATAATAGTAGCCTACTCAAACATGAATAAGTTGCAGCTATTGTAATTATAAATAAAGATGAAAATTTGCAAATCAAATGTGACATGAAATAGAATAATCAAAATCAAATAATGCATAGCCTATTTAAACACATTAAACAAAGCCCACCCAACAAGTTCTAAAAAGCTCAGGTCAAAATCTGTACAAATTTCCTAAACTCAAAAAAAAATAGACATAATTTGAGATTAAAGCCCTTTGAAGTGAATACAAAAAACTCTTCAACGCTTACTCCAAGTTGATTCAGACTAAAAATTATTAAGGAATTTCCAAGAAATATGAAGATAAATGATTCATCTTGTGTTCCCTTTGAGGTCTAAATTGGTGCAAATGGTCAACTTTCCATGAAAAATGTTTTAGGTCTTTGCAACCACTTATGTTTTAACTTCTACTTCATCCTTAAAATAGACTAACCAAAAAAGTATTGTCACCTCGTGAAACATGCAAAAAGGTAAGTTATAATAGATGAAAATATTTCAAAGACCTCTAAAAAGTCTAAATACATAAAATAAATTATGGTTAATGTCATAGTTATTTGGCACTAAATTTGTGAATGCTTTGGGCTGTGTTGATTATTGCAATCCACTAAATGTGAATGCAATCCACTCCACTCTCTCCTCCTCATTCATTAGCAAGAACCCTTTGGCTCTTTCACATTGAAGCACGAAGGTGTCATATACCTTCACAAAAACAAATTGACTCAATTCAGGGATGGATTTGAGAGCGTTATACGTGCTAAGAAAAATAGTATCCTCATCAGATTTATCCACTTTGTGGAGGTGAACATTGTCGAGGCCATCTTTTATTTTCTTGATTGTTTCACAAATGACATCTTAGGAACTGGCCATACTTTCCTTTTTCCTCTTTCCCAACCTTGATGATGATGATTTAGGAGTTCCTCTATTTGCAGTGGACTAATTTGAATAATTAAGGTCTTCGTCCAAATCAGCAACATTGTCAAGAGGTATACTGAAACCAATACCCTCTTCATCATGCACATCGAATGCCTCTTCCATAGAGTTCCCTTCCTTAGCCTCATGGGCAGTTGTAGCTACATTACCTTCATCAATGTTATTACCAACAATTACACTCAATTCATTGAAGTATTGGAAGGGTTGTCTCTTATACACTTTGGCATATTTGAATTCTCTCCTCTGCATGTTGGCATAAATAAATGTATTAGGTTTTGTATTTCATTATTAACTTTATAAGAAAGCAATAACATTTCAATCAAAACTTTAGAAAGACCACCCTACCTTCAAAAGCTCATCCCACACACTATCCTCAGCATCCATGCATTGAGGTGCCTCATTCCAAGAGAAACCGCTTGTATTTCTCAACTCTTTCATCACTCTATATGCAAGCTTCCATGTTTTCAGCTTGTTTTTAAAATTGTCATTTGTTAGAGTGAGGTGCATATCCGCGTTGAACTGCCTCTCAATGGCGGTCCATGCTTCTTTTTTTAATCTCTCATCTCCTTTTCTTCCAAGTTGTACTTTCTCAATGAGCAAGTCTAGAAACTTGCATTCCATCTCTTTGGTCCACATTACCTTCTTTGAGGAAGAAGATATGTGGCTCATGTTACCGGTTTCTTCCATGCTCATCATTAGGTCTGTGTATGACATGGTTTAGATCAATTTTTCATAATGTACAAAGGAAACCATCATGTATATTTCATTCAAAACAAAGAAAAAGGAAACCATCATGTATATCAAAGTATTTGTATACATCAGTTTACTCAAATAAAACACATTGACCCATAAAAGTACAACTATTATATACAATTCCAATACTTCTAGATACGAACAAAAGAAAAAGGAAACCATCATGTATATCAAAGTATTTGCATACATCAGTTTACTCAAATAAAACACATTCATCCATAAAAGTACAACTATTCTCAGGATCTGTAGTCTTCCCACATTGTACTTGCTATATCATCTTGAAACTGTGCCCACTGGTCTCTATCATGCTAAGACAACCCATATGTCTCAAGAATTGGTACATCTATCCCATCACGATCATCTTCCTCTTTGGTACCAATTTCTGATGGAACGTCATCCTCTATCGTAATGAAGTTGTGTAGTATACAACATGCTAATACAATATGGGCTTGTGTCATGATGGAATAAGACGTGGCATGCCTAAGGATTGGAAAACACTGCTTGAGAATACCATATGTAAACTCTATTGCATTTCTAAGAGAGGAGTGTTGGTGGTTGAACAACTCTTGTAGAGATTTTATTGAATTTTCTCTTGAAAAATCCTTTAGGTGGTAACGTGTACATCGATAAAATATTTTCCTACATAAATAAAGTAGATTGTTAAAACTCGAAACATTCATTGTACCCTCGAGTATATTAAACTATGATTTGGCTTACCGGGGGGAACAACAAGTGGATCTGCTCTTGACAGAACTAAAGCTAGAACATGACTATCCACAACAGACCCTTCCCAACTAGCAAGGCAGTACTAGAACTTATAATCGAAGGAACACACACCCATAACATTTTGTGACAGGTTGCCTTTTCTATCATGATATTTACCCTGCATGTCGACATCGACGGTGACTAGTATATGGGTTCCATTGATAGCTCCAACACAATCCTATATGATATGATACAATCATCAATTGTACGGTCAACCAATAATATGATAAGGATATAAATCCATACAAGAAATTTGTAACAGCACAAGAATTACCTTGAAGAACAGATCGAAATGGTCCTTACCACTAATTTCAAGAGGAGTGTTTGGAACAGGTGGTATAAAGTAATCCTTGTAGAGTGCTAAGATATCCCTCAACACCTTGTGGAAGTATCAGTTGACTGTCTCTACTGAGTGGCCAAAGTTGTGGGTAAACTTGTGGTTCCTCAGATTGTGGCCAAGGGTGTGGAGAAACATCACAAGTTGTTCTTCTAACTTCAAGTGTATCGTATCTGTCAAGCTTCCTTTTAGCCTTGGGATACTAGCTAGACGAAAAAAGGCTCCCTTTCTCATGCAAATCTGATCACGACAATCCATGTCATTGGAATGAATAACCATTCTATAAAAAGAATTTACTTTTCTAATTCGTTTACCCATCTGTGCACTGCCTTCTTGGGCGAACACTACTTTGGCTATGGAAACCAAAGCAAGAAGATCTGTGAGAAGATGAGTGTATGTGGTCTCCACAACTACGTGTCCTAAAATGTCAATATTCTCAGTAGGATCCATCAATGGCCTGAACTGTGGACAAACACAACGATTTCAGTGAGGAGATATCCACTATCAAGCACAAAGATAGAGCCCAATACAATTATAAAGATATACATGTAGTTCATTGAATTTTCTTTTAGCACATAGAGTTCCCTATTGTAAATTACCTTACCTTCAAGTCCCACTAAACATACCTAGTATAATATATCTTCTTTATTTCTTTCTTTCTACAGGAATGGGTTGACTATGCTTCTAAATTTTTGGTATCTCTATCTTACCACAAACCACAAGGGAGGAAATTTGTAAGGTACTACAACTAGAATTCTACCCCCGAGTTGCAGAATAAATTATGGAGTCAATAAATTTTGAAACATCATGGATAGTCAAACATCCAAGGTTGATAGTAGTTAGGCAAGTTGATCTCAAAATTTAGTGACATCACTTACTCAAGAAATTATGAAGAAGAACAAGTAAGTTCGCAGATGGTCATATCTTTTACAAGAATAAAATTTTCCTAGTTCCCAAATCTAAGATGAAGGAAAACATTTTGAGGGCTTTGCATGATATGCCAATGGTTGGGCAACTTGGGTTCTAAAATACATATGGACAGATAAGAGAAAGATTCTAATAGAGAAGGCCTTGAGGGAGATGTTCTCAAACATATTAAACAGTTCATAACTTGCCAACAACATAAAGTACAACATGTTTTTCTAGAAATATTCCTACAGCCTTTGCATATTCCCTATTAAACATGAAAAGGAGACATGGATGCTGATTATTAGGCAACCCACAATATTAGCATGAAGATCCTTGGAACACGACACATTCTCTCAACCCATTCTGATTTAGGAGAGTTGGCCTGGTCACAAACTAGGCCCAAAGTTTGCTTCTATGCTTTGCATCTTTTCACATCTCCCACATTACCCCTTCTCAAAATGCCATGGCAAATAGTTTGGTCAATGGAATCCTTGACACTTCCATCTCTAGCCTTGCTAGCTTGGCCTCTTTTTTAGGTGCTACATATGTAAACATTAAAGCTTGGATTTTGTCCGTAAAATTGTACCCTAAAATCCAATCACAATAGTCTCATATCGTGCACAAGTATTCTATCAAATTATTCTTTCATGAAATCAAAAAAAACAAATTGCCACTTTATTCTTTGATCCATTCGAATTTTCTTCAAACACAAGTTACCACATTTTTTGTAATTTTAGAGATTTTTGTAAAAAAAGTTAAAACTGAATCAAGTATTTTAAAAAAGCTCAAGGATGAGTTCATCCCGCTATTACACATTGAGGATTTCAACTTACAAAAACTCACATGCTTTTCCAACTATGGTGCAAATTCAATATTTCATTTTGTAACCCACATGTTTGCTTCAAGAAATTGAGAGAACTAAAAATAGTAGATTATTACTATCTTATGTTATCTTGCATTTTTCATTTATCTTGGCAAGTAGCATTTGGTAGCATATATTATTCTGTATGGTTGGACTGTTGGTGTGAATATGTCTTCTACTAGACTACACCTTGTTAAGTTTACTTGGAAATAGCTATGGAGATGTCCCAAGTCATGTGCATGACACTTGTTAGGACACTTGGCATATGCACATTTGGAGTTTCTCACCTGCCCTATTACCTTCTTGTCTCATCCTTGCCTGTGTATATACAAGGGTCTCTATGTACATTTGGATTATATCAATATTGGCAATATAGCATTTCTTTTGCATTTCTCTATTGTGGAAGGTTCATTTCTATTGCATAATAAGATTCCTACCCCTATGAAGCTTTGTTTTGAACCTCAATATGGTATTAAAGCTATGAATTTGCAAGAAACTTTTCTATTTTGGTGCATTCTAACCTAAATATGACCTCACAAATGAATCCAAAAGGCCCAAAGCTATAAGATCAATTATAAACTTTCTAAGGTTTAAATTCATTCCTGCAAGGACCTTTTTATGCTCTCCACTACTACACACTGCTACAAGAAGATAGAATATAGACCATCAACAACCAAACATATAATAGCAACCAAACAGATAATAGCAACCAAAGAACAATTAAAGAAAGTTTTCAAAGACCCAAACCCTTTTTAAGAATATAGACCATCAACAACCAAATAGGTAATAGCAACCAAACAACAACTTAAAAAAAATTCAAAGACCCAAAAACCCTTTTTAAAAAAAGAATAACTGGTGTACAAGATAAGCTATTCTAAATAATAACCATTAATCAGACAACAAAAAGCTAATTTCTACAAATCAGCAGCAGTGAAGTTAGTTACTATTGCAAGGCACTGGGACATTTTATCTTGACAGTAATTTCTTTCTCTTCACTGTGAAATCACTTTCTCTCATAAATCTATTGCTTATCTCATACCTGTGATTCAATTCACAGTGGACCAGCTTCCCCATACCACCTCAGTCATAAATCTATTGCTTATCTCATACTTGTGTTTCAATTCATAGTGGACCAGCTTCATATTTATCTTCTTGGACTATGAATTGAAACACATATATGAGCTAAGCAATAGATTTATGACTGAGTTGGTAGGAAGTTTAGAAAACAATCAATGGTGGCAGAGATATTTATATCAAATTTCCAAAAAATCTACTCTTTGGTTTATGTTTCCATTTCTTTAATTTACAGCTCAGAAGCATGCACAAAATGACCCAAAATTAAGAATGGAGATTGAGATTGTTACAGTTGAGGAAATGAAGAGTCTCCCTAGACTGGACCCTGCCCTAGCTGTTAAGAATGAAAAAATTGGGAATGGGCAGAATTATTTTACTTATCCTCCAGCAATGGAGTCCTTTATTAAGAAAGTTAAGGCTACAGACTGTATAATATTTTCCTTCCCAGAATACAACTATTCCATCATTGGTAAAAAGACATTTGAAGCAAAGAGATTCATTGTCAGTAAGAGATTCATATATTTCTTTTGTTTTGAATATGATCTATGTGTCTAATACAGGTGTATTGAAGGATGCTCTAGATTGGGCCTGTATTAGTCCAGATAATGCATGGAAAGGCAAATCAGTTGTTGTAATGGCTGTTGGAGGATTAGATGCACGGGGTTGCAGGGGAACATATCATCTCAGAAAAATTGGGGTGAAGCTCGATCTGAACATCATTAACAAAGATTTATTTTATCTTCACAATGCTAGTTTTGGAGAAGTGATATTTGATGAAAATATCGGAGATTTAGTCGATGATCATGAAAGCAAAAATCATCTAGCGGCCAAAATAAACATCCGGGTGAAAACCATTCTTGTTGCTCTACTAAAATATGCAGAGAAATTTCCAATAGATCATAGCAGTGACTAAGACGATTGATTATTTGTGATTTTACTTACCCTCTATCTGCATTTGAGTAGGTCGTTGCTCTAGTTTCCTAGACTGAAGTTGAAAAATCCCTGCCATTTTGTTTAATAGCTTGCTAAACTTCTAGATAAGTCATCAAGGTAATGTCATAGGATCTATAGTAAGGTATAAAACTGGATACTAGTTGTACTTTTCTTGTAGATGTATAAATATCAAGACTAAAAGTGCAACATATCTTCCAAATATCCGTAAAAAAATAGCATACCTCGAAGCCCCCACTCATATCAATTGCAAACATAAAGGTATCGAATGGATCAAAGCTCGCTAAAATAAGCTAAGTTTAAGAAAATACATCAATTTCTTAGCTATAATACCTAGTGAAATGGCACATTCTGATACATTTCTTACAACAAACAAGGCTAGCATTGTAAACAACATGGCTTATTCAGCTGCAAATTGGGAAAACGGGTGGATAAACCTAAAAAAAATCTCACTTTTATAATGAACCTTATATATTCAACTCTGTGACAAAGATCTTCAAATACTTCAATCAAAAATGATTTCTCTCTAAGAAGAAAGATAGCTTGCATTAAATAGCAGAATCAATAAAGCTCTAGTAAACCCTAGAAACAATAATGCTAGAATATTCCCTATGATCAAGAAAGCCAGAGTAAACTCGTAGATAAACGGCTAGCGTGGGCTCTAAAAGAATGGAATCAGATGCTATTTACCTGGTAAAACGATGTCTGAGGCGTGTAGAGGGACAAAAGAAGAGGTCGAAGAACACTACGAAGATGAAATCACACTGCAAGAAGAACACAATGCAAAAACAAAACCCTCATCAAGACATTGTGAAAATGATGTCGTTGTTGTTTGGTGAAAGACATTGTCGACTTTGCCCCGTCTAAAACTGTCAGTTTTGGAATGGGGAAGTCACCAGACCCAACAACAGATAAAATGCAACATATAAAATACAAAATCAGGTTTTGAATTTTGAATTCCACCTATTTGAGTTGAAGCAGAACTTCCAGAAGTTCACCAAAAATCAGAATTCCAAAACACAAACCAAGTTTTCAATTTTGCAATCCAAACGTGTCATTAAACTCAAAACCAAAATATCCACTGTTAATTCCTGTCATCTTCCCGCAACCAAATGGGGCCTTAGGCTTTGTGTTTCACTGGATTTTCTGGGGCGTCTGACGGTTTTGTCGGGGATAGGGGAGAGGAATCGGAAAGTGCACTAAATTATGGGGTCCATGTGGGTCACCACGTGCACTATAGAGGCCAAAATAAATTGTCTCTCATAGAGGAAGCTAATTTTGGAACCCCGAATCAAAATTTTGGTGCATGATTGGGCGATTTGTCACGTCATCGAAGCCTACCTATCCAACTTGTCTAAAAACACCCCTTTCAGTGCATCAACAGGGACGTGCACGGGTCCACAACCAAATGTGCACACCCTAACATACGATGTGGAGAGGGTGGCCACATGGCATTCAAGCATGTGGCCACCCAATCCAATAACATCGTCGTCATTATTTCCCACTGATGCCTTACACTTGCACGGGCAGTCACATTTACTACGTGTCACCTCTCCTTACTTCCACTTGTCGAGTTTTTTATTTCAATGTCTATCAAATTCAATTTTCCTAACTCCTCATAGCTTGAGCCACCTTTTTATTTCATTGTTTCCCACCCTTTCTGAATTATTCACTAGTATTGGGACTGAAACATATTCGTTCGCAACCCCTGCAACAGTGAGATGGAACCACTACACGCTATTTTTGTTGCCAGCGAATGTAAGGTGATTACAGGTATGGAAATGGGTTTCACAAATTTTGCAATGTCTTCTTACCTTTACCGCATGATGCATGTCCTCCTTCATTTCTCTTACAGGTGGTGTGGATTCTGCATGCAACAACACTCACAAGGACGAGTTCTTCTAGTTTCTTTTCAACACAGGTGAGGAATATATCCTCACTAAGGTCACCTATTGACATTATATGCTTTCAAAACATTGTTTGTGCATTTATTTGGATTTATTTCAACTTAAATGAGAATTTTGTTGTGTTTGACTCTGTGTGGAAATGGGCTTCGAGTGTTTGTATTTATGAACACAACTTACAGTGTTTGATGCATGAGCATCTTGGGTTCTTCGCAATCTTGCATCAACATAAAATATTTGTTTTCCTGTTAGATCAGTCTCTGATTTTCTTTATGCATTTGTTCAATCTAGATCCTTTGTAGTTGTGATCCTTTATGCATGTTCATGGCATCTTGCTAAACCTTCTCTTAGGTTCGCACTTCATTTGCTTTCTTCGCATATGAGATCTTGTAGATTCTTGGCGGGACTGTATTATTCTTCATGTTTTTCGGTCACTATGTATTTTTCGATCTCGCGAAGGATTTTCCCATTTAGTGAAGCTTAATGACTCATTTCTTGATGATGTTACGTTTGTGGCTGACCTACTTGAGGGATTTTGTTTCATGTTTCATTCATTAGAAGGAGATCCTTATGATTTGGGTCCTGGCCTATATGTTGTAGTACTTTTTCTTCTCATTGAGAAATGTAATCTATCTAGGCTGACTTGATGCTTGTGAAGGCCTTATAAACTCTTGTAATTGATTTTTTAATTAGATACAACATAATAGAATCATAGACCCTGTAGAGATCTGGTCTAGAGATCGAACGAAATAAAGTACCTAGCTGAAACTACCTATAGGCTAGAGTTCATCATAGATCGTATACAAAGATAACCTACTGAAGGTTCCAATCAGGCATGTATGCCTGGAATATATTGTTGCTTGCAGTAGACTCTTGTAAATGATTATATGATAATAAGGAGGTTTATTTTGCATTCATCTATTGTTTCTTTGTTGACTTTTGCTGTGTGACTCTTGTTGCAAGGATTAGTTTGAACTCTTTGAGTTCCCATTGTCCTTAACTACATCAAGTGGTATCAGAGCAAGGGTTTGCAACCTAGGGTTTACTTGTGGGGTGGCAGAAGAGAGGATCT
Organism: Thuja plicata; assembly: GCA_018584345.1. NCBI lineage: Eukaryota > Viridiplantae > Streptophyta > Pinopsida > Cupressales > Cupressaceae > Thuja > Thuja plicata. The sequence goes on along the minus strand of MU226986.1, from coordinate 223,812 downwards.
GACCAGCAGCTACTAGAGCTTGTGAAGATGGCCAGAAGAAATGCTAGAGGTGGAGCGAGGAATGCAAATCCAACTATTTTGGATATTGTGAGATAAGTTGTTGCTAGATTGGAAGCGGTGGAAACAACTCAAAGGAAAGGACAACACATTGAAGATGCAAGTGATGAAGAAGGAGATGAATAGAATCAGACAAGGGGAGGATTGGACAATAAAGAGCAGCCAGAGTTGAACCAAGAGGAAAAAAGGTTCATCAAGGCTTTAACCAGTGTAAACAAGAGACCTTGTTTCAATCCACCAGACTATCATGGTCACCTGGATTCTGATGAATTGACAGATTGGATCATAGATATGGAAAAGTAATTTGAATTTGAAGAAACCAGTGAGGGAAGGAAGGTAAAATATGCTAGCACTAAGTTAAAAGGGCATGCATCCTTAATGGTGGGAACATTTACAAATAGATCGACAGAGAAGGGGTAAAGACAAGATCAAATCTTGGGATAGAATGGTGAATAAATTAAAGGCTAAGTTTCTGACTGAAGATTACCAAGTGAATATGTTTCAGAAGTTATAGAACTTGAACAAGAAGGACTTAAGTGTTAAAGGGTATACCGAGGAGTTTTACAAGCTAAATATTAGATCCGGGCATGTAGATGATGATGTTGAACAAGTTTCTCATTACCATAATGGTTTAAGGGTGTCAGTACAGGATGAAATTAGTCTAATATAGATTAGGAGTGTGGAAGAAGCTTACAACTAGGCTTTGAAGGCTAAAGAAAAGTTGAACAGAAATCATGAACAAAGGCAAAGAGGTAGAGGAGGAAAGTTTCAAAGAGGTTGATCCAATTCTAATTCTAGAGGAGGTAGATCTTTTGTAGATCAAGGAAAAGGTGAGTCAGAAGTTAAAGATGGTGATTGTTATTGGAGAAATGACAGAAGTTCCTATCGAAATGAAGGACAAAGTAGCTAGGATAGAAAGAAGTTTAGTGGTACTTGTTTCAAATGTGACAAAGTAGGACACTGTTCCTTTAAGTGCAAACAAGGAAACTCTAAGAAGAGGGAAAAAAGAAGTAGGTGAACATCCTTGCAAATGAGGAGTCCAACGGATCGGTAAACAACAACCAAGCAGAGGATGGAGAAACCTTGATAACTCAAAGAACCCTATACCAAGAAGAGAAGGGTATGGAACCATTGCAGAGGAAGAATTTTTTCCAAACCAGATGGAAGGTACAAGACAAGGTGTACAAAGTTGTCATAGACAATGGTAGTTCTGATAATCTCACCTTGGAGGAGTTGGTTAACAAATTGAAGTTGCAAAGATTGAAGCACCATAAGCCCTATCAGATCGCATGGATTCAAGATGAACATAAGGTACTGGTAAGCGAATAATGCATAGTTAAATTCAAGATTGGGAAATATTATGATGAGGTCTTATGTGATATTATGCCTATGGATGTGTGTCATATCTTGTTGAGTAGACCATGATTGTATGATAGGCAAGCTATACATGATGGTAGGAAGAATGTGTACACTATTGTTGCTAATGGAGTGAACCAGAATTTTTTACCCTTGGAAGAACCCCTTAAGAATGAAGTGTGTACTAGTGCAATAATTTGTTTAGTGGATGATAGAAAGTTCTTAGATGGCACAAGGCATGATAATGTGTGTTTTTCTTTAGTACCGAAGAAGACAAAGGAGATTGTACCGATATAAGAACATCCAAAATAAATCACTAGATTGTTGAATGAGTATGCAAACATCATATCAGACAATGTCCCTAATGAATTACCACTTGTAAGAAGTATTAGCCATTGTATGGATTTGATACCAGGGGCTAGTTTTCCTACCAAGGTAGCATATCAGATGACACCAGCAAAAAATGAAGAGCTAAATAGGCAAGTGCAAGATTTGTTGTAGCAAGGTTTAATCAGAGAAATTTCAAGTCCACATGCAGTGCATGTAGTGATAGTTCCAAAGAAATATGGACAATGGAGGATGTGTATCGATTCAAGAGTCATCAACCAGATCACAATCAAGTACCAGTTTCCTTTACCTAGGATGGATGATTTGATGTATTGTTTGAGTGGAGCTAGATATTTCACCAAGACATATGTGAAGAGTGGATATCATCATATTGCAATCAGGGAAGGTGATGAGTGGAAGACTACATTCAAGACAAATGAACAATTATATGAATGGTTCGTAATGCCTTTTGGGTTGACTAATGCACCGAGTACTTTCATGAGGTTAATGAATGAGGTCTTGAATAAATTCTTAGATAAGTTTGTCATTGTGTATTTGGATGACATTTTGATTTTCAACAAGAGAAAAGAAGAGAATTTGATGCATGTATTAGGTAAGTATTTCAAAGGTTAAGGGAAGAGAAGTTGCTAATAAATCTCAAGAAGTGTACTTTCATAAAAGATGAATTAGTATATTTGCAATTTTTGATATCTGTTGAAGGATTGAAGATGGATCATAAGAAAGTGAAAGTTGTGGTACCTTCAGCTACATCATTCCCCACAATGAAGGCTAAGCCATTGTAGTATTGGAACGGCTACCTCTTATACACTTCGGCATTTCTGAATTCTTTTCTCTGCATGTTGGCATAATGAATGAATTACTTATTTGTCTTTCATTACTAAATTAATAAGATAGATTTTACTTAAATCAAAAGATTTTCAAGAGCATGTTACCTTCAAAATCTCATCCCAGACCCTCTGATCGTCTTCCATGCATTGTGTAGTCTCATTCCATGCAAAACCACTTGTATTTCTCAACTCGTTCATTACTCTATAACCTTGCTTCCATGTTTTTAGCTTGTTCTTGAAGTTATCATTTGACAAATTTAGGTTGAACTCCCCGTTGAACCTCCTTTTAATGGCAGTCCAAGATTTTTTTCTGAAACCCCCTTCACATTTTATTCCAAGTTGGACTTGCTCGTGGAGCAAGTCTGGAAACTGGTGTTCCATTTCTCTTGTCCATAAAACCTTGTTCGAAGAAGAAACTATATGGATTACTTGAATGTCATCATCCATTCCTATCAAAAAATAAACAAAGACAAACTAAGTCAATATGTACAACAAAAGCAAACATTAAATACTATTTTTTTTAACGTTCAAGTTTAGGTCAGTTTTATAAAATCAAAATGTGGTAATTTTAGAAAAATCTGTTGGAGGCTAAAGATTAATTGGTTGTTTTTGTGTAATACAAAAGAAACGTTGAAAACCTATTGCAGGTTTGAATACTCTGAAAATTTGCCTAAAATACATCTATTTAGACAAAAATACAGTGATAAGAGACAATGTCTAACCATTGAATATGAAATAGTGACCTTGAATGATAAGGGATTGTCTAATGATATTGACAATGTTTACCATACAAAATGACATTGATTCTCTAAAATGATTCTCACAAAGAGATGTTACAATTGTTTGTCGAACATTTGCAATACTCTCTTCCTTCTTATGCTAGACTAAGACTCAAGTCTGAGATCCTTGGTTTAATTTGATTAATCGTGGGACAATTTTGACTAATTTATATGGTCTACAAATCATAATAAATTATACTGTACAAGGTGACTTTTAAACCCTGTTGAAAGTCAACTTCTTTTTTTTTTTGTCTTTGAGCCAAGTTAATCAAAGAGCAAGTGATAGAGGGTGGATGTAGTACAATGAGGATATTTTTTTGGTTGCTACAGATCATATAACTTGCTATATGAATGAAGAAATGTGCTATTATATACTATTTACTTGCAATTTTAATTGCAAGTAAATCCAAGAGCTTCTGAATTAAATTGTTTGTTTGTATATCATCAATGTATTTGAATCATTGATATGATATGAGCAATTAACAGGATGAAGAGATTCATAATAAATCTGATTAATCATATGATATGATCTCAAATATTGATAATAAGAAACAAAAAAAGTTACCCCAGAAGCTCTTAGAATCACCACTATGGACTGTGGAAACATCATATCTCTGACTAATTTCAGGCAACAAACATTAATTGCTCAGTAAATAGGAAAAATAAGTTGCAAAGACTGTACCAGGAATCAGATAAATGTAGATCAGAACAGGGCAGTTTGGCTATATTTAGGAAGATACCAAAAATCATTATCTACACAAGCTTTCAAATGTTTATTTGTCAATACACCAGATCAAGCATTTCTGACAATGTCCCAACCTCCTATATCCTTGATTAGGCTCAAGATGATGGGAAATACAACAAGCACCACACATTCAAAGATATCTTGAATATGTCACTAACAACATTACATATGAGAAAACACATAATAGAGATCTTTCCATACATACATAAAAATGTACAACCATAATTATTGTTGCACCATGTATATAAATGTGTTACAAAAATCTGCAATATATAATTAAATAAAACAATAATGACACATAACACATAGAACAACTCAACAACATTTTAGAAGAAAGATAGGTCCCCTAAAACTGCAACTAAGATCGAGATTTGTAGTCTTACCACATCCTTCTTTCTATTTCATCTCAAATCTTCCCCCAATCATCTCTGTCATGTTGAATCAACCCATATGTCTAAAGCATTAGTACATTTATCTTGTCACGATTGTCTTCCTCTTCAATTTCTACTTCGAATGGAATGTCGTCCTCTATCATAATGACGTTGTGTAGTATGTAACATGCTAAAATAATCTTTTTTTGTGTCATGATTTGATAAGATGTCACATGCCTCAATATAGGAAAATGTTGCTTCAAAATCCCAAATGTATGCTATATTGCATTTCTAAGTGAGGAGTGTCAGTGGTTAAACAACTTTTGTGGAGTGTTTATTGGGTTCACTCTTGAAACTTCCTTTAGGTGGTAACATTTACACTGATAAGGGGCAATAAATCCTGGTACGTTTGGATATCCAACATCGTCTAAATAATATTTTCCTACATAAAAAGTATAATGTTATAACGTTGTAACATTTATCATATTCTTCACTATATAATAATTTACAGTGTGATTTGACATGCCAGGGGGAACTACGAGTGGATCTGAACTCGAGAGAGCCAAAGCTAGAACACATCTATCTGTAGTAGACCCTTCCCAACCAACAAGGATGTATTGAAACTTATAATCAAATGAACACTCGTCCATAACTGTAGACACCCTAAAATGGACATATTTGCGACCTTACATTAAAAACACTAATTTTCATCTATTAATTATTTTTTTTTAATTATCAATTAATCATATATTTTCTTCCAAATTCATTCCCCAAATCATCTAATCAAATCCCAAAAATTAATTAAATAATTAATTTTATTCAATTAATTAATTAATTAAAGTCAATTTCCTAAAGTTTAAATTTAAATATTTAAACTTATTAATTAATTCTTCCAACTAAATTAATTTAATTTTCATTCAATAATGCAATTCTAAATAAAAAAGAATTCAATTATCTCACATGTTGAAAACTTTAATTTCAAAAGTGAATTAAATACTCATTTATCTTCAAAGAGATAACTCTCATTCAGATCACATGGGTTCCTCCACCCACCTCTTCAGTTCTAAAAGGTAACTTAAAATTAGCTCTTCAGTTAACCAAACTCTATCTCTTCTCTCTTAGTTGAAGAGGTGGAGTTTATTGATGGCTTCTCCAGTTCCCTTTGATCTCCACCATTCATCTTCCTATCTATGGGATTGATCTCAATCGTTCATCTCATTCTCAATTCCTATATAACAAACCCTTCATAACCATTTGAAGGATCTAGGATTTCAAGCTCACATGCGCCATTACTCTGTCAAATTGATTCAAGCATCAAGCCATCTTGTGATCACACTCATTCAAAAATCAAATTCTCGACGCTCCCAAGTCATAGACACTGCTCACACCAATACTGGGCATCACACAAACAACGTTTCAGAAGGAGTAGAGAGAGACAATAGAAGCTTTAAGCAATTGGGTTTGCATTCATTTTTTTCCCTCTTATTTGCTTGTACATTTTATTGATTCATAGTTTCGTTATTAGTAGTTATTTCTATCGATTTTCCCCACTGTGAATCAGTGCTACTAACCCCTCGTAATCGAGAGTGTTACAGATTTTGATCCATGCGTACATTTTGGTGAACCCGACGTGAATCAAACATCCCAGATATCACTTGTAAATGATAGACAAAACCTTTTAGCCATGGCCACACGGTTGCAGAATTCATTTTTAATACTTTTCTCGATAAACATTTAATTTCGCAATCACTGGTATTTTACTGCAATTGATGGAGTATTGCCGCAATCATCTGGTTTATTGTCTCAATTATTGTAAGGGTTTCGCAAATTTTTTTTGTTGTTATTCAAGGTTCTGTTTTCTTGCTTTGTGTCGTAATTTCCTTATTTGTACCACAATTGATATTAGTTTACCGCAATCACATAGATTTTTTTGCAATCGACCGATCTGTGTCATAATCGATAGCATTTGGCCGCAATCAAAAGTGCTTTACTGCAATAGACAACACCTCACCGCAATTGACATTGCTTTGCCGCAATTGACATTGCTTTACCGCAATTGATAGAATTATGCTTTATCTAATCCAATTTCTCTATTTTTCTATTTAAAATATGACTTTTTCTTCATTTATGTGCAAGACTAGACAAATCACTAAGCACAGAGGAAAGTTGGCCATTGTGACTATCAGTTGTTTCAAAAGCACTTCTCGATTGCATGTATCTTGATTGCAATATTTTGTGGTACTAACTTATCATTTCAGCTTGTGGCGTGGAAACAAATTTAACAAAGCAATATAAAATCACTCATTTGTCATTTTGGTGCTTTAAAAAAGAACATTGTATGCCAAACATCACAACCTCGCATTTACATATTGGTGCTTAAAATTGACATGGAGGTTAAGAATTGAACAAAAGTAAACAAACATTTCAAAATTAGTGCATTAAAACTGAACAAGCAATCAACACCTACTTTTGGGCTTAAAACTAAACATGTGTGCTTGTATGGTGGATTAGCTTAGTTCACATTTCATCTTTGGGGTATAATCAATTAACCTCGTGTCTTGAGTCTTTGGTGTGCTTGCACAATCTGTTAGATTAAACACCTTTATACTTTTTAGAAAGGCATGTCTGAGGAATGCACTTCTTCTTTGGAGAATGACCTTAAATTGGTAATCCTTCTAATCGGTATATAAACAAGACGCAAACCAAAGTTTCATTTTATATCTAGCCAAGCTCGGGCGAGGTGTGTTGATGATAGTTTGGATTGGGTCAATTATCCCTAAGGAGCCAGCGTGGTCAACTAGGCTCTTAAGTGAGTCACACACGTACAAACCGATTGGATAGATGCCACAAACCCTTACTACAACCTTGTTAAAATAGAGGCCAACCTAATTTACCTCTGAATGGATACCTTATTATAGTTCAAGGGGTTGCAAAATTTCCCCCCAAGATTCCCAACATATGTGTTCCAAGGTATTTATGTAGTGAAAGAGATATTCACTATCATGACAACAATACCTAGCAATGGCAAAAACACAGGTGCCTAGGTCATGGACCTTCGTGTCCTAGTAGTGTGACACTTGTTGTGTGAGCTAACAAACATTCAAGCATTGGGCCTATAATATTGTATTTGATAGCCAAAATTGCCTTATATTAATCTGTTTGTCCTGGTGTCAAAACCTGTGCTAGATTACAAAACACTTTGTCCATTGTGCTTGTCCTTTGCTCAATTTCCAAAACGTAAAACAAACATCAAATTGTTAAAACGAGTCCAACGTGTTAAAGTTTAGGGTGTCAACAATCAAACTATTTTGCATTGTTCCTGAAAATCAATTTTATTAGAAAGCAAATTCAATTGTTAGTCTTTCTTGAGATTGTCCCTCCTTTACCACAATTGCCCGCATTTTTCTGCAACTAATGGAAGTTTGCCACAATCATTTTGTTTATTGCCGCACTTGACCTTTTTATTACTGTAATCTGTGATAGATTACCGCAATCAACTTGTCACTTTACCGCAATCAGTGGATGTTTGTCGCACTTGACCAAAGACTTTTTGTTGGAAAGTGACAATGCAAGCAATTGTTATTTTGTCATTGATGTCAAACCTTAATTGGTGAGACTATTGTTATCTATTTGAGTACCATATCTACTGTTGATGAAGAAGATTTAACAAGAAGACCAAGTGAATGGTTGAGTTAAGGCAATTCAAAGGGTACTTGATCAGTTGGCACTCTAGCAAAGTAATTTGTTGCTTATCTTTCAAAGACAGTTTTTCTGGTTGTTCTGTGTTGAGCAAGTTTGGCTTGTGCTGAGTGAAGTTGCTTATGATGAGCAAAGTTTCTTGTGCCGAGTAAAGTTGCTTGTGACAAGCAGAAAGTTGCTCAATGTCGAGCACCATTGAAATTGTCGAGTGGAAACAGTGATGTTGGCGGACTTACAGAAATTGGATTAATGATGAGATTTAAGATCTTTGGCCGACTTAGTTAATTTTATTGGGATATGTAATGTTAATTAAAGATTGATCCATGTCATTTAATGTATGGGTAATCATAATTAATGCATGGTTTCAAGATTTAATTAGAGACTACTTTGGAGAAG
>MU226986.1:197324-208373 GCA_018584345.1 Thuja plicata | reverse complement strand
AGGGTTGGCTCCTCACAGGGCATCACTTCAGAAGAGTGAAAACTTGGTAGCATGTTACTAGTGGTTTTTCCCATATTGGGTTTCCACGTTAAATACTTGTGTCAACTTGTATGAATGCTTATGGTTTGCTTTACTGTTAAGTTTCTGCAAGTTAATTTCAAATGACAGTAAACTGCATGATTAAAGTTGTTGACATATGCTACTGCTGCCGAGTAGATCTGAAATATAGAAAAGTTTTATTTGCTACATCTAGACCTAAGGATAACTAATTCAACCCCCCTCTCAGTTATTATAAATTCATTCTAACACTTTTAAACACATGTGTTACCTAAAAACCTTGAAAAAGACCCTTCATTGTGTAAAAGATCAGTGTCTATCCCAGAAAAATGTGAAGAACATTGTGTGAATCTCTAAACTTAAAAGATCATCCATTCTTTGAAAGCACAATTACCATCCAAACATTGTTAGTTTGAAAGTTCAGACTCGAAATATCTTGATCTCGTTATCTCAAAATCATCATATCTCTACCAGTGACATTTTGCAACAAGTTGCCTTTTCTATCATTATATTTAGCTTGTATGTTAACATCGATAGTGACTGGTATATGGGATCCATCAATTGCTCGAACACAATCCTATAGAAAGCAAATTTATAATGAAATGAACACATGGTAATAGAACTAAGACTCGAGAAAAAAAAATTGTACCACTAGGAGATTTACCTTGAAGTACAGATGGAAACGATCCTTCCCACTAATTTTTGGATGAGTGTTCAGACCAGGGGTAAAAAATAATATGCATGGAGCACTATGACAACCATAAAGACCTTGTGGAATTATTGTCTTACTGTCTCTCTTGAGTGCCCAAAGTTATGGGCAATCTTACAATTCCTCCTATTGTGGCCAAGGGTGTGGAGGAACATCACTAGTTGTTCTTCTAATGTTATGTGTATCGTATCTCTAATGCTTCATTTTCTCCTTAGAATATTGGCTAGATGAAAGAAGGCTCCTCTACTCATGTAAATTTGGTCATGACAATATGTCTCATTGGAATGGATAATACACTTATAAAAAAGAATTTCATCTCTTTTGTACTTACGCCTTTCTCTTCTAGCTTCTTGTGCAGACATTGTTATAGCTACTGCAACGGTTACAAGAATAGCGACATGAGCATGAGTGACTCTAGTCCTCCTAACTATGTGTCCCTAAACATTTATATCATTAATAAGTTCCATCAATGACCTAAAATATGGACAGAGATGAAGATTTCTTATTGCACATCAAGACAAACAATTGTTAATTCAAATTGGGTTGATCTTTCAACTCAAACCTGTTGATTTAATTTGATTGACAAATTTTGATACAAATATCTACATTGTAATTTTAATATACATGATGAGTTCTTAGTTTGATCTTCAACATGCAACTAAAAATATGTAAAATATGTTCCCTATTTTTGAATTGTACGTGTTTCCATGTGCATGTATATTGACAGATATTCTATTTAATGAATCGATCTTCTGAGATAAAAGAAGATAATACATGTAAAAGAGTTTGTTCATATTAGTTAGAAACAATAGTTAGTTTTTTTTATTAATAAGGCACACATGATAAAGTAAATAAAATGGAGCGATCCCAGCCTTGCTAAGTGCCACTAAATCATAGGTGTAAAATGAAGAAAGCAAAGTTTACTAATAAATTTTAAATGTTTAGAATTCATTTTAGTATGGGGGACATTTCTTCTCATTATATAAGGTTAGAGACAACTATGTGCTTTGGCATATGCAATGGAATGCACCTGTACACAAGAGATAGAATGGGGTTTCTTGTAACTTTTAGGTGTTCATGGCTTAGGGTGTGGCATCCTCTACAGGCTTATGAATAAAGGTTATGCACATACAATACTTTAAATCCTGGATGGTTCAAGTCAACTCAAAATCAGGAATATCAACTGCATGCAAGGATATGTAGTGGAACATGCAACCTCAAACTTGGTCAACATTTTGAGAGTAGTAATGACCTTGTCGATGCAGTTTTGACTCTTAATTGGAAAAGAACCTTCTCATTATCTTGACATAACATCAAATTTCAAACTTAGAGACATTTACTAGAAGCCATAAGTGATAAAGACCAAGGATTTGCAACAATGGCTAAGAATATCAACATACAATTTTGTCACAAGGTTGAAATCAAACCCCAAGGATATGATCAAATTGGACTTGTTGAAAAGGTGTTAGAAATCTTTCAAAGAAAATGTAGTTGTTTTTTAAAACATCCTTCTTACCTGCGTGTATAGAGAATGAACTGTACCAACCTACCTCAATGAAAAATGGTCTCATGGACAACAGATTGCAAGATATACCAAAATTTATTTTAAGGGGCTTTTGAAATCTGCATACAGGTGCAATTCATAGATGTAAATTTTTTATCCATAAACCATGGACATCATTTGTTACACATACATAATATGGGAGCTTCAGAATGGGGGAACAAATGTTTAAGAAGAGATGCAAGAGGACCAATTTTTTGAAAATAATTTAGGAACTTTCAAGGATATGCTCAGTATGAATGGATTTAGTAAAATAAAAAATGGAAATATAATTCTAGTTTCAATAACCTTTACCTAGCCTCAATTTTGTGTCAATATGGGAGTTTGCAGAATAGAGTTTGGGCATCCATCAGTATAGAAATGGAAATGGAGATTTGTACTGTAGATTTTCTAATGTGAACAACAATACCAAAATAAGGGTGTATGTCGCAATATCAGGCATAAATAGGACATTCAAATTGTTTAATAAAATTTTCAAGGGATTGTAAGAAGAGTGCTTGTGTGTGCTAGAAGCCATGGAACAAGGTACGAGTGCACAAAAAAGGTAGTAATGTGAAAAGAAAAGCATTGCACTGGAAAATCTACCTTCCCATACAATTTTGGGCATTGTGTTAAATTTATTTCATACCAAATTAAATCAAATATTTCAAAGAAGGAAAAAGAAAAGAACAACTATGTACCTTCTGTATAACTCTTTGAAATGTATAGGCGTTTGCAAAGACAATAACACGAACAATTATTCTATACGTGAAAACCCATTAGGTTAGGGGAAATTATTGTAAACCCATATCATTATTTTCTTCATGAAAACTACCTACCATGAGAAAATCCTGTAAAAATGGGACACAAAGAAATTGGGATACAAAGATGAAAATTCTTAAATGGGTTTACCTTTGAATGAGGTTGTATCTTGCTAGAAAAAAATGCAAATCAATCAACCCTAAAATCCTCCACACAACGAAAAAACAACAAGTGGATGAGTAATTGGAATATGGATACAGTTTGCTTTCAATCTCAGTTTGAATCTCAATTGTATAAGTTAAAGAAGTCGTTACGATGCTTTGTCAAATTGGGTAAGCATTTGTCTATTTGTGTTCTTAATACCTACTGCATCGAGAGTCCCTTTCCAATGGCATCAGCATGAGGTTGAGATCACAAAACCTAACAGTAAGATAGGTAGACAAGAGAGGCAAACGATCAACGGACAATTTGTGGACCCAAAATTTTTATGAAATTTGATTTATCAAAAAGTAGAATTGGAATTGGTTTTCCAATTCCACCTTTTGAGGTGGAAGATCCTTATGCTCATTTCGGGTTAAAATTAGAATATGGAAAACCCTATTCTATTTTCATTTTTTAAAAACAAACATGGAATTCAGAAAATTTGTTATTTGAATTTTCCAATTCCAGTTCAATTCCAGCAACCAGACGGGTCCTTAAAGTTATCATAGAATACAAGTACCAAGAGAATGGAAAGTGTTGATCAGATTTTTTCTCTTTTGAATGATCATGGTTAACATTTGAATATATAATCAATTTCATGGAGATGTTTATTGCAGTTTAAGTTCTCATATATATTTGATAAAAATCATTTTATAACATTGAAGGTTATTGTATTATAAGAGGTTTACATTAAAGTTTTAATTGTCATTAAATCATCAATTTTTAGATTTTTTATATGTATTGCAATATGTTGGATAATTTTTTCCTTCTCTCGCAAACAACTAATATCGACTCAAGACTTTATGGTCACAAATATCTTTTACAATAACTATGGTGAAGTTGTATTTTAAATTTTTTTAATAGTTATGTAGATGTTTTAATGTTGTAATAGTTTCATGTCACATAGGTCTTCCACTTTAGTCCAATCTAAGACAATGTCAACCTTCCATTTTTGTCAGCGTGTCTTGCCACCTACCATAGTTGTTAACCTAACCGTTTAGTCTATATTATACATGGATGCATATACATTATAGAGATGTTTATGCACTCATCCTAAAAATATATACAATTGAGTTGGTTATTGCATTTTTACACTCTCTGATTGCTAGAAGTGTAATGCCCCTATGGGCTTGCACTAATGTCGGGATGATGCCCAATCCCTTATAGCTTGTTAATTTTATCTCATTTCATTTTTCTTCTCACGAAATTTCACTCTCTTTCTCATTCAATTGGTCTCTCAAACTTTCACCAACATTCTTACACTTTCTACACTACTTTTCACAATGATCAAACTACCATTGTTTCTCAACAAAGCTCAATTGGCTTGGGAGGCAACACCATTCCTTTTTCCAACGACCTATGTAGCTTTTTGTGTTAAAGGGAGGTAATTTCTTTATGGTTTGTTTGTGTACTTCATTTTGTTTTACTTACCATATTGATGATTCTATTGTCATTATGCTATCTTTTTTTCTCTTTGATCAATATCATGTTCTTAGGCTTATCGTGGATGTGAAACCACCAAAATGAGGTTTTAACTATGGAATCTGAACACAACCACCCTCAACATTCCTTCCTTAGTATTTGTGTACATAGGTACAACAAAGAAGGGTATTGTTTGCCCTGGAGGTTTCATAACTAGGACCCACTATGATTATCTCTTCACCTTTACTTGTCATTTCAATGATCTCTTTCTTGTTTCCCTTTGTTTTGTCATTTCAGTATGTTTAGCATACAAAACTATACATTGATTGTTTATCACTTTTTGGTACGACCCTTGAAACTTCTATCCGTATAGGATACCTATGCATTGTACAATCATTGAAGACTCGTATGCACATCCTTGTAAAAATAGCTAGTGGAGTTGCCTAGAAACTCCTGATAACTAAGTTTGTTTTTGTCTTCTATAGTCTATTTGTTTTTACTCTTTTGTCTACATAGGTCACACACCCATTTCATCTCTAGCGAGTAAACTCAATGATTGTAGTGCCCCAAAGGTTGCTTTGAATGGAGAGTTGGATTTTGAGTCCTTGAGGGGTCTGACCACCCTTTGCAATTGTTTGGTATTCCTCCTCTATAAATATGTATATACAGATGCACTTGTACGCACGTATGTGCTCTTGTATACCTTTGTATTCTCATGTATTCATTTGCAAGATTTTATATGAATTGTTGTATTTCCAATGTGTATTATTTGTGCGCTAGATGGGTTTCATATATGGATAAAAGAGAAGGGTAAGTATCTATTTAAACTTATCTACAAATAGTTGGTCAAGAAATGTGCTTTGGGCAAAGATAATTTGATTTCTTGGTATATGCTTGCTTTTTAATCATTATGTTCTACACTCTCTTCCATATCATGATATCATTACATTAGCATATAGAATTTAGATACGTCATGTTGCACTAAATCTCATTACTCTTGCCAGTTTCAAATTTCTAGGCATCCTTGTGTAGGGTCAAGTATTCTTCACATGAGAAAGAATTCTAGGCATAGTGCTCCATGATTGGGTGGAAATGCTCAAAAAATCTTCTCACTTATGATGTTTTTAAGGGAATTAGTGCGTTGAGAGTCCTCTAAAGGTTTTCTTCATTTTTATACTCTATGTATTTGATATTCTAGTCTAATATAAAGGAAATTTCTTCCTCATGCATTGATATTCTTTGCTTATGTACTCAAATAATATGTCAAAATATAATATCACATTTCTACTTTTATATATTTGAACACATGGAATTAATTTATGCTTGACTATGTGTATTTTGTTAATTTAATTAATACGATGAATGTCCTTACAAGGGGGGAACCAATGCCCTAGTATTGTACATTCGGCAAAAAAATGAGAAACATTACTTTTGATCCTAGATCTGAACAATTTTTATAGTCAGACACCCTCTAGACTAGGGATCCTGATGTAGAGTCAAATAATTTGGAACGCCACTAGAGGGACAATCACTCTAGGGTCTCAAAAAATGTCTCTAACATTGTGAAGGTTCAATATATCCACTGAATCATTCCTAACGTCTCTTCATGTCTACTAGCATGCACTGCTCCAAAGGAGGTATTTGGTTCTAAACACCCAAATCCACTATAATGTGAGTGAGGATTCCAAAATCTTGGAAAGTATCCCAAAGTGAGTAGCACAACTTGTACCAACCATTCATTTTGTTCCCCAAATGCATTGGGATAGATTTGCTTCATAAATCCACTAAACTCCTTGTAGCCCCGTGAGATCGGTTTTTCACAATTAGTTCATTAACTCTCCAAACAACCTCATAAAAAAGTAGATATTTAGATACCCATTATGGATATCCTATTGATTCCTTAAGGACATATTTCAAACCCTATACCAAGACACTTAAACTTGCATAAGTATAGTGAGCTACAAAGGGCTAATTAGGTCCATTTAACAAAGGAGATACCCCTTCCCTTTGATATTTCTCAAAACTAACACTTAGAGGAGTTAGGAGATCCCCACAAACATCTAAATTTAAAGCTAGACCTTCTATCTCAACAAATATTAAAAGTTATGAATAAAAAACATTCAATTTCTAGGTGGCCACATGAGGATGTCCACCTAGGGCATCAATTTTCTCACAACTCCCGCATGAACCCACAAATGGAAAGGAAAACCTTAAATTAAATTGGAAGATTGAATTCCACCAAGGTTCGATGAAAACCAACAGTGGAAATTCAAACTATAACCATTTCAAAACAAACCTAGCTAAAAATTGCTTTAACGGACCAGTTTGTATAAAAAGTTGATTTTCTCACAAAATATGGCACTTCAGATGCTCAGAGTGGGTGAAAATGAAAGCTAGAAAGATTTAATAACTAACTACCTTGGTTATACATCTCAATCAATCCATGCATGCACCAGAGAGATCTATGTTATTCAAAAGTGCAGGAAAACTGTGATATTGCAAAATGTCTTCACTGTTACAACCACAAAAACTTCACATACCTTTTTTTCCTAACTTCTTCGACTTATGACATTTCAAGGGACTCTAAAATCCCAAGAATCTATCAGTTTCTTACAAGAAAATCTTCAACTTCTAATTCTTGCATGAAGACAAGAAAAGTTGCTCATCAACAACTTTCCCAGAATAGCAAAAAGACAAAACAAACTTTTAAAAGGTGTCAACACCCATCCAAGGCTTGCATGTCAACACAAACATGAACACTAACTTAGGAAAACCCAAAATTAATAAAAAAATTTCCTAAGGTGGCTATGTAACCAAGTTGGCTTATAAGATTGCCAAACATGGTCATGCCACAACAAGGGTTAGGACTTATTCTTACAAACACAACATTGCATAAAACTAAATGTTCCACAAAAGTTGTTATTCTTCCTTGTTATTGCCTTTGACGAGTGCCCCTACACTAGATCCCTCCACCCATGTCTGACACTTTCAAACTCTGCTTGGTACCGTAAGTGCACTTTTGTGCCTCTATTCTGTAGCTTTTAGTGGTTTTCTATGTGCATGTAGTTTTGTTTTAGTAAATTATGTTGTCATTTATATCATCTTTTACACTTAGTTAACTCACATATAAATCAACGAATCCATCTTCCACAAAATAAAGGAATTGAACCCATGTTATTTGGCTCTATTTGATTATAATTAGTCAAAAATAATATTTTTGATCCATTCATATTCCAATGTTTTATGATGAAGAGGTCGTTTTTGGTTAAATTACTAGCTAGATTTGTCCTTCTCTTTTCAATATCACACAATGCAAATGAGATTTTTTCTGTCTTGTAGCTATTTTTTTTTATATTAGGCATAATTTATATTAACAAGAAAGATAATTACATCAAAGTTCTGATCACGATATTCTTACAAAATTACATGTTCCGCTTATACGCCGAATAAAATATTAAAGATACAAAATTGCCTACGAGAGCATTATAACCTGTCAAAATAAACCATAACTATAAAGTTCTATTATCTGGGGAACCAGGCCGTCCATGGCATCTGGTGGTCAGCCCATTTAAGACACAAGTCACCATGAAAGATAATGTTGTAAGGATTGGAGAAGTAGGCCTCCCATGGCAATGGGGGAAGAACAGCTGCCGGAGGAACATTGATGGATTCCACTCTGGTAGGTTGATATTCAGCCGGGTGAACTTCTGCTAATGCTCCATAATGTTCACTACTTGAATGCCCTTGCTCTGCAACTTTAGCAATCACCTGTTGAGTAATCTTTGTGGCTTCTTGAATAGAACTTGTTCCTGCCTTTCGCCCAGATACATCTTCCTCTATAATATCTATGTCACGCTGAGGTTCTGTCTTTTCCTGATCCTTGATCTGCTCCAGCATCTGCCTGATGGTAATGTCAAAGTCAAACTCAATGTCTGCCTTTATGTTCATATTGGAGGTAACCTGGTTCATGTCTAGAACCTCTCGAACATTTCTTATGACCTTTAGTGCTTTGCTCTCTTTCTCCTGCATTACCAAGGTAACCTGCATGGAGACATTATAGATGATGAGCCTCCGCAGAGACTCAGTGAGAAAACAATGTCTACTATTGAATATTATGTCATTCCTAATTTTCCAGATATGCCATAGAATATGATAGGAAAGATAGGTAAGATTGTTACTCTTATCTTGTGTTGCAATCTCATTTTTAAAGTAAAAATTATATTTTAGCCGATAGTTTAGCCAATAGGCTATTTGTGGAAGCTTTGTTCCCTAAAAATTTATTTTTCTGCTAGAAAATTGTCAGCCTTGCTGGCTATCATTTTTTTTGTGATCATGCTTTTAAATTTGATAATATGTTCTTATCTATTTTTTTCGACTTTTATTTTTGTTTTTTTGCCATTATCCCTATCTCTTATTTATTTCATAACTTTAATATTTTCTTAATTAATACAAAAGATGATTTTTATTTATTATTTTAAAAATTTGAAATATATATATATATATATATATATATATTGGAAATTTGAAGATATTATTTTGTCCATATTAGATTTTCAAGTTTAAAGCGATTTTTTATATATTGTTTTAAATATTTGAAGATATTATCATTGTTAATTTAAATTATTGCATTTCTTTAATTTATACAAAAGATGATTATTTATTTATCATTTTAAAATTTTGAAGATATTATCTTTGTTAGTTTTTATTTTTATTAAAAAAGATTTTTTTACAATATTTTATTTAAAATATATTAAATTTTTTATTTTAAAGCTAATTGAATTGGTTGCAAAAAAAAATTATATTCTAAAATTTTTAAATTTAATATTTTTTTTATTGTATACAATAATTGATATATTAAATTTGGTGTTCATATTATCAATAAAGATTGATACACACTACCTACCCTTGCTGATGATTCCGCCTACTTCTCCAAAATTGTCCTATAACAATGAAATTGGGTGTTTCATGTTCATTTTCGTATCCACAAAGGATTCATCTTTGGATGACAAATCTTATACATCGTCAACAAGAAATTCCATAACACCATCTATATTATTAACTTTTTGTCAATTATCATAATTGCCTCTTATTTCATCCTCCATTTTCATTTTTGTCCAATCAAAATGAAATGGTTGGTGATAGTGAAAAATGAGTTTGCATAATATATTGTAAGGGTTTTCCACACACTTTTCCTCATCACAATTCACTCTTCGTGAGGCATGGAATTTTTAGTTTTTTTAATCAGTAAAATGCCTAGGCCAGATAATTTTCTTAATAAGCAAATGAAATGTACAACCTCGTTCAATGTGAGCACTGGTAGGAAAGAATGAGGTTAAGAAAACCTCCAGCCTTGCCTGGGACCTAGGTCCAAAATGATACATAATCAAATCTAAGGAGGCATTCCCCCTTATTACATTTTACAAACACATGTTTGCGTTACTAAAGTATATACCCTCATATACAAAGTGGTCTTCCCTCTTTAAGGGCTCTATTTGTAGGTATCAATACATTGCTTTTTTCCCTTCTCTCAGATACAATTTTTAAGACAGAAGCGTATGCTCTCCATATTCTTTAGGCTGCATGTATGGAGGATGATTTCCTTTTCGCAATCCCTATATATAACTGTTGCCTGTATCAACTCAACCCTTCAACTAAGATCTTTGTTAGTATATTCATTATCACTGATACTCTATGGAATGATAAATACACAGTCCTAGTCATTAACAACATAATAGTTGAAACAAATCAAGGGAGAAGATAACCTTTATCATTGTCTTTTTGAGATTAATTAAAATTCCTTAATATACTTAGTAGATTAAAAAAAAAAATGCTTTTCTCTTATCTATGATTGATACTAAACAAGAGAGGGTGCTTGCTTGTGACAAAAGTAAATTAAACATTATTAAGCATGTTTTCTAACCTTGGCATCTTTAGTTGTTATTCTTATCACATCACAAATTCTTACCATGCAAATTGTCAAAAGGGTGACTAAACATTTTTACTTGTTTCAAGATTTCAGCTTAATGGAATTTGTGTGTTAATTTTACCTTGCAATGATCAAGGACTAACTATATGTTTTTGAGATTGTTATTATCAAAGGAGCTTTGTCTAATGAAAGAATAATAATTCTTAAGAGTTTATACTAATACCTATTAAACTAAGTTTGTGTATTTGCATATCATACTTTTAGAAGAACATTAGAGTTTAGATAATAAGAATTATTCCACTTTGGTTTAAATAAGGTTTATATTACCCTGCAAATGTTTATTTATATTTATGTGAAGGCAAGAATCAAGTTAAGAGTACATAAACATAAAGTTTTTGGCATATATATATTAATATCTAAGTGTTTATATAT